>JAJFDH010000047.1:0-306322 GCA_028637635.1 Xylariaceae sp. X802 | reverse complement strand
GAACGATAGTTCAATTCAGCTTATAATAGATTATGGTCGCAAAGGTCGTTGTGCCCTTCCACTTCCTTCCTTTCCGACTCGAGGACTTCCTTCCTTTAAGTCCTCCGTTCGCTAAGTGCGATAGTTGCTGTCTGGGCCTTGTCGGCTACCCCGTAACCTCTAAGGCCGAATATCGGTGCTGTAAGCGCTGCGCTAATGCTGGTGTAGGTGTCTGAGTCGTGAATCACCACGACTGTTTCGCTGGGTGGGTTGGCTATCTTCGGATTCTTCTTCCTTGGGTCGCCTTCCCATATACCCACCGGGCCCACTTGGCCTCAGAAAGCGACGCAGAGGCTTCCCGCCACTAGCCCCACTTCCGACAAATTATTAGTATGGGAATTTCGCCGAGACGACTCACGAAGCTGCTTTTTTGGCCAGTTCTCAGGAGGTCTAGGAATCCTTTCGACCTGGCGCAGAAAACCTATATATCATTCGAAAGCTCTCGTCGAGACGAGTCGAATGGTAGTAGTCTCGTCTCGGTAGGACTCCTCGTCGTAGAGATAGAGCCGTCTGAAGTTCGGTCTACTGGGTAGGTCCTACCGGGTAGGTCTTACCGGGTAGGCCTTACCGGGTAGGTCTTACCGGGTAGGTCTTACCGGGTAGGTCTTACCGGGTAGGTCTTAACCAACACTTCTCCGGTTTCCTTCCGTATGTCTGTTAGATATCTGTAAGGGTCTTCTGTAGTCAGCTATAGACTCTTCTCGCGTTCGAGATCAGTCCGAACGATAAGCTAATGCTGTGTTGGTCGCATGACCTTCCTGTAGGATGCTGATGGCATGTTATTTCTTCATAGTTCCCTGGAACGGGATGCCTTAGAGGGTGAGAGCCCCGTAATGAAGCAGTAGCGTGTTATCCTATTGAGCCACGACGGTTGAGTCGACACGTGCTAATGTCTCAAGGGGAAGAAAGTTCCCTTGAGTAAGCGCCAGCTCGATCTCTGACAACTCCTAGCGGAAAGGCTTCAGGATCGAGCAGACCAGGCAGCGACGTGTCGACGATGATCGTGGGCCTCGACCGGATGTCGAGGTGGCAGGGCTAAGTGTCGGTGAGGGATCACGAGCCCAGTCGAAGATGCCGACACATGTTGCCACCTATCTCGTTAGCGCTAGGTTAGTATGGGCAAAGATGTCACGTGTCCGTGTGACACCAGCTCCCCCTTTCTCAAAGGTCGTCTCGACCGTTAGTAATGGGCTATGAACCTCATGCAAGAACCTACCCGCTCTGGTGTCGCCGTTGCAGTTAGGGAACTTCGCGCTCAACCCGGGCTACGAGGCCCTTCGAAGAAGCTTTCCTGCTACGCAGGGGCTAGCTCTTCCCTAACACCCAAGAAAAAGGCTTATATGCAAAGACTCGGAACAAACCCTACCAATCAAGGGACTAAGCTCTACTCAGGCTCGCAATGACCTTTTCAAGAAGCGTTCCTGCTAGGCAGGGGCTGGCTCTCCCAAGAATCAAGGACTTACTGCTCTACTCAGGCTCGCAATGACCTTTTCGAGAAGCTTCCTGCTATGCAGGGGCTGGCTCTCCTTGATGCCCAAGAAAAAGGCTTAGCAGTATACGGTTCTCGACCTCAGAGTGAAGGCTTGCGAGGTTCATAGAAAGCGGAGAGTGAAGATGTCTGTAAATTTGCAATCTAGATACAATCAGTAGTATAATACAATTAATCAATCTCCCGGTTCCTCCACGTGCTATTCACCCGTCAGTTACGGAGTCGGACATCAACGGGCTTACCCGGGTGCTGAACATGAAACGCCTTCAAAATCTCCCGAGCTCCTTCACTGTCAAAGTGTTCAAACGGTTCCCAAGTCCAATCCTTCTTGTTCGGCCATCCTTCCCACTTCACAAGGTATTTAATGCTACCCCCACGGGCCTTGGCAGAATCCATGATTTCATCGATAGCATATTCTTCGGACTCGATCGGACCGACTTCTCGCAGAACTTGGAGGGGGTCAGGGTTCCCTTGAGAGCCTGCGCGATATGGTTCGATAAGCGATACATGGAACGAGTTATGGATTCGCCATCCTGTCGGGAGAATCAGGCGGACGGCGGTTGGCGAAATGACTTCTTCGATTTGGAATGGGCCAAGCATTTTCTTGTCGAGCTTCTTTGCAGGTCTTTTGGTCTTGATGTTCTGGGCGTTTAACATCACTAGTTGGCCCTTCTCGTAAGTAGGGGCTTCCGCGCGGTGTTTGTCGGCCCATTCCTTCATTCGTTGTCGGCTTTTCTCCAAAGTCTGTTGCGCTTGAGCGTAAACCTGAGTCATCCAATGGCTATATAGTTGACTCCCGGGGTTACGGACCTCCTCGATTGGAGGATTTGCGGCTGCTGGGTGGTACCCGTAGTTGGCGTAGAAGGGCGTCATTCCGTGCGCGTTCGTAACACTGTTGTTGTACGTAAATTCAGCTGAAGGTAGCAGATCTTCCCAGTTCGACATTTCGTAGTTGACGAAGGCTCGTAGGTAAATCTCTAGAATTTGATTAAGTCGTTCGGTCTGTCCATCAGTTTGTGGATGAAAGGCAGTGCTCATCCTGGTTTTGATACCGACGAGCTTCAAGAAGTCCTTCCAGAGTTGTGCCGTGAACCGTGAGTCGCGATCTGAAATGATGTCTAATGGAATTCCATGGAGTCTCCAGTATGACTTGGCGAAAATCCGAATGAGATCGTCAGTCTTCTTCTCGCCCACCTTGAGGGGTATGAAGTGAGCCATTTTCGTGAAGGGGTCAACCATTACCCAGATAGAATCGCAGCCGTTTGACAAGGGCAAGTCCGTGATAAAGTCCATCGCTACCGATTGCCATGGCTTGTAATGGAGTTCTAAAGGCTGCAGTAGCCCATGCCGTGTGTGATGAGGGACCTTATTTTCCTGACATAGCCGACAACCTCGAACGTAATCTCGAACCGAGTCCTGGATCTTGGGCCAGTAGAAGTACCTAGTGATTAGTTCCAGTGTTTTATCCATACCCATGTGTCCTGCCACCTTGGTGTCGTGTTCGGATTCCATCACTTGTCGTTGCAGCGTAGCCGGTATCCACAATCGTCCTTTCCAGTACAACATCCCGTCGTTGACCTCAACGTCGTCCGTCGGTTTATTCAGGCAAGCTTTGTACTCTGGGTCCAGTGGTCCAGCTTCTTTTACCTTTGCGATAAATTCCTTGCTCCATGGTTGTACCGGAATGCTGCAAAGTCGAGCTGATGTGACGAGAACTGAGGCTGAACCCGAGAATTTCGGTCCTGATGAGTGAGAGAAGTGCTTTGCTTGCAAGACCGTCGTAATCGGCTGGTCTTCAGCTCCCCCTTTCTCAGGGCGATATTGTGGTAATCGGGACAGAATATCGGCCTTTCCATTTTCTCTGCCTGGTCGGTAGTGAATGATGAACTCGTAGGACGATAGCATTTGAGTCCAGCGGGCTTGTCGTCGATTAAGTACTTTGGCTTGACTGAAGTACATCAAGTTTTGGTGATCCGAGTATACTTGGATGCAGTGCTTGCTCCCTTCAAGATATTGTCGCCATCGGTCAAAGCAGTCGACGACTGCTAGCAGTTCCTTGTCATGGATCTCGTAGTTCATCTCGGCTGGCTGCAATTTTCGTGAATGAAAAGCTATCGGTCGGTATTTTCCTTTGTCGTCAGCTTGCGAAAGCACCGCTCGAGGGCAAAGTCTGAGGCATCTGTCTCGATGTGCACCATTTTGCTCGGGTCAAAGTGCATGAGGACAGGGGCAGTCGTGAACGCATGTTTGAGAGCATGGAATGCTTTCTCGGCTTCAGGGTTCCATGACCATTCCTTGGCGTCAAGACCATTGATGCTGGTGATAGCTCGGGCAATCTCCGAATATCCTTCGATGAACCGTCGATAGAAGTTAGCGAACCCGATGAAGCTTTGTGAGTCCTTGAGGGTCTTGGGTGGTTGCCATTCAGTAATGCAACTGACTTTGTCGTCGGCCATTGATATGCCGTTGACACCAACGATGTATCCAAGGAATTCGAGCTCTTGAACACGCCATTTGCATTTCTGAGGGGCGACCGCAAGGTTGTGCTTTGTAAGTCGACGTAACACTTCCTTCACTAGCTCATCGTGTTCTTCCACTGTCTCGGCATAGATGAGAATGTCATCCAAGTAGGCGATGACACCACTGTCGATGAGGTCTCGTAGTACATGGTTCACCATGGATTGAAAGGTTGCAGGTGCGTTGATCAATCCTTGAGGCATCACGGTGTATTCGAACAAGCCATATCGACATCGGAAGGCCGTCTTCCATTCATCTCCTTCCTTGATTCTGACGAGCTGAAAGCCAGATTTAAGGTCGATCTTGCTGAACCATTTGGCTGTTCGCAACCGGTCCTGAAGTTCTGACACAAGGGGAATCGGATAGCGTACGGGGATCGTGATCTTGTTGAGGCCTCGATAATCTGCAACAGGGCGCAATGGATCCTTGGGGTCCTTCTTTTCGACAAACATCATCGGGGCCCCGCATGAGGCCGTCGATTTCCGAATGCGTCCCATGTTGAGCATTTCATCTAACCATGGTCTAAGAGCAGCCAATTCTCGTTCGCTCATCGCGTATAGGGGTCCCCATGGTGGCGTCGTACCTTCTTTTAGATCAATAGCGTGGTCCCATGGCTGTCTGTCAGGGAATCGAACTGCTGCTTCTTTGGACATGATAGGGATGAATTCTCGGAATTCCTCGGGCACTGAATCGATTCCTTTCGCGATGGTATCATTCAACGTAGTGTTGCCTTCCGCAGCATCGGCTTGCTTCGCCATCTCGTGCATCTTTTCCTGGACTATCTTGGATAGCGATACTACCGGTGTGCTGCGAATTTGTTGGTTTAGGATAGCGGAGCTAGTGCAGTTTCGCTGACAGTGGCTGGAGGTGAAACGGATTTTGTTGGCGTTGTCAAAGAAGTATGATGGTTGATGCTCCTGTAGCCACCATTGAGGTAGAATGATGTCGCAATCGCTGTCTAGGCCGCTAACTTCGAAATTCAGCCGAGTGAAGTGATCTTCTTGGTGTCGCAGCACGAGGTTTTCTGTGTAATACCATCCTGCTGAGGCTACTGAACTGCCGTCGAATCCGTAGGTCTCTCGCGGCTTCTTGCGTCGGATGATGGGTAATTTCCATTGTCGGGCCTTGGTCATACTGAGTACTGGTATGCTACTTCCAGTATCTAATAGCACCTTGACCTTGTGTTCCGTAGGTCCCCACATTAGAGTCATCTGGACGATAGGCCTGTTCCCAATTTTTGGTTCGAGGGTCGGCGCGTTGAGCGATGATACTTTCCTGTTGACGATTGTAACTGGGTCATACTTGCTTCGTAGTGAACAGATGACACCCTGATCCGGCCAAGGACTCCCACGGGGCGTTGCATGGTGGCCGTCTAAAAATCCCAGTTGGGTTCAGGCTCATCGTCAAGGAATTCCATAGGTGGTGGTCCTCCGGTATCGCTGGTTTCTTCTGTCGTAGGACTGAAGTCAACAGCGTCAACACGAGCTTTCTTGGGATCATCAGGCGGTTCGTTGTTGTTTTCCTCTGAAGGTGTTCGTTTACCGGTGATAGGAGGTATGGCCGACACCTTTGGCTTTGGGAGGTCATTTCCTTCTAAGTCCTTGTGGGCAAGGCAGTCCAAGGTGAAATGGTTGCTTCTACCACATCGCCAGCATTTGCAGTTTGCTAGTCTTCGTTTAGCAACTAGGGCTGCATTAATGTCTTTAAGTGCGTCTGCGAGTGAAGACCAAGCTCGAAGAATCGGAGGGAGTTGCCTTTGATTGGGGGCAGTGGGTTTTGAGAATGGAGCGGAGCGGGAGGGCATAGCCTTCTGAGTATCCGGCTTGGGGCGTTCCGAACTCAGAGCCAGTGTGTCTTTTCCCGAATACCCAGGGTTTGACATCATGTTTTCGTATATCAACCCAGCTTCCCGAATTGCCTCGATGAATTCATGATCGGTTTGGGGCACTCCTCCTTGTCGAGAATAGATGAGTTCCGTGATTTTTCTCGGTAGAGCTTGCGAGATATGAGTTCTGAACATGGTACCGGACCATTCTACAGCGACATTGAGTTCTAATAGTTCGCCTAGGTATTGAGCAATGTCGCCTGTATACTTTAGCTCCCTCATTTTCTTAGCGTTCCTGTACGCCTCTGAATGGTCGGTGAATCTTTCTTTCAGGGCATGTGTGTAGCTGTCCCAGGTGTCTTCAAGCCTCATTTTGGTGATTTGATCCGTGCGCTGTTGGTGCCATAGCTGCGCTCGATCGGTCAGGAGAGATCCCGTCCAGTGAATTCGTTGTCGGTCATCCTTGAAGTTTTCTGCGTAAGCTTCAATGAATGACCGGACTTCAAACCACCATGGCTTGAACTTAGACACTTCTTTGCCATCATAGGTAGAGGGTTTGCGAAGCGATAGGTTGTTCGAAGGTTTTGGTTTGGCTAAGTTTTCTAGAGCCAATAACAACCGTTGGTCTTGACTCAATGTCGTGGTTCCAGCAGGCGAACTTCGACGATCAGGATGAACACCGTCATCATCCGGAAATTCAGGAATAGATGGAAATCTGGGTGGCCCTCGTGGTGGTAGATTTCCTCCTGACCCTTGGGGTAAGGCGCCACTCATTACAGGTGGATAACCCGGTAGTGTTCCAGACATAGCAGCTTGGAACTGAACCTGAGCTCGTTCGGCAGTCGAGCGAGCTTGTGCGGCTAGAAGATTCTGAGCCTTTAGACCGTCTTGTTGTGCCGTCGAGTTGGAGTATTTAGTGACGGGTCTTTCGGTTTCTACGGATGGAGGTTTATAGAAGCTGGCCGGGGCTTCCGTCTGTTGATGGGTAGCCGTAGATTCTCCAGCCATTGGGGATCGGAATGATACAATGGAACGTCGTCGGTCCCTCAATGGAGTGCCAAGCATGGGTGCTGGTGGATGTGATTCTGCGCGTGAAGCGGCTCGACGCTGGATGGTGTCAATGACCGAGTGAGCGTCTACTTGAGGGTTGACGCTTTGCTGGGCCTTATATTCTGCAATGACAGCATCGGTGTAGGCCCGAAGTTCAGTGACCTGCTTTCTCATGCGATCGTCCATCTGCTGGGGGTTGACGATTTCCCGTGCCAAGAGATCGTTGATCTGTAGCTCTTTTTCCTCGGCCCAGGTGGTGACGGTAGTACGGAATTCCGTCTGGCGGTTGGCCTCCTGCTGTAGACTTGCGATCACCTGCTCCTGTCTGGTGGCGATTGTCTGAAGCTGTCCAATAGCTTCGTCTCGTGCGGCATTGCTTTCTGAATATCTGGCAATAGTGCTATAGACATTCTGCGCAAACTGGTTGCTAGCCCTCTCCATCGTGGTCTGGAAATGGGTGATTTGTTGCTGAGTGGCTTCAATGCCAGCTCGGTTCATGCTCATAAGTGCGCTATATTCTGCACTCATTTCTTCGTATAGCCGACGAACTTCCGCAACGTCATGACGATTTTCAGCATTCAGGTGTCGAGCGTATGCTACGACAGCATTATGAGATTCCATGAATTGCTGATTGAATTCTCGAATCCAGTCTGGGGGATTCTGAATGGTTCGGGACTGCTCCAAGGGGGGAGCATCGCGCATGACAATGTCAAAGTCCCGGGGACTGTAAACTACCACGGCATTGCTGGCGCTGGGCTGCGGAGATGATGGTGCGGACATATTGGTGGTAGGGGTGTCTACCGCGTGAAAACTGATATTAGGCACAGAGCCTGAGATGTTGTGTGTATGAGGTTGAAATCGCGGCGAGCTATCGCGAGTTTCCGACATGTGTGCTGTTGTCTGCCTTACTGCAAGAACTAGTCTGGCTCTGGGGCTTCGAATAGCGAAACGATGATGAACTGAGCAAAATCGTCCTTTTGCGAGGGTAATCTATTATATGTGACAAGGGCCTTCGGCACCGCTAGACATAGACTGACTGTCACGAATAGCAGACGTTAGGGGCTTGGAACGATAGTTCAATTCAGCTTATAATAGATTATGGTCGCAAAGGTCGTTGTGCCCTTCCACTTCCTTCCTTTCCGACTCGAGGACTTCCTTCCTTTAAGTCCTCCGTTCGCTAAGTGCGATAGTTGCTGTCTGGGCCTTGTCGGCTACCCCGTAACCTCTAAGGCCGAATATCGGTGCTGTAAGCGCTGCGCTAATGCTGGTGTAGGTGTCTGAGTCGTGAATCACCACGACTGTTTCGCTGGGTGGGTTGGCTATCTTCGGATTCTTCTTCCTTGGGTCGCCTTCCCATATACCCACCGGGCCCACTTGGCCTCAGAAAGCGACGCAGAGGCTTCCCGCCACTAGCCCCACTTCCGACAAATTATTAGTATGGGAATTTCGCCGAGACGACTCACGAAGCTGCTTTTTTGGCCAGTTCTCAGGAGGTCTAGGAATCCTTTCGACCTGGCGCAGAAAACCTATATATCATTCGAAAGCTCTCGTCGAGACGAGTCGAATGGTAGTAGTCTCGTCTCGGTAGGACTCCTCGTCGTAGAGATAGAGCCGTCTGAAGTTCGGTCTACTGGGTAGGTCCTACCGGGTAGGTCTTACCGGGTAGGCCTTACCGGGTAGGTCTTACCGGGTAGGTCTTACCGGGTAGGTCTTACCGGGTAGGTCTTAACCAACACTTCTCCGGTTTCCTTCCGTATGTCTGTTAGATATCTGTAAGGGTCTTCTGTAGTCAGCTATAGACTCTTCTCGCGTTCGAGATCAGTCCGAACGATAAGCTAATGCTGTGTTGGTCGCATGACCTTCCTGTAGGATGCTGATGGCATGTTATTTCTTCATAGTTCCCTGGAACGGGATGCCTTAGAGGGTGAGAGCCCCGTAATGAAGCAGTAGCGTGTTATCCTATTGAGCCACGACGGTTGAGTCGACACGCGCTAATGTCTCAAGGGGAAGAAAGTTCCCTTGAGTAAGCGCCAGCTCGATCTCCGACAACTCCTAGCGGAAAGGCTTCAGGATCGAGCAGACCAGGCAGCGACGTGTCGACGATGATCGTGGGCCTCAACCGGATGTCGAGGTGGCAGGGCTAAGTGTCGGTGAGGGATCACGAGCCCAGTCGAAGATGCCGACACATGTTGCCACCTATCTCGTTAGCGCTAGGTTAGTATGGGCAAAGATGTCACGTGTCCGTGTGACAGCGGGCGGCTAATCTCGTGTTCGTGTTCAGGGTCAGTCCGATCGCTATGCTAATGCTGTTATGTCCGCGTGGTCTTCCCGCAGAGTGCTGAGACACGCTATCTATCCATAGTTCCCTGAAACGGGACGCCATAGAGGGTGAGAGCCCCGTAGTGGAGCGGTATCGTGATATCCCATTGAGCCACGACAGTTTAGCCGACGTGCGCTAATGTGCCAAGGGTGAGAGTCCCCTTAGGCAGACGCCGGCTCAATCCCCGACAGCTCCTAAGGGAAGGAGGTAAGTGAGGGCTCGGGGATTGAGCAGGTCAGGTGGTGGGACGTCGTAGGGAGGATCACGGGCCTCGACCATGATCGTCGTAGCTGAGGGGATATCTTGGACACCGCTACTCCTGTAAGGGGCTTTAGACTTATCTCGTTGTTTGATTCTCAAATCCTGATCTATTCGGTCCGCGTCACCTGACATCCGCAAGGTGAAGTTTGGGATGACCTAATAGGTACTAGTTAGAGGCTCTGTAGTTTGTCTGTATGACATCGTCAGTACTGACATCTTTCATTTCCTCCTCTAAACTTGCCAGGTAAAGCAGGGTGCGCACAGTAGTGTGTAATTTCTTGACTCTTTTAGGAGAGGAATCACCCTTGAGAGCATCTTGGAGGGCGCGAGCAGCTTGCTGCACATCTGGAGGACTATACAAAAGGATAGTTAGCCAGCAGGACTAGAGTATAGATGTCAACTACTTACAGAGGCTGGCAAGAGTGGCAAGCAGCACAGATGAAACATCTGGTCCCATTACCAATTGTCTCAAGACAGTTGCTATCAGAACGGCCACGAAAAGCACTGCGAGTGCACCGCAGACAAGGAGTATACCGGGACACTCCTGATGGACGCGGACGTCCAGCACGTCGAGAGCGAGCCGGACGCCTCTGAAGAGTGCCATCATCCCCATCCTCGGGGGCGGCCGGACCAAGATTGACAATGCGCCCTAATCGAGTTGTGTATACTTGAGTGGTTGGGGCGGCAGCTCGCCGGGGAAGTTCGACGGTCAAAATCTGTATAAGGCGATGAGTCGTTGGATTTGTGATCACAGCAGGAATATCTTCGCCAGACCCGACTGTAGAGCTGTCGGAGACCGTTGATCTATCGGAGGTAGACATGTTTGCTCAGAACTTGGGATAATAAACACGAAGGTCGCCTGGGCGGGGTGATCAACACAATAGAAAGGTGAATGTCAACTGGACTCGAAGCGGGTTGTATATATGTGAAAAGCGTACACAAATCTATAGCCTTCAAGTTCGCATAGGACAGTCCGGTTAGGGCCTTTCCTAAGGGGGTGTGTTGGATTTAGTGCGCATTTAGTGTGCGTGGCCACTATAACTAGCCACTGTGGCGAAACCATCAAATCAGTGTAAAATACATAGCTGGCCCCCCCCCTTCCCTTCCAGGAGGCCCGGAAGGCAGACGGAACAACAAATTCAATCAATCAACCGAATTCTAACAGGCGGCAACCCTTCAATTCAATTCATTCATTCATTACAATCTACCGCTCCTTCGTAATTGCGCTTATGACTGCCCAGTTCTGGTAATTGGGTTAGTAGTTGTCCGTTTGAACCGATCCTGGTGTCGGGTCCAACGTAGTCATCCCTTGACTTCCTTTGGTCCGACTATATATTGGACTTCTATATCTCCTCCCTTCTCAGTCCTCTGACTTTGCTACCAGTATGGGAATGCTATGATCTGTTCGTTCCTGGTTTCTGGGCTTTCGATTCGACATATTCGCGGTGCCGCTACTTTGCCAAGTTACCACCCTATGGAAAATCCTATAGAAGTGCCAGATTCGCGATCCGGTCTCCTAGGTAACCACCCCAGTCGCCAGTGGGCTGGCTATTGCCCTGGGCAATAGCCGTGCCTATAAAGCGTCAGAGGGTACGTTTCAGTGGTGCACAAGGTCTTGATTTTCTTAGAAGAGGAACGATTTTTTAGAGCATCTCATAATTCACGAGCAGCTCGCTTGACGTCTAAGGGGCTGTACAGAAGGAAAGTCAGTCAGTAGGAGATATAACATGGAAATCAATCATTTATGGAGGCTGGCAAAAGTGGCCAGCAGCATAGAGAAAGCACCTTACCCTATTACCAACAGTTTCCAAACAATTGCTATCAGAGCGGCCTCGGAGAGCACTCCGGGTACATTCCAAGTAAGGTGTGTATCAGGATACCCCTGATGAAAGTAGAAGTCCAGTTCCCCGTAAATGAGAGCAGGCTACACGCCTTCGAAGAGCTCCTGTTTCAAGCTCTGATATATTATCTTCCCTTTCGGGAGCGTTCTCGAGAGCGTTAACATCCCCGTCGACAGTCGGATCAAAATTGATGATGTGGCCTGATTGAGTTGTGTATGTGTGCGTGTGCATAGAAGCAGCAGCCCGCCATGGAAGTTCAATTGTTAAGACTTGTGTGATGCGACGAGGGGCAGGTTCTGGAATCATGGCCGGAATGTCCTCGCTGCCAGAACTGAGTGTTGTTGAGCTATCTGAAGATGCAGACATGATTGCTTGGAATCGGGATGAGTGCGTGGAATCAGGATGCTTAATACGACCCAAGAGCCAGTGGTATACAAGTAAAAAGCGCACGTAAATCTATAGTATATAGGATAGTCCAATTAGGGCCTTTCCTAAGGGAGTGTGTTGGATTTAGTGCGTGCGGCTACTATAACTAGCCACTGTGGTAAAGCCACCAAACTAGTGTAAAATACCTATATAGTTGCCCCCCCCCCCTTCTGAGAGGTCTGGGCACATAAAGAGAACAGAAGAATCAATCAATCAACTGAATTCTGACACATATCACTTCATGATATACAATGCGTTTGAAAAGTCCCTATCAATCATCTTTGGAACCTTAATATAGCATGTGAAAGCACGCCTTATTGTATGTCCCAAATAACTGAGTCCCAAAATAGCCTTGGCGGGTACTATGAGTTCATCTCAAGCAAGGAGTATAACGAAACACTCTAGGTAGAAGTGGATGTCTAGTAGGCCACAAATGAGAGCAGGCTACACGCCTTGGAAGAGCTCCTGTCTCAAGCTCTAATATATCATCTCCGTTTTCAGAAGCGTCAACATCCCTATCAACAACCGAGCCAAGATTGATAATGCGGCCTGACCGAGTTGTATATATTGGAGGGGTAACACCTCGGCAAGGGAGCTCAATGGTCAAAACTTAAGTGACGCGAGAAGCGTTTGAGACGGGTGCGGCGGGCTCTGGAATCACGGCTGGAACATCATCACCAGAGCCAAAGGTTGAGCTATCAGAAGACATAGTTGGGCTCAGGATCGCGGACTACTATGAGAAGCGCTGAAGGTGTCGCACATAAATCTAGGTACTGGTATGGGACCTAGGAAGTCCGGATCAGGCCCTTCCCATAGTGCCCCTTCCCCCCCCCTTTTTCCGGGACGTCCGGGGGACAGAGACAGAAGAACAACAGATTCAATCAATCAACTGAATTCCGACACCTGTCGGACGGATCACTTGGCCAGTACTGCGGAGACGGGTCGCCCGGGCAGGATATGAATCAGCAATCAAGAGGCGTTTGACATCACCCATCCGGATCGACCGTTTTGCGTCGGCAAGTCGAGAGAAGCATAGCGTTTATCACCTTCAGCAGCACAGGAGCGGCAAAAGATTCAGAGCAAACGCATCCCAAAAGAATGGCGAAACGAATAATGACATGCACAGCACCCTTCCTGCCGAGCAAGCAGTATAGATATCTATGTAAAGGAAGGACAAAGACAAACTAGTCGAATAGTCCGACTCGGCTTGAGATGCCTACGATGGACTCGCATAGAAGAGTTTTTTGAGAAAAAAAAGGTCGTGTGTTTAGTCGATGTAGAACAGAAGAACAAGCGCGCCCATCGTGAAAGCCTCATAAACATGGCACGTTTCCATATCGGCGATATCATGAGTACGTAGCGAAGGTAATCCCTAAATAAGCGCGACGACAGGAACGACGATATCTAGCAAGCCAAACACACTGCACCCGAGCCGAAACCATGACAATTCCATTTCATTGACCCGTACGGCTACGGTTTGAAAGTAGGGGTGCGATGTGAACCTGTGCGTGTCTGAAGTCGCCATGACGCCTCACACATGTTGAGACCGCAAAGAACGCGAGAACTGTTCTAGGTCACAACATATAATTCATATATATACGTATATGTGTATGTATACAACAGACACAGAACCATCCAACCGGTCGTAGCCACCGAACAATATTGTGCTCGCCCTCTGGCAGCATCGGTATCGGTGTCGCACTGAGATGGAGGCCCCTTGACGAGCTCATCCACACCCGGGAAGTAACAAACCAAACGCCATGCTAACAAGTCCGACGATGAGCCACGACAGAGGCGACACCATAGCCGCGGTCGCATATCCAAGAAAGCCTGAAGTCCATGTTAGTCAGGGTCGACACCCTAGCGCGCGTCGTTTCCAACGTCTCATCAAGTCGCCAGAGGGGCCTATCATGGCCGCGCTGTCTAGCTCGCAAATGTGCCTCGGATCCTGGCATACAGCTCCGTGTCGTAGAAATTGTAGTTAGTATCCACCTCGCAGAATTCGTGGTTTCGCAATAGATGCATGGCGGTGGGACGATCGTGCGAGTCACTATAGAGGTGGTCAGTTCTCCCTCCTGCGAATCGGATTCCACGAACCGGACTAGGGAAAGAATCGGTAAACAAATCTTACACGGTGAAGCAATCCAGCATGAAGCCCAAGGCGTACGGCGTGATGGCAGCGCGAACCTCGTCGTTGATGGGCGGCGTCTCGCCATTGGCGATCTTGTAAATGGCGCCGACGGCTTCTTCCTTGCTCCAGGGACGGCGCCCCGCAAACATTTCGAGAACGACACAGCCCAAGCTCCAGATGTCCACCTTGGCGCTGTACCCCTCGCCCTGCGAGCGGATGACTTCCGGGGCCATCCAGAAGACCGAGCCTTGCATCGAATTGGACTTATCGTTGCCGTAGATGTCGTCCGTCTTCTTAGAAATACCGAAATCGGATATCTTGCACGTGCCGTCTACATCTAACAGGATGTTGTCTGCCTTGAGGTCACGATGGAGAATGCCTTCCCGGTGCAGATAGGCCAGTCCGGACAATGTCTGACGTGTGAGAGAGCGCACGACGGGTTCTTCAAATTTGCCATGTTTCCGGAGACATGACCCGATGCTACCACCCGAGATATACTCGAGGAAGATACTGATGCTCGTTTCTTTCCTCTCGCATCCAAGGTACTGCACAATATTGTCGTGATCGAGGTTCTGCATGGTGTCGATCTCCTGGTCAAGGGCAGCCAGGAGCTCTTTCATCTTTTTCTTGTCACCTCCGGCCGCCTTTTGGTTCACTTCCACTTCCTTGACAGCCAAGAATTCCCACGTTGTCGCATTCATCCCCAGGTATACACGCCCGTACGTGCCCTTGCCTATGAGTTCACCCTTGAACCATCGGAATGTGGTCTGCCGTTTAGGAAGAACATCTTGCGGGATCTGTGGCACAATCGTCGATCCGCGTTCCGGGCGAATTTGCACTACGTGAGCACCAAACATCTTTGTGCTCTTACGACGTTGCATCACAGACGTGGATGTCATGCCGCTGACTGTCGAGGCATTTGTATAGCGTTTACTGGCTTCGTGAGCACCCCGGGCGACTTCTCGAATTGATTTCATGCGGCCGAGACCACCTGACTTGCGTATGCTCTTACGGGTACTCGAGATCATCGATGAGGGACGGACGAGCGCTTTGAGCGTGGACTCATCCGAGCCCAGTGTATCACCCTCGTCGTAAAAGGTTTTCCCTTCGTCGCTGTTGTCTTGTGTGGACATCTCGATCGTCATATTCGCCGCACTAGGCGAGGGCTCGTCCTGCTCCGGGATAGGAGATACGGGTGGGCTCGCTCCCGGTAGCTGACTTTCATCCAAGACGGGTTGATCCAGGTCCAATTCGGGGAAATAGTCATCGAGATTGCTTAGCAATGCTTCAGGAGGGGGCCGATTGGCCCATACGTCACGTTCTCGAAATGAGATTCGCCGATCCAGCTTGCCATCATCGGATTGCCACTGATCTGGCGTCGCAGGTGTGCGACGATACGGACCGGACCCATTGCGGACGTCCTCTTCATCGTCTTCTAGATCCGGCGCCTTCATTGTCTGGGGGGAGCTAAAAGATACCGCCAGGTTTTTACCTTTACCTAGCCCTCCTGTCCTAACCCGCAACTCAGGCTTGTCATGACCAGACTCGGAATCACTGCCGCGTTCCGATATTTTCGTGTTAGGCGCGGACTTGGGCGGCAGCGTACCGCGCACTGGAATGGCGAATAGACCATCATCGGAATCGTCTCCGGAATCGTCGGCAGGTCGGCGCGTAGGCTCGGTGACCTTGGAGAATTGCACATCGGTCTCGGTAAAATCAACGTCAGGGCCATACGACTTTCGACGGACACTGGCTGCATGCGCCAACGCTGCCGAGGTGCTGGGGGCACGGGATGTGCTAGGGCTCAAGTCCATGGCGGAGGCGGCCCATTGTGCTGCTTGACGTACTTTAGCAACCGGGTCATGGTGAGTCTTGTCCATTCTCGAAATTGGGGTACCACCAGGCGAGTAGTCAGGCACGAGGAATGGGATATCGCCGCGACTCCAGGTAATGGAGCGCGGCGAACCAGACCGCGGACTACTACGACCTGAGGTCACTTGACCAAAATCAACGCTGGCCAAAGCACCTCCCTTACCTCTTTGTTCACCATATTCCCCTCCGACTGGTGGCCCCGAGTTCATACGGCTCGGCGGCTTGGCATACTGTTGTTCTGCAGAAGCGGACGGCAGAGTCGACAGGCCCCACGCGCTTCCCATCACCAAAGCCTCTAGAGTCGAACCGGACGAAACTGATGGCAGCGTAGGGCGTGCCTTGTGCGACATCTCAAAACTTGGTTCTAATGAATCATTCGAAGTCGCGAGCCGCCTCGAGCTACCTGAACTGCCCTGCGTTAATCTGACACTATTACTCGACCTTCGGCTGAGGGAGTCGGCGTGGATAAGCGTTTTAGATCGGACAACTGGCGGGGCTGGTGCTTGCCTATGAGGTAGCATGCTATCCTGCCTTTTTTCTTCGTATGGAGAGGTACGAGGGTGATCAAAGTCCACCTCTCTTCCAACAACGCCGACAGACGGCGACTCCAGAGGGGAGGTTTTCTGCGGCATGACGGGTTGGGACCTTTGCGGTTGATAGGTGGCATTCATTTTCGCACGAAGCTCGTCGGCCTCGGTAGCTAATTGTTCTTCGCCAGGGCGCAAATGGGTTGCCGTGGTATTGACTCTAGTAGTTGTCGGCGAGGAGTTGGATCCCGTGCGATAGCCGTGGAGACGGGCATAGTCGTCGGTGTCCTCAGTGGGAATTAGGAGAGACGGTACGCTGGCACCTCGGCTACTGGAGTCGCCGTATTTCAGGAACAGCTTCATAGAGCCGATGGGTGTGCGCTTAGGCGGCCAGACATCGCCATATGGCTGGTCGTGGGATCCTTGGCCGAGCTCGGTTGGATACATTTGGAGAGCGTCGGGGTCGGATAAGCCGAGATTCATGCAGAGGGTCGCCTGTAAGTCTCGAGTAGATTCGCAGTCGGTGACATCACACATGCGGTAATTCCAACCATCCATGGTGACCAGGATGTAGGTCTTGGGGGAACCGGGCCCAATGCCGTTTGTCAGGCCGCTTGGCCTGTATGTGTTAGGGCTCGACGGCGAATCTTTGTCGTTCTTGCGTTTAATCAGACGGCCTAGTAGAAGTAGACCTTTGCCGTCCTTGGCCGAATTTGCGTCAGCACCGAGGGCGCGTTCACTTGAATCCATTGGCGATAGATGGCTACCGTGTGCGCCCGAAGCATAGTTTGAGACCGAGTCGGCGCTATTTCGGGGCTTGTGATTCGGGAACTTCGCCGGCGACGACGGGGGCAGCGAGGACGGTGGTTTCGGGCTGGTCACAGGACTCCCTCTCCGTATCGTTCCACTGCCAAATTCGCTGGCACTACTCGGGCTTCCCTTTCGGTTGCTTTCGAGTTCGATAGTCTTCAACGCGTATCGGTAGTTCATATCGGTCGTCATACTACCTGTGAGGGGCATTGATGTGAATCCGGCGGCAGAAGGGACGGCGCTGGTCGACTTGATAGGGGTGTTAGGCGAATCACCATCGGTTCCCGTACCCGGTCCATGTGCGCCGTTTGACTCTTTCTGAGCATTTGGCAGCTGCGATTTAGACGATTCGGGAGGTCTATTCGTGGCCAAGCATCGGATCAATCGGCGCATCCTCTTCCCCTCTTCTCTTTCACGGGTCTGGTCCCAGCCGGTTCCGCTATTAGAACATTCTTGAGCCAGTCGAGGATACACGATCTGATGCATCATGCCAAAATTGCCGCGCCCCTTGCGATGGCTACCCAGCTCAAGGAAGCGGGCACCATGCAGATCAAGCCCCTTGAATGTTTCCTGCCAGTCCTTGGAGAAGCCGTTGGCGGCGAGCCATTGGACAACCTGGTCGAGAGGCCAGTTGGCTGCCGGGTCATGACGCATCTCAGAATACGCCGTGGCGGCATCGGATCTCGTAGACATCGGCTTCGTAGGAGGGGCGTTGGCGAACAGTCCGGGGCGCCCGTCGTCCATCTTCAAAGCAGCGGCAGTGCTTATATTGCTAGCCTGGCTCGTCGGCGCCAAGGGTGTATTCACAGTAGAGTAGTTGCCCCAGAAGGCTGGAATACCAACGCCTTCTCCATACGTGTCGTTTCCGACGGGATGATATGTAGCGGTCATGGGAGCGCCCTCCTCTGCATCGTCATTTCCGGGCCTGCTGTTGGCCACGGGCCTTGGATGGTCGAATGCTGGGGGCGGGGGGAGCGACATCGACGACAGGCCTGTACTGGACAACTGGTGGTGCAATTTGGGATTGTAGGGCTGAGGACCGCCGGTAGGTGGGGGAGGGATGTTGAAACCGGAGCGGCCATCATAAGGACGGCCCCAGCTGCCCTGCCACTGGGGCTGCGGGCCGAGGACGCCGGGGGGAGGGCCCGGGGGCGGGGGGACGGGGACACCGTTGATGGTGGCCGGTGCGGGCTGATATCGCGGCAGAGGCGGCGGAGGCGGAATACCAGTCATACCGCCATGACTGAGCTGGGCCTGACTGGGGGTGGTCAAGGGCGGTGGTGGCGGCGGGAAGGGCCGCGCTGCATCTCTCTGGGAATTTGGGTACATTGTGGAAAAGGGTGCCTCATGTGTGTTGCGTTATACCGCTATCGCTATGTGTGGCACAGGCGGGAATGGGGATGTTTGCACGCGAGTGTGTGGGAGTACGTTGGGTTGGGTATTAAGGGTACGATTGCTGCGGTCGTACTTTGTTGCGGCTTAGCGCATCGAGGGTCGAGGCCAAGGTTAGGGCGACGGACTGAATGCAAAAGAGAATGAATGCGTCAATTAATGGCAGAGTTCCGTTGTGTCAGCCGGGACTCGAAAGAACTGTCGTTGTCGTCGTTGTCGTCGTCGCCGTTGTAGCCGCCGTTGTCGTCGCTTGTGCTCGCGTTCGTATGCTGTGTCATCAGCTGTCGGTGCTGCCTGCGGTATACCTACGCGGCGTTATTGTATAGTATGGTAATGTAAGAGCGCGGCGAGCAACCGCAAAAATGATTGACGGACGTAAGGGCGGCAGAAAGCAGCGACAACAATGAGCCGCGCTGAATACTTCGTCTGTTCCAGACAGAGACCGCGGCTGTCTCAATTGCTGGCCTGGAGGATCCGGCAGGGCATCCCAATCGGTCGGGTTCCGAGGGAGGCGCCAGGCCCAAGACACAGACACAGACACACACACAGAATGGACCTGCTTCGCGCCTTCGCACCTTCGCGGCTACGTCCCGGCCGTGGACAGCAGGTCCAAAAGCGAAAGAGAGGAGAAATAGTAGAAGAACAAGAAGATACAAGCGAAGGATAATGAAAAGAAGAAGGGGCTGAGCGACATCGAAGCATGGAGGCTAGAAGGGATTGATAACGCTGTTGGTTGAACTTCTGCGCACTTCGGCTGGTGCGAGTCCCGACGGGGTACGGGTACATGCGCTAGCCAGTAGCGCGTAGCTCCACCAGCAGCTCGCCTCTGCTCCATCATGCGGGCCATGGCACGGCTCGGCCACTCCGCCTGCGCGGACACAGCAACCGGGGCTTTTCAGGCGAATGTCGCCACTGGCGCACCTCGATGGCCGAGGTTCTCGGTAGGCCGGCAAATCCGGTGAACGCGCTAATTGTGCTGGAGCCTGGCGCGACCTCCGTAAACACCGTGCTAACTACGAGACCCGATCTAGTCGCCCTAGGTCTAAAACATGGGACAGAACATGGCGTAATACAGATTACCACACCATGCCGACTCTCAATCTGTCCCGCATTTTAGCTGCTTTCTCGCGAGGAGGAATATTCGCCGTGGGTTCCGCCACAGGTCCGCGATTCCACGTTGGGCCTGGGCGCCCGTTCATCTTCATCCCGTGCTTCACACTGCGAAGGCAATAAACCATTGAAAATCAATTGGGCTTGCGTTTATTTATCACCCTTGACCTGTCTCGAAGAGCACCGGATGAAAGATTTGGGGCTGAAGCCCGACCTTACGCCAGCGTACATAGTGGTGTTGATAGGTAGGGTATCATAGGGAAGGGCACAGGTCATGATTCAGGGCCGGGTCGAAAGATGGAGGAGTCGGGGACTATCCGACTACCTATCAGTACGCACGTAATTATGTCGTAGGTATTCAGAACGGGGAAGACTGAGCTACAATACTTCATGAAGGAGTACACGCCGCTTATCCGATATCGTGTCAGCGGCGGGATGCTCTGTACTCTCAGAGCGTCACGATCGGCCTGCACACAAGGTGCAATGCCCCATATACATATAAAACCATAATACCAAGTGCCCGGGTGTATGCTATAGCTTCGTTCAAGTCCACTTTGCATTCACATGACTTGGCACGTCTTGAGATCAACCCCGTACGGCCGCTCGCATTGCTCCAAATAGCCCGTGTCTTCAGCCGTGCCGGAAACCGAGTTGTGTGCCCTGACAGGCCCCGTGATTTTGAGGCTCTGCTGCCCATCCCCGTGCCACCACTGCATCGTCTGCACCCGCCCGTGTTCGCCATCACCGACGCTGATCTCCCACTTCCCCGAACTCACGGCCACGGTGCACTCCTGTTTGGGGAAATGGTACTCGGGCAGGAAGATAATCGTCGCTAGATCCGCCGGGCGTCCGGTCGGCGCATCGATGTCCAACGTGAGCTGGCAGTTCTTCAAGTCGAATCCGTAGTGCGAGATCTTCCCACTGGCTGCGACGGGTGCAGGCCGAACATATGCCTCGGCGGCACGATAGCCCGGCGTACTGGTGAGTTCCGGATCCGAGCTCGGTGTTTCGGACGACATCGAAGGAACCGTTAGGCTGCGCTTCAGGTTGCTAGGCGTAATCGAAACTTCACCGTCCGTTTCGATCCGCGTGGTGGCCAGCGCCTGGTCGTCCACAGAGAAGATGGACAGATCCTCGCCGTTCCATTGGTCACCTCGGAGGTGGTCATTCTAGATCCCACGTTAATAACCCGTTTACACCAATCCATCTTTATCCATAGGCGGCCTTACCGTGGCAGTGTACACCCACAACGTGTATCCTTCCATACCTGCCCCTTCTACAGCAAAGTGATTGGCATCCATGGCGGCGGACTGACTGGAATAGTCGCCTGTCTTGTAAGCGTGCTTGTCATCCATGTCGTAAGGAATTCCAAACTCTGTGAGGATGCACGGGTGATTTCCCATATAATCCTGACCCTCTTTTTTGATAGCCGCCAGTTGCTCTTTGAACGAATTGCGGATGGCCGTCTCGCCTATTTTGATGGCAAACGCAGGATGGAGGTATCTACCCCGAAGTACGCCAAAAACATCCACGTTCCAGGTCCGATTCCATTTCTTCGTCATGAGGGTGATTCCGTCGTAGTAATGCGGTGCATACACCATCCTCGGGTCGTCATCGACGGTGCCCTTGATCTTGGGAGGGATCTCTAGCGTCGGGGGCTGACAGAGTAGGATGGCATCCTCGTGCACGGCTCGTATTGCGTCTCTGTAGGCGCGGTAATATTCCATGAAGTACGTGTTGGTGAACTTGGGATAGTCCAAAACCTCTCCTGTCCTAGGGTTCTTCTGGAAATAGTTCTTTTGCAGAAGGGCATCCCGGGACGGGTCCCACACACCATGTTGTGCCCAGATGCATTCGCCCAGTACCCAACCGGGGTCGCGACTCCATCCGTACCTGCTATCATCATAATCCCGAGGCAACCAGGCCTTCTCTCCATGCGGGTCGATCAGGGCGCGGCCGACCTTGTAGGCACCTAGTCCTCCTATGTCCCACGTGTCAATTTCGCATGCCCGCCCGGACCCCGTCAGTAAGCTCTGCCAGATAGTCGGGCAGGTGCCCTTTTTGAGCTGCTGTTCCTTCGGGATAGCGCTCAGGTCGACATGGCCGATCATCCCCCTATTAGGCTCGTTCAAACTCTCCCAGCCGAATACCACGTCGTTTTCGATGTCCCCGGCTTCGTGTATCCTTCTGGCCAGGTGCGCACAAGCCCTTATGAAATGGCCCTGTAGGAAGTCCTGGATATTCATACCGTTTATGATACACTTCGGGGCGAAGTCCCGTCCGGCAAAGAAGAGAGTGAAGATAGTGGCAGCAGCCAGGCGATAGTAATTAGTCGACCAGATCATCTTGGGAAACTTGTCAGGCTCGGGGTACGTGTTGTGGACAACAGCGGCCTCCGTGGCAGCGAAACTCTGTGGATTTAATCCGCAGGCGTAGATGGTCCACATGGGAGCACCGGAGCCTCCGCAGTACCTGGACCACTGCACAAGAACGCAGCATTAGCAGCACACACTACGAGAAGAAGTCGGAGAGTGAGCACGAACCACGTCCTGGTGAGGGTCCATGAAGACATAGAACCCATACTCTTTGGCCACTCTGAGGACGTCGATTGTATGCTGAATCCACTCCTCATCGTATCGGCCGGGTCCCGCAGCTTCAATGGCTTCCCAGGTGAAGATGTAACGGATGGTGTTGTAGCCGGAGCGTCTGAGGCGGGCAAAGTGGACGTGGGCATCGTCCTTGGGAAAGGGTCGTGCGTGGAACTTGACATTGTCGCCGTCGAAGAAGTCGTCGGCGACATGCGAGGGCACATTTGGACGGCTAGGGAGCTTGGCGTCGGCAGCAACGTTGATACCCCTTAGGAGCACATGTCTCCCGTACTTGTCGCAGAACTGGCCATCTTCAATGGCTAGACGAAGCGAGGCCATGGGGAGACCCAACGGATTAACAACTACCTAGACTAGGGCTGCTCTCGAGGAGTAGCCCGGGACAAGTCAAGGGGGACTCCGTTGAACACGGGGACTAGCGAAGGGAGGAAACACTAGATATTTATGGACGGGACACGGCGAACGATGGCTGGCACGGGAGTGCCTATAGGGAGCGAGTGGTACAGGTGCGTGGACAACGCAACGATGATGCTTATACGGCCAGCCCGGTTCGAATGGGTGTTATTGCAATTATTGGAATCACCATCGGCTTAGGACAAAGCAGGATCGGATCACGCTAGGGACCTACCTGGCGACTAAGATACGACGGGACAGTCTACAGCGGATGTGTGCGGGTGTAGATGTTGGCCAGCCAGACCCAACATCAACGGGACGGAGCTGATGGATGGATGACACATGACACGATGGGGAAGGCGGTGCGGGATGGGAAGATCAGGCATGTCCACGTATTGTGATTAGTAAGTGCAGTCCGAGGACAGACCAGCTGGCGCTGCAGCGTGCTACCAATACCAACCAATGCCGGCCCCTAAGCCAGACCTAGATAGGCCACCGCAGCGCTCGGCCCATAGTGGAGAATCTAGCGAAGGCCCCCACCATTTCTAGTGATCGCTAGGTGGGGTGGCCGATAATGAGAAGTTGACCAAGTGCCCCTGGCCGGCCTGATAACGTTAGTGTAAACTGCACCCATATCGGCCCCGCAATGAGCCGGCGCGAAGTCCGTGGTGAGGGGCGATAAGTACCGCGCAACTGCGGCCAACTGTACCGTACATGTACAGTCTCTCCCCACCCAGCAGTTAGCACCGCCTCGATCCACTCATTCGCTCGGCTTTACGCGCCTAACGGCATTGCTTCTACTACCCGTGCCACCGCCCCACCTTTAGTTTCGATTCGCCGGGGCTCACCAACTAAAGTTGGTGCTCACTACTAGGATTGCCCAACCCCTAGGATTGCCAACTCTCACCAAAATACGTAACCACTCGGATTTTCTAACTTGAACCGGCTAGCGCTGCGGTGCCGACCAATAGAACTGAGAGATTTTTGTCGCGTCAATTAATCAATATATACGTGTTATAGCCGTCGTGAAAAGAGCGTAATACCCTATATTAATAACTTGGCTACACGCAATAAAGTACGCGATTAAGGAGGCGGGAATGAGTGTAATACATTCGTGAGCGATCGAGGGGGGGGGGGTTTATAGGAAAACTAGAGGGTCTGTGCGAGTCGCGCGACGCGTACTTCTTTATGAATTACTATTACAACGCAAGGCATGACATGTCTGCTATGTTCAGAACCGCTTCAGTTTTCTTGACATAACCCCGGAGCCTGACTTGCCTATTACCACAACATCAGCCGGCTCTAATCGGCCAACTCTTCGCATTTCCCTAGCCCGTTTCGCAGCCTCCGAAAAGGTCCTCTTGCTCAACCTGCGACGCCGCTCAATAATTGCCTCCAACAGCTTCTGCGCTTGTATTTCTTCGTTTTCCACCTTCTTTCGAACCATTTCTCTTCCTTGCTCAACGGTCAGAACGCCCCCGGCCTGCAACTGGTAGTTTTTCATCGAACGCCGTTGTTTGGCTGTGCGTTCAGCGAACTTGGTACGCCCAAGATCTCGTTTACTTTGTACCATTTCTGTCGCATGCGTTATGGCCCCTTTAATGAACCTTCTGAGCTTTTCAGCTTCTTCTTCCGTGACCGTGGCTCCTGGCTGCAATAGTACCGAACTTTCCTCTAGGTACTCCGCACCCCTATTCATTTGACGAAGTGTTGTAGGCGTTTTGCTAATCGGCGATGAGCCTAGTACCCTTGGCGGCGGCGATGGCGTGCGTGGTTGGCGTTCTTTGAGTTCTTCTAAAATGCGATCGGGGTTGAAGGGGTATATTCCTGTTTTTCGGAATGCCGAGCGAATGGTGTCAGCTTTGAAAGCCTTTGTCCGTACTTCTTCGATGATTGACAGAAATTCGAGCTTGCCGATATTAGTCACGCCATCCCGAACAAGCTGGTCAAGCGCTTTGGCGTGATAATGTTTGTAAGGTTGAAAAACAACAACATCTAAGGGCTGGAGGAGATGCGTGAGGTGCGGTGGCATTCCGAAAGGAATAATTCCATTGTTATCGCAGTACTCGATGAACTGCTTAGTATGGTGCGAACCATGGCCGTCTAGAATCAATAATCGTTTTCTTCCTTTCTGAACTTTGCGTGAATGTTCATCAAAGTGCTTGAGCCACTCGAGAGTAATTTCGTCGTTTGTGTACCCAGTCTCAGTAGGATACAACTTCGTATCGGGCTTGAGCCGTTGCATATACCATTGTGCAAGGTGGATACTTCCGCATAGGATAAGAAATGCTGGTATATAGTAGCCAGCAGCTGATATGGCCTCAACTGCTGTTGTTGATTCCCTGTTTTCTGGCAACCCGAGATAATGTATTCTTTTTCGTTTCGTGACGATTAATTGATTTTTCCCGACACCTATACGAAAGCCAGTCTCATCCATATTCCATAAATCTTCTGGGCAGATTTCTTCATCGACAATAATTTGCTCGAGTAAGTTGTAGTAGGTTTGGACAGTGTCGATGTTTTCTGCTGTTTCGCGTTCTGAATCGAGAGTTTTTTGCTTTCGCTTGAGGTACCCATGTCGTTTAAAAAAACGCGTGTGCCAATTGACGCCGACGGTCGGGGGTGGATTGGGATCATTGGGATCATGTTTCGCGGCCAAGATGTAATTCGCAGCGTCGGTAACGAACTCAGGACGGACAGCTAGATTAATCTTATCTAATCGGTCAATATAATTGCAGATTGCTTGTTCTTCTGCCTCCGAGAAAAGCTTGCCATAGTTAGATGGTCGCCCTTTTAACGGGCGGATTCCCTTGAGTCGGTTGCGTAGCTGCTCGCGTTTTACTCCAAATAATCGCGCAACTGAACGCACGCTTTTATCTGGGTAGTCCTCGAGGTATAGAAGTGCATCTATCATACGGTCATTATCGTCCTCCATTTTGCTGATTTAATGCGGTTGTAATTGTATGTGCTGATCACGGTCGATTTACAGGTGGTGTGTTGACAATCTTAGTAGTAAGGTACGCGTTTTGGCGGGAATCCGAATGGTTACGCGTTTGTATGGAAGTTGGGCAATCCTAGGGGTTGGGCAATCCTAGTAGTGAGCACCAACTTTAGTTGGTGAGCCCCGGCGAATCGAAACTAAAGGTGGGGCGGTGGCACGGGTAGGCCAGATACTTTGGTTATACGTCGCACATGAGCTCCAGGTACTTCGAGCTTGCAGCACGTATTACATAATGCCCGACTTACCGCATAGGCAGAGCAGGCACGCAAACGAGAGTGCTTCCTGTTCGTTGCAAACACACATGCAAGCTTCAACGTGCCCAAGATTATCATGGAGACAACCAGCTCCAAGACCACCAACAGACGCGCCCGGTGACGAGGGATGACCGCATCTCAGAGCTTCGTGTTTTCTCTGCACTCTTTATTCCAAGCCTCGCGTGGAGACATGACACGGGCCAGCCGTCCGCACATTTGTTACCCTGCAAATATCTCTTCGGCTTGGTCATGATGGCTGGCAGAATCGCCAAGGCCTCGCTCAAGGCCATCAACGATGCCATTCGCCAGCAGAAGTGGGATGATGCCCTCGCCCAAACCGACAGTTTAATTTCTCAAGACCCCAACATTTACCAAGCGTATGTCGAACACCAATACCACATCTGACGACGTAAAACTAATGATGCATTGTGCCGTCAAGCCATGTCTTCAGGGCATTTGTGCTCGACAAGAAAAATCAATTCGATCTTGCCGAGGCGGCATACAAGACAGCCACAGATCTTCGATCCGACCCTCAAGCATGGCAGGGTCTCATCAAGCTCTATGAGAAGCAGGGCGGCAAATGCCTCGACGGATATTACCATGCTGCTCTCAAGCTAGCCGAGATATTCAGCGCCGCAAATGACATGTACAAGTGCCAGGACGCTATCGACAAGTTTGTCAACTTTGCTCGTGCCCAGGGCGACCGCTCCCAGTACGCACAAGCCCTCAACATCATCCTTCCCGACAGCCCCATCTACCCTGTCCTGGAGGGCCGCCTGCCTCATCCCGCCAAGACCTACGAGACCATAGCGCAGATTCTCGAGGTGGAGGACAAAAAACGCGTTAATACACTCATCGGAGAGAGACGGACGAGGCTGGGTGCGAGGCTGACCGAGGTCACCGTCGAGGTCAATCGAGAGGTTCTATCACAGAGCAAGCTTGGATGGGTCTATGAGCAGCTCATACTCTGGACCAATGATGACGACCTCAGACGACAGTATGAGGAAAAGCTGCTACAGTTCAGATATGACCGCCTTGTCGTCCTTCCTGCCGCTGAAAAGCTCTCCGAACTCGAGGTCGTGCAGAAACTGGCCAATGACATGGTCATTATCAAACACCCGTTCAAGCTCGCTTGGGATATAGCCATTGAATGGCAGGACTGTCAAGAAATTAAAGATTGGGATGCCAATGTTCTCAATGAATATTGTGCTCACTTCCCTGACAGCGATCTTTACCGGGTGCTGACGGGCTTCATGACGAGCGATCTGTCGCCATTCCCCAAGTACCCAGCTAACGCCCCAGCCAATATCAAGGCTCCTCGGAGTCCGGATGAGAGCGAAGATGACGAGGACGGCGGCGCGCCCACGTCCGTCATACCCTATACCGATGAAGAGAGGTCGCTCATGATGACGGAAGGGATTTCGACTTCCACCTCTCTCTTTGCCCACAGGCTCATGGGAGAGTACTATCAACACCTCGAGGACCACGAGAGCAATGTGGAATTGATGAGAAAGGCCCTAAAGTTGAAGGCAGAGGAAACTGAAAAGACTGGAAAATCTTTTAATAACACTAATCAGGCGTTTATTCTTTATCTCGGCACGGCTTTGGTCTTTTATCAGTCGCCACGACATCACAGCGAGGCGAAATCCCTCTTCAGCCGGGTATTAGAAGTCGATCCGGCTTCAACATCCGCCATGATCGGAGTCGGCCTCATCTACGAAGAAGAAGAAGAATTCGACCAAGCAATAGATTTTCTAAATCGTGCGTTGAAAGGCGACAATACGAACCTGAGAGTCCGCGCCGAGGTAGGTTGGTTATACGCACTCAAAGGTGACTATACCCGTGGAAAGTCGGAGCTTGAAGCCCTACTTCCAGCTATGATTGCTCAATCCGTGTCAAGGGACCTTCTAGCCCAGACGCAGTATCGCCTAGGTTGCTGCATTTGGAACATAGACCCCTCCAAAGCCTCAAGAAAGAGCCGCAAGGGGGCTTACGCTCACTTCATCGATGCCTTGAAAAACAATATCAGCTATGCACCAGCCTATAGCATTCTTGGTGTGTATTACGCGGATTACGCCAGGGATAAGAATCGAGCTCGAAGGTGTTTCTTGAAGGCCGTCGAGCTTTCAACGTCAGAGGTAGAATCTGCCGAGCGACTCGCAAGATCCTTTGCTGACGATGGCGACTGGGACCGTGTTGAATTGGTTGCGCAACGAGTTGTTGACTCCGGGCGAGTAAAACCGCCTCCAGGATCGAAGAAAAAAGGCATCAGCTGGCCTCTATCCGGACTTGGCGTTGCTGAACTAAACAAACAAGATTATGCCAAGGCCATCGTTTCATTCCAGCATGCCCTGCGAATATCCCCAAATGATTATCATTCGTGGGTCGGCCTGGGGGAAAGCTACTATAACTTTGGGCGATATATCGCAGCAACCAAAGCGATCGAGAATGCTCAAGGCTTAGAAGCAACAATGGATGCCCAAGATCTCCGTGATGCCTGGTTTACGAAATATATGTTAGCCAATGTCAAGAGGCAGCTAGGGGACTTCGATGAAGCCGTAGAATTGTATCAGCACGTCATAACCCAGCGACCTCATGAAGAGGGAGTTGCTATCGCGTTGATGCAGACGATTGTTGAAAACGCCTTTGACTGTGTTGACAAGGGTTTTTTTGGCAAATCTATCGAGCTTGCCACTAGAGCATTGTCCTTCGCAGCATCTGTTCCCGAGGTTATAACCCGCACCTTCAACTTCTGGAAATCTGTTGGCGATGCCTGCTCCATCTTTTCGCAGATCCAGGGCCAAGCACACGATTTACCAGTTGATGAGATTCGTAATATTCTCAATTTCAGTACGGATAAGGAATCCGCCTTTGCCATACTATATAACGTCGACGGCGTCGGTAAGGAGCTGATCTTTTCCGAGGGCAAGTTCCCCGAGGATGAGCAACTCGGTGTGGACCTTACACGAAGTTTGCACGCTACAATACTAGCCCACAAACAGGCCATCTACTCAACGTCGCAGGATGTACACGCTCAGGCGGTCGCATATTACAACTTGGGCTGGGCAGAACACCGAGCTCATTCATGTCTGCCCTCAAGTCTCCGGCTTCAATCTAGCCGATATCAGAAGGCCGCTGTGCGCTGCTTCAAGCGAGCTATCGAGCTGGAAGCAGGTAACGCCGACTTCTGGAACGCACTCGGCGTGGTCACTAGCGAGATCAATCCATCCGTAGCCCAACATGCCTTTGTCCGAGCGCTGTTTCTCAATGAACGAAGTCCGTACGCTTGGACTAACCTGGGTGCCTTGGCACTTCTTCAAAACGACCTCCAACTGGCAAATGAAGCGTTTACGCGGGCTCAATCTAATGACCCTGACTATGCGCATGCATGGGTTGGTCAGGGGTTCGTAGCTCTCCTCTACGGCGATGCTCGCGAAGCTCGCGGTTTGTTCACGCACGCGATGGATATATCGGAAGCTTCATTGATTATTACCAAATGCCAGTATCCCACGTCCGTGTTTGACCATATTTTGACAATGTCCACTGAAGCAGATGTAACCACTCTGATCCAGCCGCTTTTCGCACTCACGCAGCTTAAACGCCTGAAACCCCAAGATTTGGGCTATCAGCACCTCTTGACACTTTTCCAGGAGCGGACAGATGACGGTGCCAACGCCGTAGCCATCTTGGGGCCGGCCTGCGAACAACTTGAAGCCAGCTACGAGGCGACCGAATCTGCGGATTCCCTGGCCCGATTTGCGCTGGGAAGCGCTGATCTGGCGCGATCGTACCTGGCCTGCGGGAATAACACGGCCGCGATCGATTGTGGTGATCTAGCTCTTGAGCTGAGCAGCGACGATTCTGCACAGGAACTCACTGCAGAGCAGCGTCGCAAAGCCCGGCTTTCATCCCAATTGACAGTAGGGCTGGCGCACTATTTTGACGGTCGGCCGGAAGAAGGCGTCAGCTACTTCGAGGCGGCCCTGGATGAGTCGGCTCACGACCCCAACGCCGCCTGTCTATTGGCGCAGGTTCTGTGGGCCACCGATACCGAGGACGCGCGCGAGAGAGCGCGTGCCGTCTTATTTGAGGTGATCGAGAGAGACCCCAACCACGTACAATCGGTGGTACTCCTAGGAGTCGTTGCTCTGCTGGATGGCGATGACGAGTCGCTGGAGGCCGTCGTGTCCGAGTTACATGGCCTGCGCACCAGCGACAATGCCACCGATAAAGAACATTCGCAGATTGGTGAGGTGTTCCGGGCGGTTGCTGCTCTGGACGAAAGCAGCACGGACGAGGAGGTCCTTGCGCAGATCCAGAACGACGTGATGTTATATCCACACTTACCGCACGGATGGTCTCTATTGGCTGAAGTCAGCGGCGAGGACTATCCGGCGGAAATGGCGCTTAAGGTAGCCCTCAAATCCATTCCACCCAAGGGTGAGCTCGGAGCCATGGACGTTGCCAAGGCGTATGCTGGAACGGGGTGCGCCGCCGATGCCCAAGTGGCCATCGTGGTCGCGCCCTGGGCTCGCGGAGGATGGGAGTCACTGGGCAATGCCGTCGCCGGTTAAGCTGAAAACGACAGCACGCCGCAACCGTGGGTATCTGTATGCATATTCCCTCCTCCCCCTCCTTCCGATCCCCAGATGTAACGGGTATGATGGGTATGGCGCTGCGCTACGATGATGCATGTCACCTACAATATGTTTCAAGACGGGACTGATATCTTCTTGATGGATAAAGTAGACTCTGAGCAGCCAGCTGTCCAACCGACATGACAATGCGCCCTGCAAATCAATCCACGTACCCTGTTGCGTTTTAACTGCTGACAACTGAAGAACGCAGACAAGCCATTCATGTCACGAAGCATATTAAGCGCTTCTAGGGGGTTATAATACTGGTTCCCGGGCAAGGGGCGTTTCGAAGATGATGATAACATGATGATGAGAGTGGCAGGGAGGCATGGGGTACACCACCTATGTATGTCATATATGCGCGACAAGCACGGTCTTGGCATGGGATGTGGCTTTTGCTAGATATGCCGGATAGATCACGTCACATACACAACTGCGGTATACACTATCTACACAGTCCCGTACTCATTATGAATTCATCATTGGCGGTGGCCATCGACGTGGCATTTTGACCGTTGCCGCCATCGACTTCCACGGACACACAGTTGCAGAATGAGTGACAAGTATCCGTGAGTTCATCGATATAATTCCCCATTGACGCCCTTCAGGCTCTAGAAAGCCGGGGTCAAACTCAACGAGGTAGTGTAGGTATCTAACCTGAGCAATTTCTCGACGCCATACTCTCTCATGGGGAACTTCAAAATGATACCGCCCGACGCCACATTGGTCACAGCCCATAGTTACAAGCCCTCCCTACAAAGTCGCACGAGTTACTAGATACAATAGCACAAGCTACAAAACAAAGGGGTGAAGGGGATATCAAGAGAATAGCTCGATGCCAAACAAGAACGCCGCGCTAGAAGGCTTCCGTCTAAAAAAAGGGAAAATAATCTTATTATGAGCGTTCCCTCGGGCCGGGACTCGTGACAACAGGGCGACGTCGGGCTCATATGTGATCGGACGGTTGCATGGGCTTCATATCGGCCGAGATGGACTCTTCTTGACGCCTGAAGGCACCGGTTGTCTGGCCTGATCGCAGCGACCGCTCCAAGTCGTCGAGGGAAGCGGCCGGCGAGTTCTGCGAGGCGAAGTGCGTATCGTGCTGCGCGTCGTGGCGCATATCCTGCTGCTGGTATAGTTCATGCTGAGTCTGCTGGTAGCGTTGCTGCTGCTCGTACTGGTTCTGCTGGTGATAATACGCGGTTGGGGGCTGGCGGACGGCAGGCGACGGAGCCGTGAAGCCGTAGTCCTCGAGCTCCTGCTGGTTCTTGCCCCATTCCTGCTCGTCTCTGCGTTGCCTACGGAGGTGCAAGAAGGTGAGCACGGCAACGGTGCCAAACACCACCACTCCGCTGGGGGCGACTCATGTCAGTTCAAGGCACGCGCGTTGGCAGTCTAATTTCTCTGGTACTTCTCTTACAGGGTGACGCCGATGGTGATGGGGGTGGCGTTGCTGGAACTGGCGGGCTTTTCGCAGAGATTGATGTTGGGTTCGGGATGGCATTTGGAGTCGTCGTCACGAGGCATCAAGTGCCTGGCCAGCCTGCCGAATCGGATTGCGACAGCAGTGTAATCCATGATGAATATCAGATACTAGATCTTCCTGGCTGTGGGTCGTTGTTGTTCGCCGCGTCGGTGCTACGCAGTATATGATCGGCGCTGAATTCGCGTGATGAAATCAAGAGCACTATTTTCCGGCGAGCAGTCGGATGACAGGGTCATGAAAGGGCAGAGAATCACTGTGGGTTGCCAAACCAGTCATCCCAGCCGGGGCGCCTCAGTTTGTTGGGTTTAGTCGATACGGGAGATAAAAGAAGGATGACTTTCTGGGCGAAGCAGGAAAACGCTACCAGTAGATCGGAAAACCTGGAATGAATGAAGGGACAAGTGAGAGGGGCGAATGGAGTGAGTGAGTGAGTGACTGTCGTTGAATGAGCGAATGAGTAACGAATGGACTGGAACAATTGGGTTGGGCCGCAGCTTTTACCGCCGCGGAAAGAGGAGCAGCGGAGGGAGAGAAGAAAGAGAGAGAGAGAAGAGAGAAAGGGAGGATGGATGAAGTCAGAACGGAGTCATGGCGATGCCTGGGGCCAGCCGGATGAGGCAGGTACTACGTATAGCGCAGAGGCTGTAGGGTCGGCTGTAGGGGCTCCTGCGCTGTGGGTTAGGTGCAGGAAGCCCCCTGGGGGCGGCGCCGGGGGCCTGGGATTGCCATTTCAGGGCATGCCGCACTAAATTTAGGGGCATTCGTCCCCTAAACTTCTAAGCGCAGATTCTCCGGGGATCCGCACGTGTTGATTGGCAGGTGGCGCATGCCGTTGAAACTTGAACCGCGACAGCGGGACGTTGCGCTGCAGATTTGCACAACCCACCCAATGTGGGGCATGGAGTGCACAAAGTTGTACAACATCAGGCACCTGGCCGGTCCCTACATTACCTAATATACCTGCATAACTGCATAGATCCGCTATAGCTATCCGCTCCTGGTCCGCAGGTCGTTACGCGGGTTATTTGGTAATTCGAAGTCTGCAGTGCCCTTGGAAAGCTACCGGTATCCCGCGACCACGTCAAACGTCGTCCGGTGACTATTGATTCCGGTCCAAGTTGATAACTACCACATTTATTAGAGTCCTGGAACCTGTTATGTGAACCTATGCGCCGGCCAAGCCACCCTTTGTATGCATCCCCAACCAGCAACCAGCCAACATCTCCGTTGGTAGCCGGCGCTCTCGGTACTATGTATGTAACCCACCCTGCTGACAACCAGCCGGGCATCGTTCACCCTCCACGGCTCTACAGATTGTGCCGGTACAGTAATCAAAACTCGGGACGTTCCTGCGCAACCGCCACCGGCCACTAACCGGGGACCAATCATTTACTGACGTCACCGTGTTGCGTGGCCCGCGACAAGCCGAGGTGGCCGGAGACCCGGGCCAGAGTCGGGACTGCTGAGGGGACCATGTCAATGCGTGACCCTATATGTATAGAGCATGGCCAGCCCTTGATTTCTCAATCGTCCCCGTAGTCGTGTGTAAGCTTTTGCTTCCTTTGTCCGCCAACAATAAGCCCAGCCATCCATGCAACAACGGCATTGAATAAGCTGTGCCTAAGCCTGGATGGCATAGCTCTCGATTCGAAAGTGAAGCTTTTGGCGTCCGAAGTGACGGCTTTGGCCGTGCCCTCTGTATAGATACACCTTGGTATTGCTTTTGTTTCTACTTTGGGAATACCAGCGAGTCAGCGACAGCAAGGCGAGACCCGTTAGACATCATGGCCGCCGCTCACCTCGGCATCCTGTTTCCGGGCGCTGTCGCCCTGCTCTTGGTTTATGTAAGCGTGAACCACTTCAGCATCGTACTCGAATTGCACTACTAACACCGCCACGCTCAAGTGTGTTGGATTGGTCGTCTATCGGGTGTTTTTCCACCCGTTGGCCAAGTACCCGGGGCCCCTCTTGGCCAAAATCACCGATATTCATCAGCTCTATCATGCCTGGAAGGGAGACCGTCATCTCCAATTCTGGCGCATGCACGAGCAGTACGGTAGGCTTCTTCGTCTTTTTCTTCCACCCGTTTCCATTGACCAAGGAGCGAGCGAGAGAACGGCCAACTGATAGCAACACCATCCGTAATCAGGCAAAATCGTGCGCTTTGGTCCCAACAGTCTATCCTTCAATTCCAATGGCGCCCTCAAGGACATCTACGGCTTCAAGGCCAACGTGCGCAAGGCTGCCTTCTACGACGCCTTCGCACATCCCGTGCCTAACACCCACAACACCCGCGATAAGACTGTACACGCCCGAAAGCGTCGAGTCCTATCCCAGGCGTTTAGCGAAAAGGCCATGAAGGAAATGGATCGTTACATCCTGGCCAACGTGCGATCCTTCTGTGACCAGATCGGTCTCGGCGCCCGCGACAATACCAAGGGTTGGACGCCGCCGAAGAACATGGCCGACTGGTGTAACTACCTGGCCATGGACATCCTCGGTGATCTATCTTTTGGCAAGGCTTTTCACATGCTCGAGCGGCCCGACAACCGCTACGCCCTGAATCTTGTGTCGCTCGCCACCACTCGCCACCTCATCGTGAGTTGACCGGAATCTTGACCCGTCCCAATAGAGGAAGCACTTACACTGACGACACGCACCAGTGCGGAACCATGCGCACCGTGGAGAAACTCCATCTAGACAAGGTTCTATTCCGGAAGATCGCCACCGGCCGGGCCAAGTATATGGCCTATAGCAAAGCCCAGTTGACGGAGCGAACGAGGCTCGGCGACGATACCGACCGCCGCGACTTCTTCTATCACCTGCTCCAGGCACGCGACCCCGAAACTGGCCAGGGCTTCACGATGCCCGAATTGTGGGGAGAATCTAATTTGCTGTACGTACTTACCGTGACAAACGCCATTGCACCGTTCTCGTACTAATCTGACCTTGCGTCTTGCTACCCAGGATCATCGCCGGGTCCGACACGACTTCGACGGCGATGGCTGCCACCTTTTTCTACCTCGTGCGTAACCCGCACGCTCTGCAGAAAGCGAGCGAGGAGGTTCTGTCTAAATTCAGCAATATCGAGGAGATCTCGCAGGGTCCACAGCTCAATTCCTGCACATACCTCCGCGCCTGCATCGATGAGGCCATGCGCATGTCTCCATCCGTTGGCGGGATCCCTCCGCGTGAAGTACTCTCGGGCGGCATCACGATTGACGGTGAGTTCGTGCCCGAGGGCGTCGTAGTCGGCACGCCTCACTACACCATCCACCACAACCCAAATTACTACTCGCAGCCGTTCGCGTACGTCCCCGAGCGCTGGATAGCCGGCACAACGGCCCAGCTGAAGACAGCCAGCCACGTCGTCACCGAGGGCGACGTAGAATTGGCACAAAGCGCCTTCTGCCCCTTCTCCATCGGGCCCCGGGGCTGCATCGGGAAGGGACTCGCGTATATCGAGCTCATGACCACGATTGCGCGGGTCCTGTTCCTGTACGATTTGCGGAAATCTGCCACATTTGACCCGGCTGAGGGCAGGGCAGACCTCGAATGGGGACGGCAGCGTGTTGAAGAGTACCAGCTCATAGACCAATTCACAAGTCTAAAGGACGGACCGATGGTTGAATTTCGGAAGCGAAACTGAGTGGTTTATGGCGCGGTCCACAGGGGTAGAATGCGGAGAATGCAGATTGGTGCTGTCACTTTAATTCTCGCACATAGTATACTACCTGGGTAGCCTCTAGTCTAGGCATTGATCGAACTTGCACCGAGTGATCCGGACCGGACTGTTCGGCTCGGCAGTATTGTGGAATATGGGCCATGCTAACCGGAGCTAACCCCGGTCCCCGGATCGTTAGCCGGACAATGTTCGGGTCGATATGGGCGCAACCGACTGCTGACAGTTCGAGTGAGACAATACGGTAGGTATCTGCCCAACAGCGCCATGATCTCTACTCACACACTAATTAAACCATGTACATTATTGCTTCACAGTTACAGCATAATAAAAGCAAGTAAGCGAGAGCGTGAAGGGGACTCGGAGCGCAGAGTATGAAACGTAATGAAACAAACATCCAAATCCTGAGTCTGTGAGACGATGTGATGAGCGTGCGTGGTACAAACCATTGGTAGGAATGGGGATTAGGTAGTGTGCCATTGTCGACGGGCAGTGTCGTCGGAAGTCCAGACTCCAGATCCAACACAACCCTCACTCGCTTTTGGGGTAGGTTCAATACAGCGTAGTAGTCTGAACAGATACGCCAGCTCAATCCAACAGGTGGTTAATCTTGGTCGCTCGGTATAAAGATACGCTTGCAGAATTCCATGCATGCTCTCATCTTGGCAGCATGAACGATCGATCCCGCGACGTGAAGAAACGCAGTTAAAAGCGACGTGTGTGTAACCAGAGGGGACTGAATTCCACTCAACTGGAAAACAATATATCCCCGCATCGACGCTGGGCGCATAGATGGTAGGCAGGATGGGATTGGCTCGCTTCTCTTTGTAGAGACCCCCTTGTGTGGAAATGGGAGATGGATGCTCGTATATCGCCTAACATCATCCTTGTATGTCCGTACAGTGGGATGGAAATTGGAATAAAGACCGAGGTAAGTGAAGGAAAGCAAGTAGGCAACCGTGTGTCCGTGCCTCGAACTTTATCCAAAATGCTGAGGCCATTCCTGGTCCCTCTACTCGTGCTGAGTAGCGCTCTCTTCGCGCCGCCATCTTGGGCTTCACATGTGCCGCGCCAAGAGGCTTCTTGGCCTTACGGGCCTTTCGAGGTGCAGGATGCCCAGATGAAGAATTCACGCGGCGATACTGTTGTATATGCTGGTGCAAATTGGCCTGGCCACGGCGAAGTTAGTAAGCGAAACCTATACCGTATACTTATTCCTTGATGCGATAGTCGGTATCCAGTCATAGTGTTATGAATGCCGTACTAGACTGGGATTCCACCGACGAGAAGTCCAAAATCTCCTCCTTCCGTGAGGTGGTTGTCGCGAGCAGGCCGTGCTGACGCTGCGGACGGCAGTGATCCCTGATGGTCTGGAATATCAGTCGATCGCAACCATTGTCTCCAAGATCAAGAGTCTCGGTATGAATGCAATACGTCTGACCTACGCCATTCAGATGATTGATCAGATCTATGCGAACGATGGCTAGGACACCACGGTTGAGCAGTCGTTCATCAACGCTCTCGGTTCAACCAACGGTCCCAAAGTATACGTCCAGTTCCTCGCCAAAAACCCGTCGTTCGACGGCAGCACGACCAGATTGGACCTATTCGATGCCGTGGCAGCGGAGTGCGCGAATCAGCGTAAGTACTTATAACCATAAGATCTTGTTCCATCGAGTCAGACTGGTAGACAGAAAGACTCGCCGTTGCGTGGCATAGATATACTGACTCCGCCACATCACAGAAATCCACGTACATCTGGATAACCACATTTCACGGGCGGAATGGTGCTGCTCGTCAACGGATGGTAATTCCTGGTTCGGCGACACGGACTACAACGTGTCGAACTGGTTACGAGGCCTCACCTACATGGCGAACCACGGCAAGCCATGGACGGCCCTAACATCGATGTCGTTACGCAACGAGCTGCGCTCCCCGGATGATAATCCCACGCTGAAGTCGCAATCGTACAACTGGCGCGATTGGTATACCAACATAAAGCAGGGCACCAGCGCAATCCATACTGCCAACCCAGACATCCTCATCTTCCTATCCGGACTCGACTTCGACACATGGATCACGCCCGTCTTCCAGGGCACTGCCATGACCCCGGGCACAGCGAAGTACAGCGCGGAGGATTTCCCCGGCTACGCGGACAAACTTGTGCTCGAGATTCACAACTACGATAACGACGCGACGAGCTGTTCCAGTCTGCAGAGTAGTCTGTATACCGACGGGTTCCAGGCAATGCACAGCGAAGATGCCGAGACGGTGACCGTATTCCCCGTCGTGCTGAGCGAATTTGGCTTCGCGCAGACGGACACGGAGTGGAAGCGGGTGTATGCCACATGCATTGCAGACTACCTGAGCCAACAGAAGGCCGGGTGGTTCATCTGGGTTCTCGGAGGGAGTTATTATATCCGATCCGGAACACAGGACTATGATGAGACCTGGGGGTTGCTTTCACATGACTGGTCGACCTGGCGATCGCAGAGTTATATTGATGGGGGCCTGGGGCCACTCGTGAGTAGTACGGCTCAGAATTGAAGGGTAGCACCTGGGACCATAGGGATTGTTGGTTGGCCCTCGAACCGATGGTTTCTTTGAGTAATCTCATTTGGTACACCGGAAAATCGTCCAAAAGCTCACGTTAGCGGCAAGCGATGAATCGTGTCGGTACCGGGAACGCTATATCTGGCCGTGTGGTGAGTCTGAGAAAGTGTGTGGTTTGTGTCGACAAGAATGGAAGAACAAGACCCACACAATCGTAACTCCCTATATGCATAGATAAAATATATGCATATGTCCGGTACCTATGCATTTATGGTGCTAAAAGTGGGACTGGAAATGGTGGGACCCGATTGCCCAACGTCTTCAAGTTGACCATGAAACGCGCCGAACCCGTAAAACATAACTGAGGTAATCCGTACTTCGTACGAACTACATTTCGTTTCTTTATTCCCACACGACGTGCTCTGTTTAGTATCTATGACCCAGTTGCAAGGCTGAATCAACAGGATTACCCCCCGCGCTTTCTTTTTCCTCTTCACTCCAACCTTGTTGATTTCGACTCTCTTCGCAGATGGCTCCCCTCTGCAGGTTTTACCAACGGGGCGATTGTCGCAATGGAGGTGAGCAGTCCAAATCCTAGTGTCCAAGGACTTCTTTGACCGTGCCGTCGCAGCGAATTGCCGCTTCGAACACCCTGGAGCCAACACGAGCGCCAATTCCTTTGAGAACAACCGCTTCAATGTCTTCAATCCCACGTCTACGAAACCAGCGGACGGCACGAACCCTTACAAGGTTACAAAGGAGAGTATCAAGGTCGATCTCGCCGATGAGCGCCCGACCTGGATCTTATCATGCTACGGCCCAGGAAAAGGAGCCCCAGAACAGCTCTTTGGAGGCTACCCTCGCGAACAGAGCCTTGAGGAGGTCATGCTGTACATCAGAGGGTCTGCCAATCAGCAGCAAGCGGTATCTTCGTGCTCTCTCTCTCGCTGACTGACTGGTGACTTGCTTATACGTGTATCAACAACAGATTTCAGAGGTCATGGCCCTGCACAACCAGGCCGAGCAGCAGATCCAGACCGTCCTGGGCAATTTGGATGGCGCCGTTCAGTTCGTCGTCTCTGCCGAGAACAATCACCCCAATCGCATAGACATCTGCAACCAGAACACGACAGACGGCGGCGGCGCCGGTATATTTGCCGTCAAGACAGGCTTCGCCGACAACCCCCTGACCTCAAATACCGCCACCAATCAGAATTCATTCTCTGCCACACAACCCAACCCATTCGGTGGCGGAACTCCCGCCTTCGGCCAACCGTCCGCTTTGGGGCAGAAGCCCAGTGTCTTCGGAGCTGCACCGACTTCTCAGTTTGGCCAGACTTCGCAGATGGGTGCCGCGGCGCCCGCCTTTGGTCGGCCATCGCAACTAGGCGCTGCTGCGCCCGCCTTCGGGCAACCGTCACAGATAGGCGCATCCGCTCCGGCTTTCGGTCAAGCTTCAGCTTTGGGCCAGAGGCCCAGTCCGTTTGCTGCTGCTGCCGCTGCGCCCTCGGGATTCGCGCAGGTTGCTCAGTCCGCCTTCGGTCAGCCGTCGGCACTAGGGCAAGCATCAAATTCCTTTGGAGCTCCGGCTGCTTCAACGGCGAATCCATTTGGCCAGCAGGCTTCCACCCAGCTCGGTCCCAGCCCCTTCGCTCAGCCTTCTCAAGCTTCTCAAGCTGCCCCTTCGACCGCTACGCCCTTTGGACAGCCAGCAGCGTCCAACCCCTTCAGTGCATCCATGGATATTTCGGGCCCTAATCCTGCCCCAAGCAATCCCTTTGGCCAACCATCGAACACGACTTCCAGCATCCAACCCAACAATCCCTTCGGGGCACCGGGCTCCAGCTTCGCGGCAGGGGCGCCGAGTCAGTTTGGCCACCCCCCAGCAGGGACCCAACCATCACAGAGAGCCCTGTCCACCATGGGCGAAAAGGGGCCCTACCCACCGGGCAGCACAAAACAACACCCGCCCGTCGAAAGTTATATGACGAGGGCCATGGATGGTCGCATTACGTCATTCAAGAACCAACCAATCATATACAAATGGAGAGTAAATGATCGATACCAAGATCAACCTCCGCCGAACCCGAGCGCCGACCAGCAAGTGCCCGGCTTCCGCAAGCCAGACGGGACCTGGTGTAAGATCCTATTCCCGAACGGGCCGCCTCCCTACAACAAGGATACGGAACCAGACGTTTCCCAGTACGATGCCGCCGTCAAGGCAGCCTACGCCCAAATGGCAGCGTCAGGGCGTTTTCAGGGCGACATGCCAGTAGCAGCGCCCATGAGAGAGGATTGTATTTGGACATTCTAACAACTTACAACAAAGGGTTTGGGCGTCACGGACTTGTACAGGTCACACGGTAGTATACCAACGACATTTGACGGGCGCAGGAGGTTTTTTGGTTCATAGCACTCGAGTTTGCAGGCATCATCATGATTTACATCGCACAAGATACCCAGTTGCATTCAAAGAAAGGTTAACGCACTGTTCACCCCGTCCATAGCGGGTATATCACAATGCAAATAAAATCTTCTTCACGAGACTTCCCGGATTTTGACAAGTTCATATTGGTAAGGTTTACTATCTGGCCCACGGTTGACTTGTTCCATATGCCGGGGCTAAGACAGCGTCGCCTCCTCCGCAGAGCATCCTGTTCCCATCCGGATTCATCATTGGTGTCCGGTACCGCTCTTAAGCGGCAATAGTGACCTCGACCTCGACGCCAGCCTCGATATTAACAATGATCTGCTTCACGATCTCGGTAGGGGCGTTCAAATCAATGAGACGCTTGTGGATTCTCTGGAATAGGAGGGTCAGTTCCGATATGCAGATAGGCGCAATATGTCGGGGTCGCCACTCACCATCTCGTAGCAGTCCCATGTCTTGGAACCCTCACCGCAAGGAGTCTTACGGGTAGTGACCTTGAGAACCTTGGTGGGGAGACGGACGGCTAAGCCCCGTGTTAGCATTACTTGCTTGTTCGGAGAACTGGTTCTCGGTGGTATACATACGGCCCTTGACGCGGAGATCCTTGTTCTTGGCGCGGTCAATCAGGTCCTGCGAGACCTTCTCTAGCGACTGGACTATAAGTTCGTTGTCAGCTTGGGTGTTATGGGGGAATGGTTGCGACGGTGGGTGACATACCCTTGCGCGAGGTCAAGGTGATGCGGATCTTGTGAGTCTTGGGAGCCTCGCTGAAGAGACGTTCACATTAGCACTGGATTGTCCAATGGATTGTGGTTTAAATGGCTTCGGTTTTGCGCCTTACCCGAACTCCTTGTCCTTGTTGTAGGAAGACATGGTTGCTGCGTGGTATGGGACGGAGCGGGAATTGATTGGCGGATTGATCGGACAGTGCCTTCACGACTGCAATTGAAGTAGAAAGTTAGTTGACGGTGACGATGTCTAGTATGCGCCGGCACATGGTAGAGCTACTCACCTCGAACGGATTGCGTTTCGGTAACGTGATGAAGGCTGATGATGTCTGGTTGAGGACGGAGTGATTATTTCGCGAGCCTGGAAGAGAAGGTTCGGTACAAGGCAGGGCTTGGTGGGGCGAATTCCGAATTCCGGGGTCTGTGAATGGCCGATAAGATAAGGGCTCTGCCACGCTAACTCGTACCTACCGATTACTGTCACCGATGTCCCTCCGCCACACTAGAGCAGGACCCACTGTGGCTTGAAGGCGCGCAGGGCCCGGGGATCAACACCTGGACCACCGAGCATCATCTGCGCCAATCACAGCCGGCGCATCTCGGGTACGGAGTACCTACAATGCTTACCCTCTCCTTGGCCACTCTGGCTCACGATGGCTCACTATGACATGCACCCTGATCACCTGGTTTCCCCACGACCAAGTTGAAAGCTGGGTATGTTCTTTCTTCGTACGCTGAGAGACCGAAGCTTTTCCCTCAGTCAGTAGTGCACCTTGAGTGCTCCCTACCGTGATCATGGTCGTGTCGCCAAAGCTACCTTCGTTTGCACCCTTTCCCGAAGCTCCTTGGAGAGATCACATCGTCCCGGTCGAGTGGGAAGCCTGTCTCTCAACTTGGCTGGCTCTGGCCGAAGCATATGTCGCACTATCTGATGATGACCTCGCACGCCACGTGAAACAGGATGAGTCTATTGCAGGTTTTCTGAGCTCCTTCGTTCAGGAACTGGCTGCTTCCGGCGCAATTATCCTCGGGTCCTCGGGCACCGCCGCCCTGCTGCTTCGCAAATGCTTTCTCTTGTGCTCGAGGCTCTTGAATCTTTCTTCCCCTCCGTCTCGCATGCTGACCTGGGAGTTCCTCTCCGATTTCAGTCGTGTGTATGGGAAGAAGAAGGCGGGTTCGGCAGTCCAAGCAGCATCTCAAACGCCCGAGGCCGAGACATCTTTACAATCTTTGAAAAGATCTCTAATACAATCTCTTGATGCCGGCATCGCAGGGGACTTAGCATCCCTTGAAATTCGCTTAAAGCGGCTGAATCATCTCATATACACATCGCCCCGTGTGGCCGCTTTCTTCCCCGCCGGCAGCGATTTCCTCGACGGCCTCATCAGCTGCTTCAGAATCATGAACCCTCCACTGCGGAAGGTGATCATCACTACGACCTACCTTTGTCTTATTGGCTTGACGGAGGGTGACTCTCCAAAATATTCCATGCTCGCTGACCAACTCTATTCCCTGAAGATCGCCGCGGATGCACACAAAGCTGGCCCTCTCAACGCCAGCGACTCCATGGTACCTGAACTGGTGACAGTCACGCCTATCCTGAAGCAGGTTCAGCATCGTCTCGAGCAGTCCGAGACGGGGTTCGCTCGTACCAAATCCGTGATCACTGCGCTGGAAGGCTACCGTAAACCGGGCACTAACGTACGGCCAAAACGCCTAGTTAAACGCAAAATTGATAAAGGCAAAGGTGTCATGACAGAAGAAGACGAGGCCGGCTCACCAGGGGAGATGCGAGTGCACCGGATGAGCCAAATTAGCCAGATTCAAGATCTGTTCCCCGACTTGGGATCGGGATTTGTCTCACAACTGCTGGATGAATACGGTGACGACACGGAACAAGTCATAGCGCATTTACTCGAAGATTCTCTACCGTCCCATTTAGCCGGGGCTAACCGCGCAAGAGAATTGTGAGTTTTCCTAGAACAGCCTCTCTTGAACCTCCCGGACTAGTTAATCACTAACTAGGTTGTAGGTCGCCCGAGCACACGCGGAGGAAAAGTCATGATATCGCACCTCGCTCAACGCCTCCTCAAATGCCCACCCGCCGCAACATTTTTGATGATGATGATTTGGACCGGTTGGCTGTTGATGTCTCAAAGCTTCACTTTGGAAAGCGTAATCCGGAACGAACCACAGATGACATCCTCAACGATCGTTCTTCTGCGCCCAACAAAGCTGCCATTCTTTCGGCGCTTTCCGCCTTCGACGCCGACGATGATGAGCGAGATGACACATATGATGCCGCTGACGCCGGCTTTGTCGTGAATGATGGTCACCCAGAAGACCCTGAAGAACAAAAACGAAAAGACGCCAACGAGGAGGCGCTTTTTCGAGCATACCAGGCTAATCCTAAGGCTTTTGATAGGGACGCAGCTACGAGAAGAAGTGATGCGAGAAGTAAACTAAAACAAGAAACGAGCATGACAGACGAAGCCATCGAAGGCTGGGCCGTCATGCTCACAAGAATGCCGCACCAGATGAAGCAACTCGAGACGAAATACAGTGTTGCCAGTGGCGGCCAATCCGCCTTGGCCTCAACTGCTTGGCGTGCTCCATCAGCTCGCTCACCCCTTGAAGACGCGGAAGGCGACTCCGGTGAAGCCGGCTCTCGAGGATCCCATGACCACAGCCAGGGCAGAGGCAGGGGTCGTGGAAGAGGCCGAGGCCGAGGAGGAAATGTGGCCGGTCCTAACGGCGACAAGGAGACCGAGAATGCCAGGAGGCGAAAGGAAGCGAATAAAGGTTCGCGAGCAAATCACAACCGCCGTGACCAACGCGCCAAAAAGATGAGTCGAGGAGGTTTCCCGGGCTGATGACGCGGTATGTTAGCCAACTCAATACGTAAGCAAAACGAACGTGCAATAGAACCGATCATAGAGTCTCACCATCTCTTCTGCCCTTCCCTCACCCCCAGCCGAGGGAGACAAACAATACTTAGCATGAGTCGCTTAAACAAGGCTTGTGTATGTGATCCTCCTCCGCTTGTCCGCGTGTCCCGCAGTGCTTTGCTCCTGTGCCGCGTGGATGGCCGGTCTCTTGCCAAATGCAACCTCGCTCGTCTTGGGGTAACTGGATCCGTACAGATCTTCGTCGCTGAGGGCCTGCGGGTATGGACTGCGTAGCTCCGGCACGCCAGGCGACGCTGCCTGACTGGGGGGGTAGAACGCATGTATGGGCGCGGGCGAAACAACGCCGCCACTGCCGGGAAATAGATTCGATTGGTCTTTCGGGGTTGCCAGCTCTGACACTGATGTGAGATCGTTGTCGTGCTCGCTTCGTCCCTCGTGGACGCCAATCATCGATGCCAGTGATTCTCTCGACGATCGTCTGGTATCCCGGTATGCTTGTATGTCATAACATTGCTTACACACGGGGTAGACGGGCCAGCGATCCGCTTCATCCCGATACTGAGGGAGGTGAGGCCGAGCTGACATGCCACATCTTTCTTGAATATCATCGAAGAGGTCGGAGATGGGCGTGAAATATGTAACCCGGGGACCAGGACCCCAATATTTATTCCGCCCCCAGAGCTGCCCAACTAGAGCGTTTGTGTCGCTATCCACGATGGCGGCGCCACTATCCCCCTCCACGCCGACGCCACCTCGGATCCATTCATCTTCGCTGTCTGAGGAAAAAGGCTCCTCCACACACCACTCTCGTGTAGCTTTCCCGGTCCCATTTAGCGTACCGTCCAGATATGTCGGGACCTCACAGACCTGCCCCCGCTGGAATCCCGAGCTTCGTCCGGTCGACATGACGTTGGCGCCGGGCACCACGGAGCTCGTACACGTAACGGGAACCTCGGGGTACTGCGCTGCTTGGGGGAACTTTCGCAGCATGTTAGCCTGGCGAGCACCAGAAGAGATGAGAGCCCAGTCAGTGACAACGAGAGGCGGTTCTTTGTCGCAATCCTCCCAGTAAGGGTCGTGGGTTATTCGCGTCGTCTTCAGATCGAAGCCAGATGTGGCCGCGAGCATCCCCAAATGGAACCTCATATCGTCGAGGGAATTATGGCCTTGCTCCACACACGGTGCGCGGTCCTGCGGCGAGGGGTGTTCGATCACTATGGTCCGGCCCCCTGCGCTTACGAATGTGTGGAATGAAGCAAGCCAGTAGTTGTCGCCCTCAGCAGTCACGCATGGCCCCAGTGTTGCCGTGACCTCCTCCCCTCCGTCGAGAGACGCGCCGATGCTGTCTCCCATGCACGGGCTGAGGTATGCGAAAGGATTCCGCGGCGGACAAACCTCGTCAGGCATTTGCTTGCCTAGTCCCCGTGCCCACACGAGACGGTTGACATTTCCGGTTGAGAAAACGAAGGTGACCGTGTTCTGGTACGACTCTGGCAGCAGATCCCGGACGTGACCTGCAATGACCATTCTCCGGGCCCTCGTCAGAATGTGCCTCGTCATGATGCAAATCCGCCTCGTGTTTGGCTTCTTGCCGCGAAGGACACTGACTGCATGGCCTGGTCCGCACCATTTCGGCAAGAACTCGACCAAGAACGGGAGGACGCCGTGTTCCCAGATGGCCGGGAAACCTGCCAATTCCACCATCTGATTGCGACTTCGAACGGGATCAGCACTATCGCCGCTCTTTGGAAATCCTGCTTACCGACGTCAGCTCGTCCCAATGTCTAACTTTCCAATCTATCAACCGATATACACACCATTGACCCGCCGAAGGCGCCTGTCAACCACAGCCCTCAACTGATCCCGGCACCGCTTCTTGGAAATCCCAATGGACATCTCCATCTTAAGGACCGCGTCTTGTGGGCGATTCCGTCTGCTCGGTGCCACCTTCTCTGCCTCTGTTAGAGACATAGCACCCGGTGCATCGTGCGGAGATGCAGGGCCAGCACCCAGGAGGTCCGTAGTCCGACGGGCGGCAGCATCACCAGTGCCATGGACCCATTTCATATGGCCATCAAGGAGCTCGCGCGAGTCAAACGTGGTATCGGTACATCCCGACACGGGACATTCGAGCAAATGCTCCATCTTGACATGCCAATTGAGTTCTTCCCGCGTCGCAAATGCTGGTTTCCTACATGGTGTATGAGCGGCACCCCACAAGCAGACATGATGCCGGTCTTTGGACACATAACTTTCCTCGTCGGTATTACGGCGAGTGACGGGATATCCAGACGCAGTCCGGAGTGGCTGGGGATAATGCGTCGGGCTCGGGCCGCGCGGCGTGAGGGAGCGACGGGAGGCCTCAGACATGGACTCGGTCCGCACGGTCGAGCAGGCCGAGCACACGGATGACGAGGCGCACGAGACGGTCGACCGCGAGGGCGAGAAGGTTGAGTAGCGCATGGGACTGGCCAGAGCTGTGCCCGCAAACATGACAAAGTTCTTGGCGTCGAAGTTGTCATCCTCAACGCCGATGCGGAGGGCCATGGACTCGGTGCCAACGCTGCCGGCGTGTGCGCAAGCGACTACGGCACTGTCGTCGAAGGAAATTGGAGTGTTGAAGAGCACCGGCTCGGGGGTGTACTCGCCAGTGTGAAAATGGCCATGGTCCTCGCTGGGTTGGGTCGCCTGTCGACCCGGGATCTGGAACGTCGCAGCGTCGGGATCGGACACGGCATGGTGTTTGTGCGTGTTGCTTATGGGCAGGTAGTAGGTGTCCATGCCGCAAGACGGGTGCTCGAGCGAGCGAGCGGTACAAGAAGCAGACGTGCGAACCGGTGAAGCTCGATCACAGATTCAACAGGTTGAACAGGTTCCACCGCGTGCGCAATCAGTTTCGCGTCCTTCCCGAGTTCTCTCTCTCGCGAAAAGACAAGCGGGAAAACAGTCGCGACATTCTGGAGGAAGACCGTTGGTATTAATACGTAACCCCCCACGCCCATCCTAAGCCAGATACAGTCCGCTACAAGGCAGCCAGGCCTCTTTGGCCCCCAAAGCGGCGCAGCAGCAGCCAGCATGCCGGCCTCTGGCGCCCATTCTGGAGTATCTTGGTCCGCGGCTCACTTGCAGAGTTGCGATTCCGACTTTGTGCACCCTGGCAAGTCGGGATGTCGGTGAGCATAAGAGCACGCGGTCCACAAAAGGTCTGTACTGCATCTCGTCCTCGGTCTTACAAAGTCGTACTATTACGCTATCGGGGAGACAAGGTGGAAGGTGTACCAATTGTTGTCGTTCTCATTGCTTACGACGGACTACAAGTATGTCCATAGAAACCAATAATACCGGATTGTGAATTGTCCCCAGTAACACTCGCAATATCTAGTAACTTTCCCCATGCCGTCGCAGACCTCAGGTATTCACCGCGATACTCCGTGCCGCATACAAATCCACAGATGAATCCACGCATGACCTTGCATAGCTATCACATCTTCAGCTGCCCAGCGTACCTAGGTTAGTCTCTCCATCACGCTCAAGGCAACAAATAAACAACCCACCCTAGCCCATCTCGTCCCAACAACACCCATCCCTCTCTGAAATGAACCCAACCCCGCCCTCCTCTCCAGGCCTCTCGTAGATCAGGCAAAGTCGCCTTAAAGCTCACATGACCCCAACATACCAATCCGAACTACCACCTCTTAAGATTATGCATAACATCCATACCACATACATAAGATGCCGAATTACCGAACAGAGTTGCAGCACTGATAATAGATAACATATGTTATTAGTAGCTAGATCAGAGTTCAATGTAGTCCCCCAACCGCAAATCGCAGTAGCAGGATATTAGGCAAATAACTATTACACACAAGCACACAGCCAACCCCAGAGACAGACAAATAAACAAACCGAAAATATTAGCATCGCGAATACGAATACAACCCCCAGCCATATAAAACAATACGAAATGACTCTATTCCGTGATAGAATAATTATATCAATATGCCACACCACCAACGACGCCAGTAACCCCTCCACCAGACATCAAAGTCTCCCCCAGCACCGCCAATACCTCGACCTAAATCCCCTCCCATCCGAATAACGCAGCCGTACAAAAAAGGCAGAAAAGAAAAGCTCCATTCTCAAGCCGCCCTCAAATAGTGAATGCCGAATACGCCGCGCTGCCAACCGAAATGCAAGTCATTACTGCCACCTTAACCCCCCTCCCCCGTGTCCAGGCGCACCGAGATAACCAATACTCATCGTTTCACCCTCTCCCAAGCCTGCCCGAGCCGTCGTATCCCCGACTAGGGTTTCTATTCGGCCTTCCTCTTGGCACGTATCAACTCCGCGGCCAGCTCGCTATTCTGCCGCTCGCTGTCCTGTATCCTCTGTCGCGCTGCCGCCCGGTCCATCATCCTAGCCTCCCTCTCCTCTTTGAGCTTGGACTCGAGTTCGCGCAGCCGGAGGAACCACTGGTGCTGGTCACTACCTCGTGTGGGTCCCGCATCGCCATGAGGAGAGCTTCCACGTCCAATATCGACGGCCCCTGTATTAGAGGAGTTCCGGCTCGTGCTGCTCGTCGTGCTCTTGCTCGTCGTCGCCTCAAGGTGACTGGTCACGCTACGGGGAAGCCTCGATTCCCTCCCGTACGGTCCCGGCCCCGGCCCCGTAGGGACCGAAGGCGAAGGGCTTATTGTTTCAACCAGGTCTTCGCTTGAGCCCTGACTGCTCAGTTTATTTGTCGGGGTTCGTTCGCTATATCCCATGCTTCGGGTTCGAGCATCGCGAGCCCGCTGGAGCGTCGCGTTCTCGATTTTGAGCGCCCGATACGCCCCCTCGAGCTGAGACAATCGCGCCTGGGCGTCGGAATTACCGGATACAGCACCAGCCCGTACGAGGGCCTCGAGCCGCTCTATTTTCTTGGTGCGTGTACCCATCGCGTTCTCGAGCGCCTGGTATTCTTTCCATAGGTCCCTTTCTACCGACTTGATGCGGGATTGAAAGTTGCTTATCAGAGACTCGATCATCTTGACGGCCGCCAGTAGATTCTTACTAAACCCAGGGAGCATCGTCGCTATGGACTCGACTGATGGTAGCGCCCGACCATTAATCAAACTGTTGTCGTGGGCCCAGTCGGAGCCACAGAGCATGGACAAACGCGTCCACAACACAAGTAGCAGGTTGTTACGCTCGGCAAGCTGTTCCTTAAACGTAGCCTCGAGCTGCGATATCCTCCTCTTATCCGATGCTCGAGTGGTCTCGAGCTCCACGATGCGTGAATCTTGACTAGTGACTGTGCGCGATACATGTTGGTGCGTGCGCTCGAACGTCTCAAACTGGTTCTTCGTGATGCGATGAGCCTGACGTTCTTTTTCGAGCAGGTCCCCGAGTTTCCGAGACTCGAGGGCATGCGTTTCCAGCAGGCTATCGCGTTGCTTGATCATGCGCTCTTTTTCGAGGAGAGAGCTCTTGGTGCTGTCGAGCTCACGGACAGTTGTTTCCAGTTCACGCTGAAGCGCAGCAATCGACTGGCAACCAGTCAGTTGTACTTCTATGCATTCATTGCATCAGATGGGGCAAGAATCTTACCTGCAGTAGACTAGATCGAGTGCCATTCAAGTCTCCAAGAGCCTCTCGTAAGTTATTCTCGAGCTCCATGAGCCTCTCCTTCCACTGTGTCGCCTCTACTTCCCGGTTTCCGAGGCTCTTACGGAGGAGTCGAGCCTCTTCTTTCGCCGATGACGCTTCGCGGTTGAGATCATTCACAACCTGCTGCGCCTCTTCTTTCTCGCGGGCAGCCGTCAACTCGCGCTGCTTGCGCTCATCCGTGAGCCGCTGATCGAGCTCCTTAACACGGTCGCGCTCTTCTGCAATAATCTGTTCTGCATTGGCTACGGCGGCTTCCAAGTCACCAATCCGGATCTTATCGCTTTCCTGCTCCTCACGCAGGAAAGAGATTTCAGCTTGGCAAGATTCTTGTTGCACGCCAAGTCGCTGGCCTTTTTCGTTGGCTTCCAGAAGTTGGGCCTCCAAGTCCTCAAGTTCTTTGCCCGACTCGGCCAGTTCTTGCTCGAGCTGCTCACTCCGTTTCTGCGTCTTCACCTGCTCGTCCTCGAGCTTAATGAGGGATTCAGTCATCCGGCGCATCTCCTCCTGAAGCGCTTCAAAATTCTCCGAGCGATCTTGAAGATCCAATTGTAACCGATGAATCTCCTCGGTGTGCTGGTCAATTTCGGACTCCAGCTCGTTTACAAGTGTCTGTGCTTCTTCCCGTAGGTCCGCGAACTTATTCTCCCAGATAGCCTGTTCCTCTAAAGCTTCGTCACGTTCAGACTGAATCGCCATCAGATCGTTCATCGTGTTCTCCAGCTCGTCCTGTATGGCGGCAATATGTTCTTCGGCCTGTCTTTTGCCTTCCATCGTATCTTCCAGGTCTGCCATGTATGTCTCCACCTCTCGCTGGAGTTCTTGGTTTTTGAACTTCAGCTCGTTGAATTTATCGCGCTGTTCCGCTATTTTATTTTCCAACTCTTCCCGTTCCGGATCCTCCACCGCCATGGTTAACCGAGATGGCCCACTGCCCCGTGAGATGGGGCGATCATTTGCGCCGATTCTCGATGCGGATCGATCTAAAATGCTGTCGATGGTTGAGGGCGCGGGCCCGCCACGTCTCTGGGCTAGCTTGAGCTCCTCGATCTCCTGATACAGCCTCTCTTTCTCGCGATTTCGAGAGGTAAGCATGGAAGTTTGCGCACCTACTTCTCTACGTAACTCGGCGTTTTCATGCCGTAGCTTCTCACTCTCTCGGCGTAGCTCGTCGACTAATGTCGACGACTGACTGAAGGTATTGGTCTGGTCGGCTTCACCCGACAACCCAGAAAGGGGGCGGGACCGTGAAGGTGAAGTCTGCCTTGGTTTTCTTGTTATATTGTATATGTTGGTGGTATGATGCATCGTGCTCCCACCCAGTGCTGCAGATCCATTCGTCTCTTGCCGTAGTTGGAAGACCTCCTCTCGTAATACTCGATTTTCCTCATCCGTCTGTTCTCGGCGTGCCGTCTCTTGTTCCAGAAGATCTTTCCAAACATCTGCTTCTTCCTGCCGTCCCAGGGGATCCCCGGCACGGTCGACAGTCTTGTCACCTATTGCCATGACGGTCTCTAGTAGCTTTCTCTTCTCTAGCTCACCAGCCATGTTGTCCGATCTAAGCCGTTCAATCTCCCGCACGTATTCTTCAATTTGCTCGCGTAGCAGAATCAGCTCCTCCTCATGAGTCTGGGCACCCGATTCAGACGAGGGGGTCACCCGCCCGTCGGACGAGAAGCCGCTCCGGGCAGTGCTAGGGCGGTCTTCCTCATCTCGGAGCCGCTTCTCGAGATCCTTGGCCCGGCGCCGCAGTACTTTATTGTCCCTCTGGAGGACGGCCAACGTGGTCCGCAGCTCGACATTCTCCGAGATCATCTCCTTAATACCCTCTTCGGAGAGTTTGTCTAAGCGGTCCGAAAGGAACATAACCTTGAGCTTGAGATCAAAGTTTTCTTTGGAGAGCCGATCGATGGTACTGGACTGCTCTTTCAGCGTCATACTCCTCCCACCCCGTGCAGTGGTGTTGGGTGCTGACGCAAAGTCCGAGGGTTTGGGATATGGTGGTACAGGCGTCAATAAGCCACCCTTCGCCTGGTAATGCTGGGCCAGAGACTCGGGTACTTCGACGTTGCGAACATGTCGTGCGATGGCGGTGTCTGTGGGGGGCTTGAGGGGACCTCTCTTGGGCTTGGGGGTAACCAGTGTGTCGGCCGCACGTTCCTGCACAGGACTGTCGACTTCTTGGAGGGGTTCTAGCGGACCATGCCGCAGGGGATCGAGGCTGTCGTCCACACCCGAGGCCATGCTGCCTATGCTAATGGAGCGCGAGAGTTCACGACTGGTAGTGCGGGTCAGGCCAAACGCCGGAGCGGCTCCTCCCGAGTGGAGAGCGTAGTCGGCCCCCATGCCAACAGTCACATCACTCTCCACGTCGTCACTGGTGGTGAGGAAAGAGGAAGACGAGCGATGGCTGCCATTTCTACTGTGCAGATATCTGGGACGTGGAGAAACACTAGATGTATCGCCCAAGGCAGCGCCCGCGTCGGTAGACACTGCGCTGGTGGCCATGTCGGAGCCGCTGTAGTCCGGGTTGTGAGCGTCGACCGAAGACGGACCATCGCCATCGTCACGGACATCACCCATCTTGGAGTTATCCTGTGTCAATGCAACGCCATCTTCAAACTCACTTGACACTTCGTGAGCCGTAGTATTGGCAGCAGCAGAAGCAGCCCTCGACGCAGCACGCGCGGCAGCAGCAGTCGTAGGAGAAGATAGACTCTCGAGAGCAAACGTAGCGTCCGTAGTGTCAGTGTCGTCGGCGAGGGTGCAGTCAGCCTGGGATTCGTGTAGGAAGGAGGTGCCCGGATGGGCTGGCGGCGCGGGCACAGTCGGCATCGGTTCGGACGAAGCGTGGGCGGCGGTGGTATGGGGTTCCGCTGTGTCTGTAGTTGCGATCATGGGGGTTTCGCGAGTTGACTCCTCGTTGGTGTCTGGCAGTTCGGGCGTCGTCGATATTGGGACTTCTGGTGAGGTAGCTCGACTGGTTTGCTGTGGTCGCCCCTTTCCGTCTTCTAATCTTTCCTCTTCTTCTGCTTGTTGTTCCTGCTCCTGAGCGGGGTGCTTTCTAGCGGCATCGAACAGGTAAGTATCGTCTATACCGGCATCGGGGCCAGCGACTTGGATAGTTGGGGAGGTGGGCGGAATAAAGCTTGACTCCACGTCCTGCAGGTGAGCGCGAACGTGTTCCTCCTCGGTCATGGAATCAACGAGCTGCTCGTCGTCGGGCTCGAGCCTGGTGGTTTCGACGAAGCTACTGTTGTCGTTGAAAGGGGGGATACGTGGAGGCAGGGGCTGGAGCCAATGCTGCTTCGCCTCAGCTCGACCATGCCGGCCAAGGCCATGGTTGTCGCCTTCTTCCATGGCGAGCTAGCATGCGCGACGAGGCGTGGGGTCTCAGGCGCCTCGATCTCGTATGGTTGGATTTGGAGAGAGATGGAAGGACACAGCGCACGCGGATGACATGTACAGGGGTCTGTATGGATGGATGTGTCCTGTGGGCATGAGGCGCGCGGTAATGTGCAGTACTTCGCAGGTACACTCTATGATGGGTGTGGTGTATGTATAGTAGATAGATAGGAGGCAGTGTGGCAGAAGAGCTGCGCGATGGGGAGTTTGGGGAGTTCGGGGACTTTGTTGTCGAGTTGGATGGTCACCGTCGGGTAGATGTATAACATGCAGGATACACCAATAATACCGTTAACTCGATACATTTGTACCGGTTATTCTACCATGCACATACGGGGTCTGTCGTTAAGCGCGTTTGTCACGTGACTGACACCTCTTAGCGCGTCAATTGTCCCATTCTATTTTCTACACTATTTCTACAACAATTTCCCAATAACCTTCAACCCAAGACCCAAGCAACTCCTGAACTAACAAGGAATAAGAATGACTGAGTAGAAGCATGAGCCTGAATACCCAGGCCATAGGCAGACAGAATTGCCTCTGCTCCATCCCGGAATCCATTTGGATTATTTGAGAGTCACAACCAATTGCTTGGCATCTCCCATGTCCACAAAAAATGAATCGATCGACTTGCCCGTGCTGAATTCTTGGTTGAGACGATCAACATTGGAGCCGAAGGGCGTCGCGAGGAGGCTGTCAAACACGTCTCCCGCCGCGCCTGTGTCTGTTGATTTGACGGTAGCCGAACCGCTCGCATCCTTTCCAAGCGTCTTAAGAGCGTTCTGCATGGCCGATCGCGTTGTCGGCTCTACCACGGTCTCGAATCGAACAATGGCAAGATCTTGCGGGGTCTTCCCTGCGGCCTTGAAGAGACCCATCTCGATGTCGCTCAAGTACATCTTTCCGGAAGCTGGCTTGTCGTCCTTGTTATTCGCGTCCAGGACGCTGATGGAATTGTCCTTCTTGTTGATTCCGATCAGGTCAACAGTAGCACGGTTGCCGGCCTTGTCCGGTTGGCCATAGACCTTGTGGACCGTGCCGTAGACCTTGTTAGGTATCATATTGGGTGTATCCTTGTAGTTGTGGGTGCTGTCAAATGGGTTCGGAACGTCTTTGGGAGCGTAGGTTTTCCCGGAACGGGGCTGGACAGAAGATCAGCTTTTTTCCACTCTTCTCTTGCATCTAATGACTCGCCGGGGTATCCAAGCAGGTCAAGTCGATTCAATAGGAACACTTGGTAGTTCTGCACTTACCCCATTCAGGCTTGCGAATCCACCAGCGTTGGGAGCTCCCTTCGAGCCCCCGGAACCGCCAGATCCAGATCCCGTTCCTTCGCCTTCGCCGTCACCACCTTCGTGGCCGCCTTCGCCGCCTTCGCCACCTTCGTCTCCGCCTTTGCCTCCAAAACCTCCTTTCCCGCCGATGATGATACCACCTCTAGCGTTCAGGGCAGGTAGGTTTGGGAGGCCATATTTAAGGTCCTAGTTTTTTTCATTAGCCTATGAACAGGATAATACAACGATCAGCCGAGCTTACACTCGTCGAGATGAGATCGACGGGGACAGCATTCGTTCCGGAGAGAACGGCGCCAAGCCCGACAAGTGCAATGCTAGCGACGTTTGCGAGAGACCAACGCATGATGTCTGATGAAGAAGATTCGAGAAATAAGTCGTGAGAACGCCGTTAGAGCTTCAGAGAAGATGCAAGGAAATAGATCGTGAGAACGCTGTCAGAGCTTCGAAGAAGATGCAAGAAATAAGGTGTAAGAAAGCTGCCAGAGCTTTGGAGAGAAGATTGGTTGTTGTTTGAAGCGAAGAAGATAAAGTACTGAAGTGAAAGTTAAAGCTGCTGGGCAAGAAAGAGACTGCTCATCTCGAGGGTATGAGCTCCTGGTTTTATATTCATTCAGCATCTCATACGATGCCATTTTTAGATCGTCGCCACCCCTCCCCCCCCAACCAGCGTACTTCTACACTAGACATTGGTAGTGTCCAAGTACGAGGTCTTGGAGTTTAGGCCCCGGCTGTCAGGCAGCTAGGGTCAAACGTGTTTCGAACTCTAGAGGGACCAAACAAAGTACCCTCGTGATGTCTTTCGGCGGTTCCAAAGTTTAACCCGAATCCTTCGCAACTCAAAACTTGGCAATCCTGGTCGGAACTCTCACTCGGCGGTATTGAAAAAATCATTCCAAGCTTGGGTCGCTCGCTTACCAAGAAAAGCGTAACCATGCCATTGACTATGACTCCAGTTTGGCCCCGGCGGCTCATCGGGATTCGGCTTGAAGATCAGACTACTTCGCACATGGGTATGCGGACGGAAATAGAAGTTCTAGTCTTGTCCCAGAGCAAGAGCAATGACATATTGCAACACATGGTAAGATCGGACTCAAACAAACTGGCGATGCCGCGATACAGATGGCTAGTAACCGAAATTTTCGCCGGCCTACTACGTTGTAGGTAGGTATTCCACCCGGACCAACAATTCCCACTCCCGGAGACTGCGCCCCTAGCGCCCGAAAGGTCGGGACTAAAAACCAACAAACAAATTGGTAAGGTCCATAAAATCAGCACTTACGACAGAACCGTTAGATCGACGACGCTGACAGCAGAATCGCCAGTGCAGATCGATAGCGATCTCACGATGATGCAGTGGGGCGTGTGACTGAACACGCTCAAAATAGCCACAGTCGATGCTATTCGGGCCTTCACGCTAAACTTCAACGTCTGACTGGATCCTAAGCTCCGACTCTCAGCGGGCTTTGATTCTTGGAAAGATGCTCGAGACGATCACACATCGACCGAGATGGAACGGTATGGGAAAATGGTATCGGCAAGACAACAGCTCGCGACTGAGCGACTGTCAAGTCCCTTCGTGTATAAAGATCGATGCACCCGTCGCCTCGATCAGAGAAAAAAGATCATCACAATCACAGTTTCTTAGCCCGTTCAGAATACCTTCTTTACCTAGCTTCAACGATCTGGTATCGGTTCGCTTCAATTTCTTCTTACTCGCTCATTCAATCCTATTTGTTCATTCACTTCTCTATTTACTCGTTTGTTCCTATCAATTCATCGCTTCTCAGTGAGACAACACAATGGCGGGTGCAGTTCTTTCCTTCATCTTCAACGCTGCCGGCATCGCTTCTTTCGGCGTCTCCCTAAGCGAAATCCAGCATTCCACCGACGATGCGAACAGCGTAACCCATGTCGAGTTGATCGCAGGCAGTGGCGACGGGTCGATGGTACGAACCAAGTTCTTGTCCCGTAGCCCGTTATAAACCGACCCCATGCGCTGACAGGTCTTTTCCTCTAGGGTGGCGCGATGCCGAACATTGCTCTCTGGAATGAGGATGGCAATCGCCTTGGTCAATTTCATCGAAAGTCGCAAAACCTCAAGGAGGGTGCGGATGAAGTGATCACGATCAAGCACAACCAATATTCGTCGGGTGCTGATCAAGCAACCTACATACTGCTTAGCAATCCGGCCAGCGACGCCGTGTGTATCTCGGCTATTTATGTCACCGACACCAAGGTCAACACGGTCGTTTTCGGGGATGTTGCCAAGGAGTGTGGCATGTCTTGGGGCATCAGCCAGCGTGATATTGGCGACGCGCACCAGAGACCCAGCTGCGTCTGGCTCGACGGAGATGGCACGAATGGAAGTAAGTACACCGGCATGAACAGCCTACAGGCATACAGTCACACGGACGGTGCTGACTTCAAACCCCCATAGTCAATGCTCAAGCTCTGAGCCTCCATCTCCCGGACATGGTAGCCAACCCGGACAGGCTGAAGCAGTACCAGGAGCGAATCGACTCGCTATGTAGCTCGAGTCCACGCCTCTCATTCTGGGGTGATCTATCGCCGGACTCCGAGATTCCATTTTTCAAGCCGGAACTGGAATATGAGGTCGACTCTTGTAAGACGAAAAGTTCCAACCCCGAGAGACTCCCGACTAACACATCATCCCGCAGCAAACGGTGGTATCGGAGCTGACAAGGACGTTGACCGCGTGATCGACAAGAAAACATTCGACAAGAGCGTGACCCTGTACCAAGGCGGCAACGCGAAGCGCCGGCGCGCGCGTCGGTCCGGTCTCACTAAACGCAACCCTTCACCCGGCACCCTGATCGTCACGCCCTACCTCGAGCACAGCGCCCAAGAACTCTGCGAATCAGAAACAGCCGTGGGCCCGGACACCGTGTCTCTCAACGAGCGTCTGTTCTGCGACATGGACACGAGGAGCATCTTCCCGCTCTGCGGCGACGGAATCCAGACAGGCTGCTTCGACCTCGACAGCCACAAGCTCATTCCTAACGGCAACTCTACTGCAGCATTCCCGATGCACCATGGCAACTCTACTGCGGGTTTCCGGCCCCATGGTAACTTCACCACGGGTTTCCGGAAGCCTCACATTGAGGCGGTGAATCTTGCCGCCGTTGTCAAAGACTACACCACGGTGTCTCACTGGTAGAGTCCCGATTGTGGAAACCAGCGGAGGGTTCAGTGTTGTGGACGATCTGGAGAAATAGGTTTGATTTTCAAATAGAGTCTATAGATATCACTGCGGGCAGTGCTTGGAGCCATGTATTTTAGACTACCTACTCGTTTCGGGGAATTACTACAGCCCACGGCGCGCGAATGTCATTTTTTCTATGTATACGAATTTCAATGCCAACGTGAAGCCAACTAAAGAAACTTCAAAACGCAATTGATTAAGTTCTTCTCTCTGTTTTCCTCAGAGTCCCTCACGATTCATCATGGTCACGTCCTTCCGCAATACATGCCAGCGACACTACCTACACATCTTACGGCAACAAGGGTGTCTGTCGTCGCACAATAATAAGGAGTGAAAGATACATAGTACCTATGGGGTTGGCGGCATTAGCTAGTTAATTGAAGCTAAAGCTGACAAGAGGCACAGGCGGGAGCCGGTGCATGAACGGGATCGCGCGTGGCACGCGACTCCCACCCAAACTCTCGGAATTACCTACATTAGTGTACTGTAGACACAGAGACGAACTCGGTCTATAATTAACTACCGGACAGGCTAGATGTTGCTAAAGCAAAAGTTCATTTTAGTTGCTTAGTACATACACGTAATGTATACTATGTACCCAAGCTGAAAAGAAGTAGCGTAGATATTGTCGGTAGACTTTAGCAAACCTATGGCTTACGGCGACATAGCATCCAGCAACATTCCGGAATAATACGGAGTGTCTTATTATACTTAGCAATATGACTGCTTACGGTAGTATCAACCCTTACCTTGGGACTCAATTCCTGGTATACAATTGGTCAAACCAGGTAGCATCGTGATTCCCGCCGACGAACAAAGTTAGCTTAGCTCCCTTAGTAACGGATCCGTCATAACTTAGATCGCGTCTAGATCGCGCTTAGCACAGCTGAGCTCATCGCTAGCAACAAAGCTTAACTCCTCCAGTTTAGCGCTTAGCTCACTCGCAAAAGCGCTCCTCACGAAAACCATGACGCGGGCCGAATCGCGACGCTGTGGTCAAGGTCATTAAGGTCATCGCTACTACAGTGGCATGAACACGAAACGAAATTGTTCCTATTCCCGTTCCTAACCCTCAGCATAAACCTCACGTCACGCCAAATACGAAGTAAACTAGTAATCCCCCAACCAGCTAGCCCCAGCCCCAGTCCGCGTTTTCCACGTCCTAAAAAGCCGTTTCTCACCCCGCCGATCCAAAACCAAAAGGACAAGCAGCGCACTCCCCAAGAGAAGCAGAAACAGCGTCGTCCACCTCGCGCCGGCCTCCACAGTACACAGAGTACTCAACTGCCCAATCACCTCGTAATCACGCGAATCCAAATCCTTGAGCTGGCAGGCCCACGTCTCGAGATCGAGATTGCCCTTGTAGATCCAGTCCGCTGGCGCCGGGCCGAGATGGACACTGCCAGACACCCCGTGACTTATGAATGCGTAGAGGAAAGCTGCTAAGGAGATGATGGCGTTGCTGGCCAAACCGACAAGAAGAGCAACGCGCAGCGAGAAAAGGGTCTTGAAGCGATTCGTCAGGATGCAGTTTCGAGACGCGACTCGGGAAGAGACAAGAGAGACAACTTACCCCTATGGGCCCACGAACAGACGCATAGTATGCAGCACCGCCCATAATGACAGCGCAAATTAGATTCAGGATAGCGCTCACTAACTCGAGAGTTTCTCGGCTGGCGAGAAAGTTCTGCGGGAGATATCCGTTGACAGTGTCGTCGAAAAGGCGGCCGAGTGCGGCGGCAGCTAAGGCTAGCTGTACAATAGAAGCAATAACCGACACGGGAGTGAGAATGAAAAGAGTAGTAAAAAAGGGCTTGCTACCTGCGATCTTCGAATATCTAAGCTGGGCCTCAGATTGCGGGTTACTTGGCTTATAACCAAGACGGTCTGTGAGTAAAATTGAATCCGACATGCTGCCTAGATGATAGATCAATATTGCAATATTAAGCAGAGCGCAGGCGGTAGTAGCAATAAGAGAAGAGAGTCAGAGACAAAGAGAGACAGATAGGAGCAGATATTAGGTACGACGACAGAATCATGACAAGTTCGCCGGCTCTTTGAATGCAGCCGGAGGTGGCGCAGTGTAACTATTGTTAGCTGCTGATGATCCATGGATCACGCATGGATCTCTGCAGCTTGCCAAGTTACCGTCGCCTCGGGACCTTGCTTGGGTCCACTCGGACTTGGATCAGTAGACGATGCATGGGATGATGGGGCTAAGGTGGTTGTGAGACGGGACGACCGGTTGAAGTGCTGATGGCTGCGGTGTGATCTCCCCCGACTGTCCTGCTCTAGAACCTTCAGTTTCATGCGTGTCTGAATAGCTTTGAAACAAGTTCGTTGGTTACTATAGTTGGATTGAAGCCCGTAAGCTATCCATCAGCTTTCAAGTGCTTACAAGTATCATTATAGTCGCGCTGGTTGGTCAATTGGTTGGTTCGTGGGTTGCTTGGGTTTTTTCCTTAGTTCGAGAGTCTGTATGATACGGTACCCTCACTGTCTAGATAGTTACAGTTATTTTCACGGCGCCCATCATAAAATAGAAATAAAATAACAGCGAAGTCACAAAGCGAGGCCCCCTTGCCGCCTCTAGTCATCTGTACACTTGACATTTACATATCAGTGCGTGTTTGAGAAACACGCCAAAAGAAAGCACTCAAAAGCATCATGTTATAAGTAAAGTATATAGAACTAAGGATGGAATTATGCACAGAACCCCACGTGTTTGAACTCCTAGCACGCCTCGCACGTCGTGTTGAAAAAGTCGCTGAAAGGAACACAAGTGTACGGAATAAACTCGAAGCTCCCACTCGCAAGTGGCCAAGTCTGGCTCAGCGACACCGAGAACAGCGTTCTTCGAAGAGAATCATAATCAGCATTGTTCTGACTTTTTGCAGGTTACACGAGGACGACTTACGGCGCATTGACGGCTGCGAAGAGATTGGCTCCCGCTTGGCCGCCATAGCAGACTTGGGCATCGGTATCGGTGCCGCCTCCGGCGTTGCCGTATAATGTGGCATAGGCGTCTAGTTCGAGAATAACCTATAAGAAGTTCAAGGTTGTTAGTTTGAGACCGTTGTTTGCGGAACATCCGTGCTATCCACAAAGCAAATCCTCGTTGGATACTTACAGATGCACTCGGGATGCCCAGGGAGCTGTCAAAAACGACACCGAGCTCAACAAGAGGTGATCTAGTTCAGAGTGTCTAAGTCAGCTGTCGGACTATGCACAAGCTACGATGGGAAAGGAGGTAGATAGATGTTAGAGGGAATAACGTACATAGTCGCCGTAACATCACCAGCAACCGAGACGTCGGCGTGCCACTCGAATGTGTTCTCGTCCATGGAAGTCTGCATGGCCGCAGATGTGTCGGTAGGCGCTCCGCCACGATCGTTGTCCGCATTGGGATACCGTTGGGTGTAGTCCCATTTGGCGAGGTTGTATGTCGCCGAAGCCGTCCTGTCGTTGCCTCGTTGATCAGTACTTGACCCCTTTATCTACCCACTTCGGGAAGTGTGGGAATTGCAGAAACCAGGTAAGTACTTACGTGTGCAAAGTCAATTGCCCGGCGAGTTGCTAAACCACGTAATGACAATTAGCGAAATGCAATTGAACACAGTTCCCGAATTCGAAACCTCTATAAGGTTCAATCCGAGCGAGGACGTGACGCCTTTGACTTACCCCGTATACCTTGAAATTAGGACCGACTGTGACAAGACCAGGAACGCTGAACGTGGCACCGAAATTGTTGGCGCCGAATATCTGGATTCTTCCCGTCGAGAAGCTGATCTGTCCAAAGGCGTCAAACACCAACTTAGCGTCAATGTTGCCTCTACTCCTGGCGAGCAGATGTGACTCTTGGAAGCTCTCCAGGTTGTTCAATTTTCCCTGTTGTTATTGCGCACAAGTCAGTCTGATATCACCATCGACCTCTTAAGGTGCTTGTTTGCATGAAGCGACGGTTGAAGCTTACAATCAATGTCAACTGGGCCGATGTTTGTATATTCACGTTGAGATCAGCGTAAGACGAGAAGTATCCAAACACAGGCAGACCCGCAAAGGTGCACTGGACCTCGTGGTCGAAGAAATAGACGCGGAAAGTGTCCTCAATCGTATGAGTTCCGCCAATCCATACCTGCTCGTTGACATCGAGCTGTTTCTCGAACCATATCGCCACGTCGGCCGAGAACCATCTCTTGCGCAAGAGATGGAGCTCCTCCTCGGGCGTGTTGCGCCTGTCTTCGTGAAAGACGTCGTGGGCGTAGCGCTTCCAGTTCCCGCCGTACTCGTCGCGCACTCGGAGCTCGACGTCGCGCTTCTTCATCCCAGGCGCATCGACCACAGCCGACCAGTAGTAAGGGTCGGTCGAGAAGTCGATGCGGACATCGACATCGCTGTCGTCACGGCCTTGCAGCACAGAGAAGTCGTAGTCGAACGTGAGGTCATAGACTCGCGGCTTGAGGAGGCCGCGCTTCACAAGTCGGCGGGCCATCTCCTGCGGCAGTTCGTGATCGACACTCGCGCTCATGCTGACCGCCATTGCGTAGCGACCAGGGCCGCACTCGGAAGGCACCTCGATGACGGTCCTCTCTACGCCGTCCTGGAAGATGATGTTACAGTTGCTGGTCTCCGACTCGTCCGTGCAGACCGCCTTGACGGTGCGTGTGCCCGAATGCGAGTTATCTCCGCAGTCGTAAAGCTCCCAGTGTGAGCCGTCCCGCTTGCGCATGCTTGTAAGCTGAGAGCTGGGGCCTACCATGATGACCCAGCCGAATCCGTTGTCATTCGGATCTTGGGACTCTTGGCCGTCGACACCCTGATCAGTTATGTCTATCTCCAGGTGGATGGTCGCCGACTCCGTAGCTGCCGGCGGATCCGGAAAAAGCCAACTACCGAGATGTCAGTCCACGGGCACGAAAATGAGCAAGTGAGGGTAGACAGACTCGTAGGGCACAGGGGTCGTGTCGAAATACTGCGCGGCCGTCCGTCAGTACACTTCTTCTCGTTAACTCGTAGGAATCACTTACGCCGCTCAGTTCTCCAGAACAACATAAAGCACGTTTCTTGGCGGATACTGAATTACCATAAAGGGGGTAGAACTCATCCCATTGACAGTTGCTTCCGCCGCCCTCCTCAGAAACACCGAGACTAACATAACCCGGCGGACATGTGTCAGAGTTATCGCAAGAATTGGTTGAATACTCGCCTGCTGGCGCTCCTTGCCAAGAACAACTGCTGGTGTCGATGCCTGTGTTGCAGCACCATGGCAGCCATTTGCCATCTGGACATGAACCTGGAATAAGTCAGCAAACCATGATAGTCGCGGTATGATGCTACGGCGGCTACCTTTGGAATATGTCAAGAACTCCTGCCCGACTGGGCACGCGCTGTCGCTATCTTGTGGCGCGGGCAGGCCATCGCTAATGTCGATGCAAGTGCCTGTATTGGGGCCACACGCTTGTGTGGCAGATTGAGACTGACCGAGTTCAAGTTAGCTACCTTGTCTACAGCACAAGTCATAACCAGGTCTGGTCATAACCACGGTGATACGTACGGACTCGCAGCAATACTTCGCAGTGCCGGTGAGACAGTGGGCGTCGCTGTTGTCGACCACGTACCAGTCGTTCTCGGCGATCTGAATCTGATCGCCATCGCAACTGTTCGTACAAAATGGGATGTCTGGAGGGGTAGCTGTTGATAGTAGGTAAGCTATGAGCCTATGCTTGGGTATCATTGACTCTCTTGTCATCGCTGGGGCAGACTTACCACCTGTCCACTCGCAGGAATCCCCAGCAGGTACGTTTCCCAATGGACAGCAAACTCTTCGCCGTAGTTTGGCTCCTTCGGTTAGTCCGTCGCAATAAACTGCCGGCCCAACAGCCATGGCGCCAGGACCACAGCCGGGATTGAACTCAGGCAACGCGCAGTCACCCACTAGGAAACATTGATTATTAGTCAGTGGTCACAATACTCTATGAAGGCAGATCACACAGATGAGTTATAACAAAGCCGCGAAGAGGGGAATCGTAACTGACTGTAACAAGTTCCTGTCGCCGGTATCCAGTCCGCTGTGCTCGAGCTAGGTCCATAGTAACCGACGCCGTTCGGCTTATCAAAGACCCCAAGCCCGCCGGCAGAGTCCAGCACCGCGGCGAGGGCTGTATGATCGTCGTCGTCGAGATCAACGGCCCAGATGAAAATGCCCAGAAGACCATTCTTGTTGGCATAGTCTATCTTGGCCTTCAGGGTCCTGACGTCGTCATACGAGACCCATTGATCCTGATTGTACGTGAAGTAGTTCACCTCGGCGACGGGGTCAACCTGCCAGCCGACATTCAGTTCGTGACCTCGTGACCACGGGGAACTTGTCTCCTTCGGATCGGGCTAGGAACTTACCACCGTTATAAGAAAGTACAGATCCCGTATGTTTTCTATTTCCTTGTAGCTCAGGATACCAGGCTGCTGACTGCAGGGGCCCTGGGTGCCTGCCGCGGAGAACGGGCATCCTACTCAACGAATAAGCATGCTATTTGCTCAGTTGAGGAAAAGAGTTGACTGAGACTCACCTGGAGAGGTACAGCTCTTGTCGGATAGGGTAAACGTGCGCCCATAGAATCCGATGCCCATGTTTACCTTGTTAGCTGGCACGCCGTTGCGCCAGAGCAGATCGAAGGCGTCGGTAATCTCAGTGAGGTTAGTGTGAGCGTATACGAAAGAGCCGATCTGGTCCTCAGGCGAGTCCCAGCTGCCATGGAGATCATAGGTCAACAAGTTCACCCAGTCGGCCGCCGCTGTCAAGTTGCCTATGTCGAACCATCGCATATACCAGTATGACGATGGTGCAGTGAATGACAGGCCCCATCCATTCGCCATGCCATCCCAGGCAACTCGGATATCTCGCATGAGGGACACGTAATTCGCGATATCCCTTTCCATACCACCACGGTCTGGTGCTCCGGGGTATCTGATGGAGTGTTAGCTCTAGTCTAGGGGTCATCCAGTTCAAAGTTGCCGATGGAAAGGGAACCTACTCCCAGTCGAGATCTACACCATCAAAGCCCCAGGTTCTCATGAACTTAGCCAGGTTGTTTATGAACAGAGTTCGTTTCTCCGGGGTGCTGGATAGATCTCCCCAGACAGGCTGGGTCGCTGTGCCGTTGTCGCTGAACGCCCAACCACCGAGAGACAAGTAAATCTTGAGTCCCGGGGCGTATGACTTGATGCCCATAATCTGGCTGATCGTGGAAATGGCTATCCCATTCATCGGAGTGATCTCATATGTATCGGGGGCTATCGAGCCGAATGACACATAGAGATGACTCAAAGATCCCGCGATTTGCTGGATGTAGCTGACATCTCGCTTACCGCATCCAGTGGCAGACGTAGCCCATGCTTCGAAATATCTGGGCTTTGTCTCAGGACCTGGATAGCACGAGATTGCGATTTGGGACGTGGGAACTTACCCGATGACCAGATTCGTGACTCTGCCGGTGCTCAGACTGGTGGCTGGCGGCTGTTCGCAGTTACTCAGGCATGGCGTCGCCGAGGTGGTGGAACAGAATTCCGATGTTGTTCCGCAGAAACCCCAGTAACTGCAACAGACGTTGAGCGGACATGTTGATCCGGGAACTGCTGCGTTAGGGCCGCAATCCGCTTTTGCATCGCAGTTCGAGATACTGTAAAGCTCATATCATCGGCTTCCGTCAGCAAAACTCCATTGGAATTGAGTCGAAAATGCTATAATGTTGCACAAGTGCTCTTTCTATGGCGAGGGCGGTCATAGAGCAGAGAGCTTCAGATCAACCATCACACATCTCATCTTTGTCTGCACTTACCAGACTGTTGAGGCATCGCAATCCGTTGGATCCAAACTGCACTAAAGACTACTGTCAGGCTTTTGCTTAACGATTCTGTAGTATTCATACTCACTACACCGCTGTAGTTGAGATTCATCAGCAGCCGTTCTCATAAACCCGCAACACCTAGCATCGAGATGGAACTTACGTTTGACCGTTACAACACGCGAAATTCGTACATGGCTGTCCAACCGCACACTGATAGTCTCGCCGGAAGAGTTCGAAATCATAAGGTCGAGTGTCCGTCAGTGATTCGTTCCACACCGTCGGGGCTAGGTGGTGCTGGGCAACAACCAGACACGGTAGTAAAGCCAAGCACAGAGTCTGACCTAAGAGGCCTGGAGTAGTTCGAAAAAGCATCATGAGTCTTGCTGGCTCAAGTTGGCCTTGTCCAGATACAAAGCACACCGAGTGCCAGGCTCTCGTGTCGAGACTCGAACGAACAAGACGAAGAGAACTTAAGTCAGCCCTCAACTGATATCACAAGTTCGTCGCATCGGATCGCTGACAGTACTCGAGCCTTTCGAAGCTAGCTCGCTCTCCCTATTCCTCTCATCTTCCAGTATCCGAACCAACAGCCAGTCTAGCGGCGTCATCCACGAAATGTCAAAGTCTAGACTGCATTGGAGCGAAAACGAGAATCTGCACCGCTGCGAGGTCGAACGTACCAACGACTTGGAAGTCAACGTTACATGGTCGCTTTTGCCGGACGGCTCGGACCTTTCGCGTGTAAGTGATTGATTATCGCCAACATCGGGCCGCAGGTTTCGTCATCTCACGAGAGCGCATCCGCTGTTGGTAGTAAGATCCCGGATCCGAATTCCGCGATGAAGAGAAAAAGATCCTCACTCCCTGCCGTAAGCATTTTGGCACATGATCGCCAAAGAACCAACTGCATAATTTAAGGCCGCACACTTGCCCGTGGGAAATTTGGGTCAGACTAACAACCACGTGGAGTATCCGATCCTTCGGCGCGGGTCCAACGGTCTGTACTTTTGTTGATTACACCTTTGTGAACTTGACCTGCGGGCAGGCTAACCCGAGGTTTGTCCTCCCGAGAACGGAGCAGTGGTTATATGTCTCATTCGGGTCATGCTCAAGACGCACCGCATGGGAAATCCCCTCGACTCTATCGCGGTGACAGCAACAATGGCGCTCAACGTGGGTTTCCTGCTCATCGTTCTGGCCACCGGCGTTTTCGGTGAGAACAAAGTGCCGTCCGTGGGACAACAGAATGTCGTCCACCGGTACAGCGATGCGTCTTCTTCGCTCTCCCCCGAGCATGTCTTCTATCCAAACTCTCAGACCAACTTTTCATGGGACGATCCCGAACTCCGGCGCCGACTTGTAAGTAAGAATCCCAGTGACACGGCAGTGCAAACGTCGTCAGCTCACTTTTGGACATGCAGTGGTCAGGCCAGCCGGAAACGGCACCAGAAGGATTAATGCCAACACCCACAGGAAATAGAACCCTTCGAAAGCGTGCAGTCCCTCGTATTCTCGGCACGTTGTGGGATATTCCTAGCTGCTTGGGCTGCGCAGAAGCTCGCAACGAGGCCGAAAAGGGATCAATCCAAATGCTAACCGAAGAATACCTGGAAACCGTTCTGATCAAGTCGGATATGGAATTAGTGAACAGCTGTCTGTTCTACACAAGTTTGATGGGCACTGAGAACCTTCAAAATCTCGGGCCATGGTACAGCGGCTCTAGAGCTGGACATGGTTTGTCCCTTCCGGCTACCGATTTCGGCTGTAGCAATAATCTTGCCACTATCTGGGTAAGTAACACCCCCAACTTTCATAAGAATTCTTGATGAGAGCTGAGACAAACCCCCTTTTCGGGTTGCAGACCTCGTTCTCTGGCGGAACCGATACCGAGGCGGCTGGGCCAGACCCAAAACTGTGGAATTATTGGTGTGTGGAGGAAGCAGGTAGCGTACGTATAAGCTCTACATTGCGTCCGAACTCATGAGGAGCTTCATTTCAAGAACCCCAGAGACGTATCGTGAACTGACCGGGACTGGCTATTGCAGTGGCTAAACGATGGCCTCGTCAAGACCCAACCGTTTAACTATAATGACGAGCCCGACGTGAGGCAGTACTTCGAGAACATGTCGGGAGCGTACGCGAAGCACTGCGGCGGCATAGTCAGGGTTATGACGTTTGAGCCCGAAAACTTGGGCGCGTACCAAAGGATCTGGGGCATGGTCGAGCTCAAGAGGCTGCAGGCCAACATTAACAACCCGGGTCTAGTCAAACCTACGATTCTCATCGCCATAGACGCTACCGACCCAACCAAGCAATACGTGCTCGATTTCCAGACCCTGGCCGTCATAGGTACGGTTGATAGCAATGATCCGGTATACTTTGATCCGTCCAAATTACCACGCAGAGACACATGTAACCAAAATATCAACTACCAACCGCAGAACGAGGACTGGTTTGGATGAGCAAGCAGGGAAACCCCGAGAACTTGCTTTGAAGTTCGTTCTTCCTCATGGGACGGGGACGACGATGGCATACCGCACGAATGACTATGGCAACATGTATTTATCTACCTAGATAGTTACCCTTTCCAATTATGTCCTTAATTAAATATCTCGCCTGCTACTAACCTACATATGAATGGTATAAGCCCACTTATAACAACTGTGTGAGGTTTGAATCGGGCCAAGCCTGTGGAGAAGCGCTTACTGGTGATGTGGAATAACACCCCTGCACCGAGTATAAGAAGTGCTTACACTTAAGTTTGCAGTTGGTTCTGCAGTGCATGAGACTATTGGACTTGTTCCTTTTCTAGTCTTCAAGGAACGAGTTCTACTCCATTGTTGCGGGATTGAACTACGAAGCAATCCAACTGTTCCGATTTTGGACCCCCAACACGTACCTCTCAATCAACTCTAGCAGCTCAACTATCACCAATGGCTCCAAGTAAGAACCCCTTCGTTGACGAATACCCCTCCATCACCAATTACACCTGGGCACACGAGTTTGCATACGACAAGGACCAACCCGTCTCGCCGGGATGTTTCGAGTCCATCGCCAAAGAGTTCGAGAGCGGCCAACTATCCTATAACGGATTCCTAGATGCCGCCCTCTCACACATTACCCGCGACGTTCGCCATCCCGAGGACAGCGATCTCACCAATCTCGCAAACCTTTCTAAATGCGGTCCTATGGGCCCCGTCGCCGCTGCAATCAAGCTGTGCATGCTATGCGATGAGTCGGGCTTTTCGAAAGAGGTCGTCGACGTACTACGCCGCATGGATCCCACTTCGTCAGCCGAACTCCTTCAGTCAGCACTTCCTACAAACTTGCCCCCGCTACAACTCCAGGTTATAGTCGTCGCTGCTCTCCGGCGAGGACTGCCTAACCTTGCTACAGACATCTTATCAGCTGGCCCCGAACCCCCCGAGAAATCTCTATTTAATTTATTCAACTGTGAATTGTGTCCCTGCCTTTTCCCTCAATATTACGACCGGGCCCCGCCCACGTTTTGGACGTCCGCGCTCAAAGCCCGTTGGCTCGCGCCGTCTCCCGGTCTGGCCAAAAACGCGGTTTATACCGGCCCGTCCGGCGGTCCAGTGCTGCGTGCACTACTCAACAACCCAGCGCTAGATATAACTCTAGTGCCGCCTTACAAACACACACCATTGTACCAAATACTCGTAGATCAGCTATCGCTGAAGCACGAGGATCCGTCGTTGCTGCGCGACGTCCTCACGCGCCTGCCCGCGGACGCAAAGCTCGACCCCCGGCTGCTCCGGCTCGCACTTTCCGGCCGATCTCAAGGCGGCGCCGGGATTCTCGCCGCGCTCCTCGACTATCGCGATAGCGACGGATGTGGGCTGGATATCAACTACCGAGTCAAGACGGGTATTTCGCCGCCCAAAATGGCCGACGTGCGGGACGGAGATATATGGTACCAAGACTCGATGACGCCGCTGCATCAAGCCGCCGCGAATGGAAACGAGGACGCAGTTCGCTTTTTGATATCTAGAGGTGCGGATGTCGATGAACCGGACTACCACGAGAGGACTGCGAGGGATCTGGCGTTGAAAGCTGGGCATAAAAAGGTGGCGCGAATACTCGAAGCAGCAAGGAAGGATTCCGATCAGGGTCGTTGCGCCATGATGTGATGTGCAATCTCATACCTACATGTCAGAATGAAGCGATTAGAAATGATGAGCGTTGATTGATTGATTGTTGTATTCTTAACAGTGAACCAGGTCCCTAGTTGAGCAAGACCAGGAACAAAGCCAGCCATCAATATGTAAGCGATACAATGCTCAATTCTATAGTCTACTGTCTTTACTCTCTGACCAAGTCAGATCTATACTGCTGGTAACTTGACAGGGGACTACTCTCCGTTGACTGCCCTTACTCTCCTCCACCGCCACTTGTCTATTGACTGAACTTGTGTATGGTTCACTTCGTCTCCTTGGCGATTGAAGTTATCTCGGCCGAGGGCGTTGTCTCAGTTGAGGACGTCGTCTCTGCCGTGGTAGCGCTGGCAACCGTAGTAGTGCTGCTATACGTAGGTACGTAGTGGGGGATCGAAACGCAATAGTCGTAGCCCGAGTACATCTCCGTGCCTGTGAAGGTCATTAGTTACTTGTAAAAACGAGTTGGTACAAATAATGTAACGTAATGTAACGGCTACTCACAGTTGTCGAGAACGGCCGGATTCCACTGTCAAGCTCTTGAGTTAGTAGTCGTTCGTCTCGGTAGTTGACGCGACATTGCTAGTAGAAGGGAAGAAAAAGAAGAAAAAAATGACTCTAGCATTGACGTACCGCGACGAATCGCGCATGGCTCAACCCGAACTCAGTCTCGATAATTTGACAAGGCGAATCAGCCCCTAGGTGAAAAAACAATCGATTAGAAAAAATCCAACACGAGTCTGAACACGGGAATCATATCGATCGTACAATTGGTATCGTTCGCGACAGCGAACTGGTTGCAATTCGCCGTGATGCCAGGTTGCTGGTAGTGATACACGGCCACACAGTACTGCACTCCCGGCAAGAAGTTGGAGCAGTCGGACCCGACGGCCGGATTCCACAGCACAAACTGCGACGGGTCGATGCCCGCCTGCGCCGTGAAGTCCGCACAGTCGTAGCCCGGCGGCGGGATCTGGTACTCGACGCAGGCGTCCGTGATGTCCTCGGCCTGCACGGCCGTGATCTCCGCGCAGTACTGGAGGTTGGGCGCGAGGGCGCACGACGTGTCGTTGGCAAGTCCAGGGTTCCAGAGGAGGAAGTCTGATAGCGAGACGCCGTACGCTGCTGCCGCGTCGGAACACGACGAGCTCATGATGGTGGTGCCGTTATCGGTGACGTTGACCCGGAATGGGGCCGTAATATAGGATGCGCAGTCCATCCGTGTGGAATTTGCATATGGGGTCGTCATGTTTATTGAATATGGCACGTAGGTTGCCGATGGGAGTGCGCTCATCGGCGTGAGAGATCCGGTGAGGAGAGATGGCCTGTGTCATGCCGTCACATCAGTCTCCAATTGCTTCAGTTTCAGTTTAAATTCAAGTTGAAGTCGAGCAACCTACGGTGGTAAAGTAGTAGGCGGGGGAGCGACGGTCGAGATGTCGCTGGTGTTTGGATTGATCCTGGACAGTTGCTGTTAATCATTGCTCGTTTTGACCCTGAAAGCTCTCTCCCAACTTACCAGCTCCCTCCCGGCGTCGACACGCAGATGACAAAGCCGACCGTCGAGTTCAATGCCTGGCAAGCGGTTCCCAGCGACGGATTCCAGGAGATGAGCTGTGAGTACAAGATGGAAAACTTGGATTGGATCGAAGAGCATGTATCCGTGGGGAGAACAGTGTAGGGTTCGCAGCTCGCATCCGACGGGATACAGAGCGTGCCTGACGTTGGGAAATCCTCGCACCACGATGCGAGATTGTTATTCCAGAGGAGATCAGCCGTGCTAATCCCCTGTGAGGTCGATATGCTCTGGCACGTGTCAGAGCCGCTGACGGTGTAGGTTGTCCCGGCACAAGTTGGCGACGCCGTGGGGGTCCCTGAGATGGTGTACGTTGTCCCAGTTGGCGTAGGCTTGGGTGAAAAGCCGGTCGTGGATCCGCATGTGGAAGTCAGCGAAGTGAATTCGCTCGCGATGTCGGGTTTTGAAGCGAGCGGCATCGCCAGTTGCGTCTGGAGCGCGGAGAGCACGCACGTGTTGCAAATGGCAGAAGCGGCTGTCCCAGACAGGGAGTCGAGTTAGTCACGATTCACTTCTTCAACTTATCATCTTGAGACTTGGGGACTACGTACGTGGAGTCGCTGTGAACTTTTGGTTTGTCGCATCAAAATTCAATACGCTCGCGATCTCGGTATTGCAGAGTGCACCCGCCCTGATGATACAGATGATACGTGTGAGTATTCATGTCAAGGAGACGACCCCTTCCCCTCCGCCAACCTAGCTATTCTCCCGGGATATACTCACGAGTTGGTCAAGCAAACCGAGTCATAGATTTCCAAGTACGTCTCGGCGATCGAAGACGGCAGGAAACTGCCTCCGTCTCCGTTGGAGTCGGGCCAATACTGAGTAGCACCACAAGCGCCCTGGATGCGGCGCTCCCAGCTTGCCAGTGAGGCAGCACACTCGGCCGTGCAGAGTGAGGTGAGCTGGGACGCCGGAAGGAACGGCGGCAAGCCATAAGGGAGGCCGAACTGGGACCCCAGACTCAGCAGCGAGGCATCGCAGGTCACGTTCTGATCTAGAACGGATGCGCAAGTCGCGGTGAGAGTCGAGTTCGCTGCTATGGTGAAGGGAAAGAGCTGAACAGTTTGGCCCTTCACGAACGAGGCCGTCCAAAAGATCGTCGTCGCCGCCTGAAGGACGAATGCATAAGTGGAAGGAGGCTTCATGATGGCCCGTCCGCTGTAAGGTTGATTATGGATGCGATGGTGCAAGTAACAAGGCCACGAGCGAGCGAATCTCCTCTTTCTTGGGGAGTCTCCTTGCGCCAGAGTTGACGACTGAGATGGGCAGACTCCGAAGTCCTCCCTTTCTGTCTGTGTCGACATGACCGGGGCAAAGCAAAGTGAGCAAACTATCACGATCTCCGGTGCTCCATGTTCATGTTGGTTTGAGCTCCCCTTGCGATCTCGGCGCAAAGCAACGTTCCATGGTTTCATTCTGCTGTCCCATTTCGAGCGATCCAGACATGAGGCAGCGGAGATGATTCATGCAAGCTTCAAATCAGTCAGGTGAGGTGAGATCCCTTCGCGTTTGCCGGGATGTCTATAAAACGCCCCACCTCCGAGTCTATAACGAACTTGGGGAACTACTACTGCTATCGAATCCTTCGTTTAATACTTATGACGTCGGCTTACCAACAGCATAAGAGGTATTATCGTGATCCTCATTCAACAGTCTCACTTCGGCTGACCAACAACAGCTTAAGAAATACTGTCATCCTCAGCTTACCAACAGCTGCTGTGATCATCGGGGATTCGGGGAGGAGAATGCTGGCTTCATTCGAGAGCCATGGCTTGGCTTGGCTTTGCAAGGTCATGGAATGAGAGAAACGTCGATAGAAGAACGTCGACGGTCAACTGCGCGATGCTCTAGCAGATAAAAACTTGGGTTCGGCTCTCGAGGAGAGAGAGAAGGGAGCAGGTCGCCCGTGTCCCGATCACATCATGTTGTCGAAACTATCTCTTCTTGCGGTCGTCCCGCTCGCGCTCGGCTACTTGGTTGATCCTCCTTCTCCGGCCCCCAGCGACACGATCCAGGATTGTTCCAACTGGTATCAGGTTACGTCTGCTGATGATACATGTCAAAGCATCGCCACCGATAGCTTTATTACCTTGGATCAGCTATACACTTATGTGAGTTGGTGAACTCTGCTGGATCTTCCCAAATGTGAGTTATTCAAGGACGCGCGTCACTAATAAGCAGCACCACATAATTAGAATCCATCTCTGTCGGCGAGCAGTTGTCCTTTGATCCTCAATGACTCCTACTGCATTGAAGAAAACTTCGGAGTGGTGCCGCCGCCCTCGTCTACTACCTCCACAACCACAGGCGATGGCGTCTCGACGCCGTCTCCCGTGCAAAGCGGAATCGTCGGCAACTGCAACCTATTCTACGATGTCCAGCCCGATGACACGTGCAGCATCGTCGCCGCCAAGTACGGCATCACGCTGGATCAGTTCTATGCCTGGAATCCGGCCGTTGGGACTTCCTGTGCCAATCTAGACGTGAACGAGTACGTCTGCGTAGGCACGCTCAACGCCACCGGCGTTACTACGACGGCGACGACGGCGACATCCACGACCGGCCCCGGAAACGGCATCAGCACACCCATGCCCGTTCAGACTGGAATAGTGAGCAACTGCGACAAGTTCTATGAGGTCCAGTCGGGAGATGCGTGTGGCGACATCGCCGCCTCCTACGGGATCACCCTGCAAACCTTCTACGCCTGGAACCCGGCCGTCGGATCGAACTGTCAGTCTCTCATTGCTGGGGATTACGTCTGCGTTGGAACGACCACGTCGTCCACGACCATGACAACATCAACAACCAGCAAGCCCACATCGACCACCCCCGGTGACGGAGTCAGCACGCCGATGCCCGTCCAGACCGGGATCGCGGGCAACTGCAACCGCTTCTACGAAGTCCAATCGGGCGATATATGCAGCAACATCGTCGCCGCCTACGATATCAGCTTGCAGAACTTCTACACCTGGAACCCGGCAGTCGGCTCATCCTGCACGACCCTCATTCCGGGCGACTACGTCTGTGTAGGCGTCATCGGCTTCACCACCATGACGACGACGACGACGCCAGCAACAACGACAAAGACATCCCCCACGACAACGCTGACACTCGGCAACGGCATCACAACGCCCACGCCGATCCAGGCCGGCATGGTGACCGACTGCAACGACTTCCACCTCGTCGTGACCGGGGACACCTGCGACACCATCGCCGAGGCCGCAGGGATTTCGGACAGCGACTTCTACGCGTGGAATCCGGCCGCAGGGGGCAGCGCGTGCACGACCTTGGAGGCCGGCACCTACGCCTGTATCGGGGTCGAGACGTGCACCACGAACGCGGACGGCCTGATCGTTCCGCAGCCCGCAGGGGCCGTCTGCGGCACGCCGGCCCTCAGTAACGGCGGCACCACCATCGTCGCCTACAGCTCAGGAACACCCGTCTCGAGTCTTGTCGCATGCAAGAACGCCTGGTAAGTCCTCCCTATGCGTCACCGCCTATCACGAATACATCCCCTTGATCCCTTGCCGTTTCTCATTCCATTTCCATGACTGACGCTTCTCTTTCTATGTTCCCAGCTTGGACACTGTTGGCTGCACCAACCTGTACTTCACCCAAGGAGAAGCCTGCAATCTCCACGGCGGCGCCGAGACCCATGTCGCCTCTTCGACGTCTTCATTCCTCTTCTACGACTCGACCTGTTTCGTCTGTCCTCCTGACTGTCCTTCCGCGTCTTCGCCACCGACTGGCGCCGTCTGCAACGTAAAAGCACTCAGCGACGGAGGCACGACCATCATCTCGTATAGTTCCGGCGCGCCCATCCAAAGCATTGGCAACTGCGCGGCAACCTGGTAAGTTCTTCTATTCCAAACCAGAAACATGTTTCTCGCGAACCAACGAGGAAGCCTAATAAGAATTCAGTCTGGCCACGACCGGATGTACCAATCTCTACTTCACTCCCAACACGTACTGCAACTTGCACGCCGGCACCGAGACGCATAAGCTCAGCTCATCGTCTATATACTCCTTCTACGACGCCTCGTGCTTCGACTGCACCACGCCGTCGTGCACGACAAACGCCCAAGGGCTAGCCATCCCGCAGCCCTCGGGCGCCGTTTGCGACGTGGTCGCATACAGCAACGGCGGAACCACGATCGTGTCCTACTCCTCCGGAGAACCCATAACAAGCCTTCTGGCATGTAGTGAGGCATGGTGCGTAGCTTTCCCTCCCATGTGGCAACTCACTTTTATACCTATACCAAAGAGAAAACTAACAAGGGGTCTTTCTTTTTAGTCTGGCAAACCCGGCGTGTACGAATTTGTATTACCAGGCTGGGGCATATTGCAATTTGCATTCCGGCGCGGAGACGCATAACCCGGACCCCTCGGCCCCTTACGTCTTCTATGATGCCAGTTGCTTTGAGTGCTGAGGTAGAAGGACAGGAGGGCCATGGTTGGCGGACATAATTAAGAGGTACGCAAAACGGCCTAGATCGGGATGATACTGTAGTTGTAATACCTAATCATGATCGAACCCGCTCGGATCGCGGATTGAATAAATCGGATCCGGCGACCAATTGACCGAATCAAAGTATGATGCTTCAAGTGGGAAAATAATGAGTCCGTATTTCGAGCAGGAATTCTTCGATATTTTGCATGAGAGAGAGGAGTTTGGCAGTAGGCAGGTTGAGTGGCCGACCCGGTAATGAAAATTTAGGCCACTAGATCCACTATAAACCGCAACCAGTAGGCCGGGTGACCAGGACCAATATAGTTCCCGGGTGTCCCGCAACCAGACATCTCGATTGGTCTAGTGGCTAGGATACCTGCTTGTCACCAGCTGGCAAGTCGCAGGTGGCCGGGGTTCGATTCCCCGATCGAGAGATTTTTGGTATCCTTACCATTCACGTTTTCTTTTGGAAGCATGGCTGTTGGGTGTTTCGCATGCCTAGGAACTTTTAAAGTTTGATTTGCTCTTTTTTCCCCCCTCGAATTCTTCCCCTGTTCTAACACCGATACGGCGTTCTGTAGTGTAGCCCCGAGCTTGATACGAGCGACGCTTCTCCCGCCGTTACGGTTCCGAGTCATTTGCCAACGACGGCACTATCATCTCTTGGTTAACCTTGCCAATCAATCAACGCCTCCGATTAGGAATACATGTCGAATAAGAATATAAAACGGCAACAGGACTCCGAACTAATGTCACTTTTGGAATCCTAATATCGCGTTCGCCTTCTTTATCACGGCTCGCGCCCCTCGGCCATCTACCCCTCTCGCGGCAAGTTTCTTGAAGCCAAGACCTCGCAGGCCGTCCGCGCCGGCGTGCGCCTTTAGGTAGGGCAACGTAGCCCGGTTGACATGCTGAGACTCGCCTTCTCCACCTGGAAAGTCCGGCCCGGGGGTTCCATCCAGGAATGCCTTTTTCTGGCGTACCAGATACTGAGCGTTTCGCTCGGTCACGGGACAAATCGGGATATACAGCACGCTTGAATCCGACTGGCCTTCATGGACCCTGTCGACAGCATGGATCGCTGAGGCAAATGACCTGTTAACTCGTACCAATAGCAACTAGGAATGAAAGACTTACTATCGCAATGCCAGACGACAAAATCTCCCGGTTTAACTTGGGGTATATGGACCATAGTTTTGTCCAGCTCAAGATGGGGGTGGAGATCCGTATTTAGCTCTTGCCCATAACCAGCCGTGGCTCCCTGGAACTCGGTCGTCATCTCAGATCCGGCGAATATCCAGTTGTCAGCCGAAAGATACTCGTCAGCAGAAACGTCTCCCCGTTCTCGAACAGGCCGGAAAAATGGCCGCAGGAGATAGTATGCAGTCGAGTACTGAAGCAGCGGGTTCACTAGCAATGTGCCCTCGAAAGCTTTGGTATGGCTCATGCTCAACCACCCCTGAAACATCCGGAACATCGAACAGGCCCCCAACCCATTGTAGTTGTCCATGACGGCGGAGACTCTTGTGCTGGCCTCCCATGGGTCATACGCCTCCCAGGATCCCTCAAACACCTTGTCATACACGCCGCCGAGCCCATACCCGTGCTTCTCCCACCGTTCGAGGCTCCCGCCATCGACATGGGGACCTAGGGCGAATGTCATATCGCCAGGCTGCCTGATGCGTACACGGTCGGCGTAAATCAAAACCTGTGAAAGCGATATAGCACTCTCACTGTTTGATGAATGCCAAAGATTCATGAGCTTTGACTGCGTCTTTAAAACATTCGGGTGTGTACGCGCGCGAATCTGGGGGCCCGACCAGTATAGCTCATATACCTGGGGGTTAATCGGCGGGAACGCTACATCAACAGTTACAAATCTAGTTGCAAAAACTTTAAAGTGCGTGGAGTAGGACTTACCTCTCGTTAAGGGGTTCTGTCTGATGTATTCGTCGATTTCGAACTTGTACGCGCGGGCCTCGTCCTCAGGTACCACGCCCCTAATAAGGGCAACGCCCCTCTTCTTGATCTCGGAGCGCAATCTTGCAAGGTCTTCCTTAAGATTCGCAAACTCTAGGCAAGGGATGACTTTGGTCCCTTCCTTGCCAATGATGCTGTTCTCCTTTTTAAGGTGAGAAAGAAGCCTTCGCCAGCTTGCGACGACCTGATCCTCGTGGCCAGCTATCAACGACTTTTTAAGATCCAAGTATCGTTCGGGTAGTGGGGGTTGCTCCTGGCCGGATAGGGACACGAAGGCATCTGAGATATCGCCTTCCCTCTTTTCCTGGGATACCGTGGTAGAAGACATCATAGAAACATAGCGTCCCAGCCTTGGTCTCCAGACGGCTGTCTTATAGATCGCCGTATGAGGCACCAATCTCAAAGACGGCCTCATTGTAAGGGCTGTTTGCATTTAAACTCTGATTATGATTAGGTGCCAGAATGGTGCATCATAGTGCAAGGATGCATGATAGATATATACAGATACATAGGCATGAAGACGGTCGGAATTGACTTTTGAATGCAGGGCGGGACATCCGCGTAAAGCAACAGCTTGAACAGCTTGCGACATGATATGGCGTTCATGTCCCACACGCCGTATAACCTGAAGCGGATGCTAACTGGACATCGGCGGCTACATTAACACAGGGGAAGCGGGGGAAGGGGAAGACGAAGCACAATGCCATCATGGTGATTCGTGAATACGGTACGGTATGAGCAGAGTATGGAGGTAATGTTGAGAGTATGTTGAATCACGGAGTCGGAGGACGGGGATACAGGCCGCGAAAGATCCGGGCGGGCTAGCTGCTTTGGGTTGTTCCGCCATGTCGGAGTCGGAGTGTCTTGAGTCCGCTGACAGCTGCCCAGCGGTAAGTCCCCCTTTGGCAGCAGTCCGACAACCAGAACTCCAGGCCACGAGCAGCTTACTAGATAAGAAGTTCGAGCGCTCCTACCACGGATAACTGCGACTCACCTTTCTCCCGTAAAATATCGCACGGCCGGATTCATCCTCCTTTTTCACAGTCCATAGCATCCTCCTGGTCTCAAAAGGCGGCGGAGTTCGCCAATTCGGTCGCTTAACTTTGGCGTTCCAATACTACCTACTATAGATAGAAAATACGTATTATATGAGAAGCATTCCTCCGTCTTCATCGTGGTTGAGTTATGGTCAAGTTTGTCGAGTCGGATCCGACTGGTTTGCCGCTCAAGCGGAAACAAGTCGCTCACGCCTGCGACAAATGTCGGCGTCGGAAGAAGCGCTGCGTACATACAGATCCCAAGCCACACGCCGATTCGCCCTGTATTGGGTCATCCAGTAAGTCTGCCGAGACGAGGTCGCAGCATTCACCCGCCCCGGGCAGCCGAACCCAGTCCGCTCCAACCCCTTCTTCGCCTTCCGTCCCGGATGCACAGCGGCCCTCGACAGCCCCTCACAATGGCGACGGACCTGGGGACCAGGCTTCGACATTTGTGGGTGACTTAAACCCAGAGGCTATCCTCATGGAGGCCACCAGTCTATGTTCTCGGCGCGACGTGTCGGCGCCCGGCGGCCTAGGCATCTGGCAGGCTCGGATTTCTCGCATGAACGCCCCGGGCCTGAATGTCCCGAGTGTTCAATTCTCCTCGCGACAGGCGGTGCGGGACATGTTGAAATCGTATATATGGAACCACTGTCTCCCATGCCGCCCTCCGGCACCCGACTATGAGGTCCTGAAGCGTATCTACTTTGAGAAAATGAACCCTATATTCCCCATCCTGGAGGATCCTTCCACCTGCGATCGCCTTGATGAGCCCACCGAGATCTTGATCCAACAAGTCGTGAGCCTTGCCGCCGCCGCAGACCCAGAAGCTCCGCAACACCTGCGCGTGAGCCCCAATGGCCCTCTGCTGTCTCGCCAAGAGTTCTGCGCCTGTATGTCCAACTCGGTTCTTACGACACTAGACGCTGGCCTGTTGACAGACCGAGTGTGGCTCATACGATTGTCCGCCGCTCTGTCGTTATACACGCAGCCCACAAACGTCGAAGAAGCGGACATCCCAGCACTTCTCAACAGCCGCGCCGTCCACCAGATGCACACACTCGGAGTTCACATGGCCGTAGACATCGGGCATCAGAAAAGAGACATGATTCGGACTATCTTCTGCTGCCTCTGGGCGCTTGATCGTATTACAAGTGCTTTCTACGGCCGTGCTTGCATGATCCACGAACGAGACGTGGGCTGGGACCTGGACGATTGCATTCGGGCACAGACACCTGCTTTTCACTTACTTCTCATGATTGTTAATCTCCTTGACCAAGTGCTTGCTCTGTACCGTCCTGGAACCCGGCAAAATACACCTGCTCCTATCCAATTGCCCATATTCGAGCAGCTAGTTCTGGATACGGGAGCATCGAGGCTGCCCAATTATTGTCTCGGTAGGCGATACAGATGTGAAATAACAACAGAAAATGATCAGGCTAACATTGAGCCAAGCCTCCCTGGAAATATTCTACCACTCGGTGGCTGTTCTATCAAGCCAGTCTCCGGCCGATGTCACATCATCGGCCTTGCCCAACCCTGCCACCAACAGTCGGAGATCTTGTAAGCGATTCTCTTCTCTTGGACCCTGCGGGAGTGAAGTGAGCCGGGATTCGGGTTCAGGGCCGGGTTATAGATCGGATGGCTCCGGCTCTTACGCAGCATGGACTGCGCCCAAGGCCAAATACTAACCCTGAGCGTTGTAGTAGCGGCTGACCGCATTACATCGATTATTGGCGAGGAGTTCGCAGGGCAGCTTTCCTACATGCCGTTCATACCATACGGACTGTCTCTATCCCTCAGCGTCTCGTATCGGAAAATGCGGCACAGTAAAGTTCCCATGTTTAGAAATCGCGGTAAGCGGGCTTTCCGTAAGAGCATGCTGCTCTTGAAATCGATGGACGACATGTTTTGGAAGTCGAAAGCCATGGTGGCCATGGCAGAGCAAGTTCTCAGTGAGATGGACAAAACAGTCGCATCACTCGCGCAGGAGAACGGACTCACCGATGCTCCCCAGAGAGTTGACTCTGCTCCACAGGGCGAGCGACCCCCGGTGCCGCCGGAGGAGATTCGAGTTCCGGACTTTGCAGAAAACGTGCCCGAGGGTGCTAACCAGTGGACATTGCTTGACACCATCCCTGACCTCGACGTATTTGGGCATTTTGACCCGGGATTCGATTTAGGAGCCGTTGACGCTGCACTCGAAGGTAATCTTGATTTCGGCACATCGACGACCTGGTTTGATTGGCAGCGGATGGTATCTGAAAACCTCAGGTATCCCCAGAGCTAACACCGTAGCTGGTTGAGCGACGTGCGTAATTCTCGTCTGCTCCTTCGAAGACATCGGAAAACTAACAGCCTCATACTCGTTTGCCTCATTTGTCTAACCTAGGTGCATGGTCAACATCCCCTACGGTCCTATCCCATGCCCGAAAAGTCTAATGGAGATAGGTCAAGTTTAGCTCTTGGCTATCCAAACCCCTTGGATGGGTGGACCACATTGGAGAGCCCTTTGCTTGCGGCGCCAGGCTGTCTAATTCGACTCTTGCAACCCCGCACCCATACCTCCCTTTTCCTTGGGGGGCAAGTTGCCAGCTCGTAAGACACTGTACCTAAGAATTACATCATACTCGGCGCCCCATTAAACTTCCCGCGCGGTCATTTATAAATAGTAGGTGAGGTAGTAAGAGTTACTTCGTCTCAGCCTTCCAAGGTTTCGTCGACGTCCTTTGATTGCTCGACGACCGCATGTCCGTCTAACCAGCATCTCGCGGCATCTGCTTACCGGCATCGACAGGGTCGCACGTCCAACCCTCCCTCGCCTTACCGACAGCCCTACCTACACGTGTAGGTGGCAGATCGCCGCCGCTGCCGTGCCCACAATGTCGGCACCCGCCACTGTCACCGTGACGTTACCCCAAATCGCCAAAATGATCGACCATTCGCTCCTGCACCCCACCATGACGGACAGCGAAATCACCGCCGGTCTCAACGTAGCCAAGAACCTCAAGGTCGCTGCCGCCTGCGTCAAGCCCTACAGCGTGCCCACCGCCCGAACCGTGCTGGAGGACACAGGCGTCCTGATCTGCGCCGTCATCGGCTTCCCGCACGGCAACAGCACAACGCACATCAAAGTTCTCGAGGCCGAGGAGGCCATCCGCGAGGGTGCACATGAGATCGACATGGTAGTCAATGTCGGCAAAGTGCTAGGCGGCGACTGGGAATACGTGACCAACGAGATCCGCGCCATCAACGACACCGTCGTGAAGCACGGCGCCGTGCTCAAGGTTATCTTCGAGAATGACTTCCTCGAAGACCATCACATCGTACACCTTTGTAAGATCTGCGCCGCCGTCTCGGTGGCCTTTGTCAAGACCTCGACGGGGTATGGTTTTGTTAAACAGCCCAACGGGTTCTATGCCTATCGAGGCGCCACCCTACGGCATTTGCGGTTGATGAAGGCGAATGTCGGTCCTACCGTTCATATCAAGGCCGCCGGCGGAATCCGCACTTTAGACGAGCTCCTACTCGCCATGTCGGTCGGTGCGACTAGGATAGGCGCATCTGCTACCGAGGCGATAATGAAAGAGGCTGTCGCCCGGGGTATTGGGGCAACACCGGTTCAGGTCGCATTGCCATCACAGGCCTAGCCGCGGTGGCCTTCTCTCGACGTGAATCGTTTATCCCTTCGTAAGTCATCCTGATCGCGGCCAAGGAATCGCTTGTAGCTATGACACTCCCGGTGCTTTCATCAGGGATGGCAAAAGCAAGACGGCAGCAATACACCAAGCAACCTAGCAATATCCCGATGCCCATTCACAAAAGCACGAACCAAGTGAGGTCAATCGCAGGCAAGTTGTCTATTGATTCCCAGGCGGCATATAGAAGGCACAGTACCAAGGAGAACCCCCGTCCTCCAAACCAAAAAGTAGTACGTCCATATCTAAGTGCCCAATCAAATAAAGCCCACCCAAAAGACCCCCAAACAACCCGCGATAAACCTTTTACTTTTAAACCAGCTTAATAAACTGAGCAATGAAGTCTTTCTTCTCAAGCGGCACGCCCTTGGACCGCAGGATATCGTAGAGCGTGGTGAAGTGGAAGTACAGGTGCGGCGTGAGGTAGCCCTGCGCGTAGTCGATGGCCTTCATCTGGGCGTTGGGCTGCGCGGCGCTGAGGAAGGCGCCGATGACCTTGTTCTCCTGGCCGTTGATGCTCTCGGGCTTGACGCCCTCCAGCGTCGCGATCGACTCGGCAAGGTACTTCTTGGCGTCTTCGAGGGAGGCTGTAGACGAGAGTTAGATTGTGTATTGAGGTTTGTTTATATTTGAGGGAGATGTTGGGGGGCGTACCGGGTCCCATGGGGACGGTGTTAACGGGAATACCGGCGGTCTTGGCGACGAAGCCGATGGAGTGGAGGGCGGAGATGGTGATCTGCTGGCTTAGGGGCCACATGTCGGGGGCGAGACGGGCCTCGAGGAACTCGGTGAAGGGGATGCCCTTCTCGGCGGCGTAGGCCTCGCCCTTTGCGAGGACGTGCTGCTCGCTCTTCAGGGCGGTGATGAGCGTGGGGATTATGAGGTCGTAGAAGGTAGTCATGGTTGCGGTTGTTGAGGTTGAGGAATATGATATTATATGAGGGGATTCAGGGTATCGTGTAGTTGTCCTTGGTTATAATGAAGAGGGAGAGGAAAGAGAAGACTCAACACTGATGCGATCTTTCATATACCTATATATACACGTGTGTAAATACATCCATGTATATCGGCAGCCAAACGCGCGCAAGTCCCAAAGCAGACTCCGGCCGTCTGTGCCCCTCCTCCCTTCCCCTCCCTTTGTCATCCCCTCACCCCTCCTTGCTACATTTCGAGCATCCAGATTCGGTAGCCGGCTCTTCCACTCTATCACATCTCACCGCCGAGATGACCAGAGGCATATTTGTCAGCGGGGACAAAGCTCAATCGACTGGATGCCAGGGTCGTTTGCAATACATGGCTCATACCTCGTTTAGGTACCCGTTGAGTGCCTGTACCGCACGACGGCAAGCAAGGGTTTGTTTAGCAACTGCAGATGGCGCCGGGTAGATTCGCATTTGTGGGAACGACGCCAGCGACGGCATGAATGTGGTTTACAAGGTACCGTATACTCGATCGCTTAGTGTGCTGACAGGGCCGGCAAGCCCTCAGGGAGCGAGCCGGAGGGGCGAGTGCGAGGGCCGACCGCAAGAAACACAAATATTCCCAGAACCAGGCCAATGATTTTGTGATTTTCGCTCATAGCGCGATATGCCGAGCTGCGATCCACCACGCCAAGATGCATGCAACGCGCCCTCAGCTCAGCACGGATTGATTCGATGTGCCGTGACTTCATGTTCACAATTGTTGCGCAGTTGGTACATGTCAGAAACGGACGAGGAGGTAGGTATACCTACTGGGCAATGGTGCTGTGAACAAAGCCGTGAAACTAATGAATTCCAATTTGGATATCCTTGGGCTAAACCTTTCCAGGTTTGTCTTCTCAGCTCTAAGTTACTTACGAAGTAGATAGGTACAGGGCTGCTCGGATGGAGAGGACGTCGAGTTCATGCAATGAACCGAAGAACTAAACTGAGAGAAGGGACGGGAGGAGCCAGAGAGGGAGATGCGGATCTCAGATCCACGGCCCGCCGTCACGTGACAGCATATAGTGCCCCTTTACTGGCATATCTCCGATGCTGTCTTTTTGCGCAACTGCCCGTCCTGGCTTAACCCAAGCAGTTCCCGTCCCATCATGCACCTGGGCTGACTGGGGTCGTGCAAAACTCCGCGACTCCGCGGATCACCAGTTTTGTAACTCTGGCCCGGTGTGATGTACCTAGGTGTCAGTGTGGCCAGGCTGCGGTATATCTACTATGTAGGTATATGTCCCAGGTAGGTAGGCGGCCAGCTAACAAGGTGGGGAGACTGGAGGGTTCCCTGCTTCAACAATGCTTGCCTGGTTGCATCGGGGACAGCCAGGGAGGAGACAGAACTCTGACCATTAAGTCATAGATGTCTGTTCTCGCATCATACGCAACCCTATCACCGTTAACTACAACGCACGGTCGGCTCAATTTGGGTGCCGATCGAATTGTTATAGCTAAATCCTTCGGAAGTCCCCGTCTACCCGGTGGCTCAGTTGTGCAACGGAAATGCATGAATCCGGATGCTGACTGAAGACTCTGGACAATTGTTCAACTCCCGCTTCAACGCCCGGCATTCTGTTCTGCGACAAGACGTTGAAAGAACTCTCAGAGTCCAGAACCTGGTCGGGCAGCATCCATCAAACAAGTAGCCTACCCAGACCATAGGACGACGAGGGCACCCTCGCACAGCATTGGACTAGTGAACAAGGCAGGATTCCATGGGATTCTATATGCCTCGGGATGACTGTTCGGAGCAGGACATTGTCGAGATGCGCCCCCTGCAGATACAGTGATCATGTAACTGCTTATGGTCGAGGCCGTATAGTATGTACCGCAGTTATTAACTGACAGCCAACATACACGTGTTCACTGTCTACCGTCTCTTGGCAGGCACTGCATCTGCAGTGTGTGGAATACTAACTTCCCGAGTTGTCGGTAGATGTCTCGACTGAACACACAGACGTACACCCCCCTGTGCCTGAGGTGACTCACACGTCGTGCTCTCTATTCTCCTTCGCGATCTGGTCTCGATGCGGCTTGTGGTTGACGCCAACCGAGCAACGAGTTCAATACATGGCAGCTACACGAAGACGATCTCCTCTTCTAGATTCCAAGTCTCCATCGCAATAGCAACCGGCCAATTCTGAGTCTGAGCATCTTTCCGCGTTGTGCGCCGCCTCGACTGCGCTGTCGGGTGTGAGCATGACTACTATATGCTTCTGTCCCCTCACGGGCACATCCTTTCTCTCGGCACCGCGTATTCTCGAGTGGTTGGCTGAGTGACTGAATGGCCAAGTGAGTGGACTGTCCCGAAGGCACCAAATGTATTCCAATTTGCGCATGGCATCGTGCTCGTCTCGGATTTCGCCAACTACCCGGCTGCTTGATTCTTCGTTTCTCCAGACTCCAACCTCGGCATGATCAGCAGTCAGTTCGTCCCGTTCACTGGCTCCCTTGCCTGCTAAAGCGCCTTCGGGGGTACTGGGTCGCGGATAGTCAATGAACCCGGCATGGCCAGGACACGATGACCGAGCCAGTTCGGTTGCTGCTACTACTACACTGTATGCACCGTCGGGGTTCACGTGAGTTCCAGCCGCCGGCGCTTTCATCCAGAAGCGCGTCAAGCGTGTCGGTGAGCGCGACATTATCAATGCCGGTGTTCGCCAACTCGATGTCGCTTTGCTCGTTGTGTAGAATGGGATGGCCTCGAGGTTCCATTCACTCGTCGTTTGCAAATGGTTTAGGTGTCGGAATTGTCAGCGCCTGATTGAAGTCTCTTTATTTGAACCCGCAAGGAAGAAGTCGGCGAGAGTTCGTGCGGCGCCACTTCGTACAGTATGCCTAGAGTACACGTACGGACCCAGGACGGACCATACCGTGGCCGGTGAGAACTGGAACCCCTTTTCTTTTGGTACTTGCACATGATGCCGTTGCCGTCATTGGTTCAATTGGTGAATGTTTATTTACCTTTGCGATCAACACATTGTTGACGCTCTTCCGATCAATCCTCTTCAAGTCAACGTAGTCGACTGAAGGGCAGCCCTCCATGCTCAACCTGTCAATACTGACAGCGTCCGGCCTGGCAACCTTACCGACTCATTCTAGCGTGGGCCTAAACACCAACATATCGCGAGAAGTAGTGTAGGTAGGTGGCACCGTGGATTTGGCCCGACCCGGTCGAGGTCCTCACTTTAACCTAATCGGCAACAAAAATGCCGCACTCCTCGGGGCCGTGATGTCGTGACGTCGTGACGTCGTAGCCCTCAGCAGTGTATCATGTATGTGGTCACTGGCTAGGTCGTTTGTCAGGCACAATGCCGAGCTCCCGCGTCGACGAACGCTACTAGTAGGTATGCTGTCATAAGCGGACAAGCATACCTACTTCGTACTGTTCCCAGAATCACTTCCATCTCTCTGCTCTCATCTCATTCTCAGCCCTTTGACCAATGACGATGGCCTCCGAACGCAGGCCTCAGTATGGCCGGAGGTTGTTGCCATTAGTCTTTCGCGAGCGGGCCAAGGCAACACCCAACCGGCTATACGCTGCCATTCCCAAGACCTCGCGTGTTGACGATGGCTTCGTTGACATTACCTTCAGCGATCTGTCGCGATGTGTTGATTTCATGGCTCACTGGATACATGATCGCTTCGGCTCGAGCAATCGATTCGAGACCCTTTGCTACATTGGGATATCAGACCTTCGAGGTGTTGTGGTGTTCCTGGCCGCAGTACTATGCGGCTACAAGGTTGGATTCCACGCGCAGCCTCGCAAGTATAAATCATCTGACTCCTCGCAGCTCATCTTGCCGTCTCCGAGGAATCCGCCTTCGACTACCGTCTCGCTCCTGGACCAGACCAAGAGCACCAAACTGCTGTTCGCCTCAGAAGTTGCCCCGATAGTCAAGTCCATCCAGGCGCTCAGTCCAGCTCTTGAAGATTGTTCGATTCCCTCTTTTCGGGACATGATGGAGAGTTCACCCGAGCCTTATCCGTACGAAAAGTCATTCGAAGATGCCAGAAATGATCCTATCGTTGTTCTGCACTCTTCAGGCTCAACTGGTAGCAATCATCGCAAAAGCCGGCACTCGACCGCCAAGCTAACCTGAACCCAGGGCTACCTAAGCCGATCGTGATGACTCATGGTACATTCGCTGCAGTTGACAATCAAAAGAATCTACCGGTAATTTCTAATCGGAAGCTGAGAGACACATCTATGTGGGACTTTGATCGCGAAGCGCGTGTATACATGATGTTTCCTTTCTTCCATGTACGCTACTGCCGCTATCCCCCGACTCCTATTTGACGTCGCTGACTAGAGACAGCTTGGGGGCTTCGCGACATACACGAGTCAGTAACTCCATGCACGCAGCGTCTGTTCATTGCTAATGACTCCAAGTGAACTCCATTTTCAGGGATGTATCGCTCGTCATTGGCCCACCAAACGTGATACCAGACGGGGCTCTCATCAAAAGTGTGATGGCGCAACAGAAACTGACGGCGATGCTCGTAGTTCCGTCTGTTTTAGAGCAGCTTCTCATCCAGGAGCCAGACAGCATAGGACTCTTCAAAAGTCTAGACTTAGTCGTATTTGGCGGTGCTCCAATGAATCCGGAAATCGGGAACCGCCTCTCTAAAGCTGTGGATTTGTGCAGCCCATTTGGCGGCACGGAATTTGTCAAAATACCAGAATTCGTGCTGCCTAGTGAGGACTGGGAGTGGCATGAGTTTTACCCGGATTTCAACTTCGAGATGCAAGTTTACGATGCTGAAGAAGGCCTATACGAATTGGTACTCACGGCAGATGAGACCTCCGCTGACTTTACCCCTATTTCACACAATCTGCCAGGCGTCACAACCTTTCATACGAAAGATCTCTTTACGCGACACCCAACTCGACCCGGGCTCTTCAAGTACCACGGTCGATCCGACGACATTATAGTATTGGCAAATGGCGAGAAGTTCAACCCTGTCCCATTAGAGATGAATATCCAGCAGCACTTTCCTCTCAAGGGCGCGTTGGTAGTCGGTAATGGTAGAGTGCAGTCTGCTTTGCTGGTTGAGCCTACAACCGCCATTGCCGACGACGTGGCGCAATCGAAGTTCCTCGACGACCTCTGGCCGGTAGTCCAAAAGGCCAACATGCTCGTTTTGGGACCGGGACGCCTGCAGCGCGGCAAGCTTCTTTGCGCGTCGGCAGACAAGCCTTTTGTCAGAACTGCCAAGAACACTATAGTCCGAAAGCCCACCGAACGGCTATATGCATCTGAAATTGAAGAATTGTATTCAAATGCGGCAGCACGGGAAAGGCTTGTGAATATTCGTTTGACGAAGCCAGTGGATGGCACATCCGTTGCCAAATATGTCCGAGAGGTTATTGCCCTGACGTTTCCCCAAGGATCAGATATCGGAGAGCATGAGGACTTCTATGCCCACGGCTTGGATTCTGTTCAGACCCTTGAAGTCATAGGGCATCTGAAGCGGAGTCTTGAGGGCCAGACCTCGGATCCGCTGACGTGGATCACCCCCCACCTCATCTATCGAAGTCCTACCATCGCAGATTTATCACGATCATTGGCGGCGTTTCTAAACGACGGCGTTGTTCCCCAGTATGACCTCCCGATCACGACAGCTCGCTTAATGGATGAGACTGTTGCGCAATATGTGGAAGGACTGCCGACCGAAGTGACATCGCCTAGGCCGGTGCCTTCGACAGCTTCCACGTCCGTCGTCGCAATAGTAGGCTCAACAGGATATTTAGGTACACATACTCTCATACAGCTTTTGAAGCAACGCGATATCACCCGCATCTATTGCCTGAACAGGAATAGCAATGCCCAGACCCAACAGCACGCAGCACTCATCAAGCTAGACAAGTCCATTGATTCGATGCTGCATAAGTTGGTCTACATGACGGTCAACCTTGGAAAGCCTCGTCTAGGCCTTGAAAAGCAAGACTTTGACCGCCTCGGGGAAGAAGCAGATGTGATTGTCTACAATTCGTGGAGACTCGACTTCGGGCTCTCCATCCGGTCATTCGGCCCGTTCTTAACAGCAACGAGAGACATCATCGACCTTGCCCGTGCCAGCAGTCGTAACATGCGTATTGTATTCATCAGCTCGATGTCTTCCGTCGGCGCACTCGCTAGCAAGTCCATAGTCCCCGAAACACTCGTGGAGGACCCCTCGGCGGCTGCTAACATGGGCTACGCGCAGTCCAAACTGGCGGCTGAGAGGATCCTCGCGATTGCAAATCAACGGGCTGGCATTCCAGTCTCTATTGTACGTATGTGCCAACTCGGCGGGCCGTCGGATAGTAGTGCTGGAGAATGGGCAGAGCAACCGTGGCTTTGGGCACTCCTACGAACAGCCAAAACGCTGAAGCGCATGCCCGACAACTTAGGGGCTGTCGACTGGATGGCCATCGATATAGCAGCGTCCATGTTGAAGGCCTTCATCACCCGTCCTGCTCAGAAGGAGGTGCAAGTCTACAACATATACCCCCCGAATCCCCAACCTTGGTCGTTAGTCTGCGATTTCATGCAGGAGGAATTCGGTGTTAAAGAGCGTGTTTCCATGGCGGCCTGGGTCCAAACACTTCGAGATATTCGAAACCCAGGAGCGAGCGACGTTTCTACAATGCCGGCCCTGAAAATTATGGATCACTTCGAGGCCATGGCATCGAGAGAAGGGGCTGGGAAGTCATTCGCGACTGACAAAGCTCTGAGCGTGTCGCAGGTCGAAGTCCCGACTCTCGATACGGCGACTTTGCGGCGATGGCTACGAGGGTGGAAGTTATGAAGATCATCCACGGGCGATGGACACAGGTAGGAACAAGGCAACAACATTGAACTTGGCAGTATTCTTTTCCAGAGTCATCTTAATGAATAGCAGCCAGCAGACTTACAGTAATAAACTCCAAAGATCATTAATCACGTAGACAAAAACCCGTGAAACAAGGCACCCAGATTCCCAACACCAAGGACGATCGCAACAGTACGACTACAAAATACCTACACTATCTACCCAGTCATCCAAAACAAACAAACCCACCTACCGTTATCCTCACTATGATTCCAATAATGAGTCACTGAGCATACCAGTAAAGAAGTCAACATCCCACAGTACAAACAAGCAAAACCCACAATACAACCAACCAGATACGCACACATCCCAAGTATTTGACTCCCAAAGCAAGCAGAAATTAGATAGATAATGTAAAACAAGTAAATGAGTCACTGCACAAGTACATACAGCACAGCACAGCACAGCACAGTACCACCAAACCAGCTGCACCACCACAACGCAACACGAGCCTCAAACCCCCACATGGCAACGGATAGCCGCACGTAGCCCTACCTACCATCTCCAGTACTGCCTATCTCCAGGCCCTACAACCACCTATGTACTTCGTAGGAAGCAAACAATGCTCACCGGGAATGATAACCGAGGCAGGGACCCTGGGCTACGTGAGGGCCTGGGACTTAGGTTAGGTTCGATGTTGGTACCTACCATAGCCACGAGATAAAGAAGTCACTTCACTTTTTAACAAGACCTACGCACACTAGGTAGAATAGGTAGAATCGACATTGAGCAGTGAAAACGTGATGTGATGCAGTGTACTGTAACGCAGGCTCGAATACAAGGCAAGACAAGACCAAGCCAGAACACCGAAACTCCAACCACGACCCAACACGTCCCTTGGCAACACAACCCAACCCCATAAACACACCAAGTATACGTAGGTAATCCGTACGGTAATCCACCCCAAAACCTAATCCTTAGTAACCCACAACCAAACCACGGCCTTCTCGCGGCCAGAACGGGTAGCATCCCAGCCGATATCCTTCAGCGTCTTCTGCATGTCCAACTCGTTGTCCCCGACAAAGATCATCCCGCGGTACCACTTCCCATTGCCGCCCTCGATGACCTCCGTGATCTTGTTGAGGCGCGGGTTCGGGTTCGTAGCACCGAAGCGCATGAGCAGTTCGGCCATGGTCGTGTTCGTCGGCACCTGGAACTTGGCAAAGTCGTAGTGCATCTGCTGGGCTCTCCACGGCGGTTGCGGCGTCTTGAGCACGTGGACCTTGGTGTGCTCGTGGTGGAAGATGTAATTATAGCCGGGTTCACACCCGGCGCCGCCAGTGGAATTCACCATGTTCATCCCCGGGACGTCACTGCTGACTCTCGGGTGGGGCTGTGGGTAGCGGTAGGCGCCTGAGTTGCTCACGCCTGGGTAGGTATAATAGGCGGGATACTGGTACGAGGACGACGGGTACGCTCCCGGTATGGTGTATGGAACGCCCGCCATTGGGGCGCCGTAGTGACCACTGCGACCAGGTTGATCAACGCCGTGGTATGGGTTCCATCCCCCGCGCATGGGGAGCTGAGACATGCTGCAGTGGTATGAGGTTGGCAAGATGTAGCCAACCGCAGAGTTGACACCGGCGACTCTGTCAAGCTGGTTAGAGAATGTGTGGAAAGCGAGTTGGTGATATGCGGGTTGTGAATTGGTATTAACCTGGGTACCGGTGTCGAGGATATAGTAACCGTCTTCCGTAACCTTTAGATTCTCGTGCGGTGCCGATGCGTAGTCTGACGGGAACAAGTCAACAAAGGAAAAGGTGCAGGAGGAAAAGCTAGAGAAGTGTAGGGTGCGGAAGAAATTGCACGGGGGTTCTGGGTCTTTATATAGATAGGTAGGTAGGTAGGTGTCTAGTGTTCTGGGGAGAAGCCTAGAGAACGAGTTGTTGCCCTACCAACTCTATTCGTGCTAATTGTGTCAATGGGTACCACGTGAGTCTCAGCAATGGTGTCCGGGTCGGATTCGGACACCGAGTCTGAATCACCCGCGTGGGTCAGAAAGACCTCAATACGCCAAAGTTCACAGTCCTCCGCGTCATAGAACGATCCGACGGCAAGACACGTCCAGGAATGGCCTGATGGATGCCCGCACACAAGCCGGTCTACGACCAGCTTTACTGCAGGGTAGGGAAGCCCAGGCGGTGTTGAATAATCCCGAGAAGCCACCTTGAACAATGGGTGCTCGACAATGGCACGGGATGACTGTTAAAGGCTGCGGTCGATGGGGGAAAGACTGTTGTTTGCCAACGGACAAAGTCAAATAAAAGTCATACGTGATGGGTCGACAGCAAGCACGCAGTGGGACAATGTAGAAACGGAGCGGAATAGAGAAAACGACAAGAGAATTTGCAAACTTGCGGGGACTAGACTCATTATTATATGCGTTGTCTCGATCTTCAACAAACTCGCGCACGGGGCAGCTTGCGGCTCGTGCCACCCCATCGTGACTCTAGCATGGCTCACAGTAGATAGCCGTGAATCCAGTCATACCCAGGCACGCATTGTTGACTCGAATACGGGCACAGGAGGGACACGTGACCGAGGCGATGCACTGGCCCTGACAGTCATAGCTGGCACTCCGTCCACGTTTGCCCCAATCATTGGTCACAGAGGAAAACTATGAGCAATCATCTCATCGTGGACAGGCTACCAGGAGCGAACCCAATGTCTCGGGACCAATTATGCGCCGTCAAGAAATGGGTGTCGTGATTACCGGTAACGATCCAACTGACTCTAAGAGTTCCCGCCTGGAGTCAAACCGTCACTGAACCAGCATGCAGAAGCAACCGCGAATTTCCAAGTCAGAGCAGCGGTAGGCAGACCTCATTTGGTTCCTCCTGCTTGGCCATCTTGGAACGAGAACGAGATAAACGCCCCGCATTCTAAGACTGCAGACGAGGGATCCTCAAGACCTGGAGTTGCCACCGAACCTCAAGTCTGAGGACTGATCCTCGATGCCTAATAAACAACTCGCAGTATCGCACGTGTGGACAGGGGTTGGTTTCTTCAATCAATCTGGAATGGTCGTCTCTTGCTCAACAATTCGCACAGAGCTTCCCCTTTGGCCTCCGTCAGAAGCCTCTTGTTTAGCACGCTTTCGCTTCTCGACTTCGGCCACGAGGTTCTTCAAATACACTTCGCCCTGGACGGTTGCGCTGTAGGCAACAGCACTCCAGCTCCAGACGTTCATCTTATCCGGGTTGGCGCCGGCAGCAAGAAGCGTCCGCAGTACTGGCAGGTGGCCATTGCTGCTGGCGAAATGGAGGGCCGTGTTGCCGTCGTGATCTGCATTTTGGACGGCGGATTCGGCTCCATCAGGCGCATAGGTGAGGAGAAGCTGGACAACAGTATCGTGGCCACCAGCACTGGCCTCCATGATAGCGTCTCGGCCTCGTATATCGCGGCGGAGGATGCTCGAGGGGTTGTGCTCGGACAGGAAGTGGACAACCTCGGTATGGCCACCGGCGGCAGCGAGCATCAGGGCCGTCTGATGATTGTCGTTGAGAGCCGGAGTGGGCTTCTCATGGTCGAGAGCAACAAGGGCCTTGCAGACTTGGAGATGGCCTAGGCTCGCGGCAAGATGGAGATTTGAGTTGGAGAGACCGTCCGCGGAGGGGTCGGGATTGTGAATAAGATCGGGATGGGACTTGATGATACGCTTGACCAGCAAGGCATCGTTGCTGTGGACAGCTCGGCGTAGCCTCTGGGGTGTCTCAATCCTAGAAGCTATCAGGACACAGAAATGCAAGTTGATGACAGAATGAGAAGCCAGTACTAACATGTTTCGCTTCTGGGCTCCAAAAATCTAGTAACCAGCAGCCGGAGACGAGAAGGGCTCGGGGTTCCACGGGCAGGACACGGGCCTGTTTGTGTGAGGTCCGTACGAAGTAGGTAGTTAGGTTAGGTATTGATGAGGGAGAAGTACGACGCAGGCAGCGTGGAGTAGTCTAGACATGGACATGAGCATCACGGGAACACGGCATGGCGGTAGGTTCGACCTTAGGGCTGGGTACTCCGAGTCTGTATGTACGTGGCATTGTTATTAGTGTACCTACGCAGTATAGGTAAGCATCGTGATCCAGGTCCTGTCGCGGTGCTTGTTGTATAGATGGAAAGACATGGTTGAGACTTCCAGGGTTGGGTGATGAGTTCCGCGAGAAACCGGTTACCCCGCCGACACATGTCCGTACCGGGTCCGTACATAATATACACCTAACCGTATCCCTAAATTGACTTTTTCCTATCGCCTATCTACATCATGTACCTCTACCCGGGTATACTTCATACTGGTCCGTAAACACAATAAAAGCTGCGCATAAGTAGCACTGGAGACTGGGTATCTGTATGTACTGTGCACCTTCACGATCTACAAGGAGACATGATGTAATCTAGGTACTCCGTCCGAGGTCCTTATGCCGACTGTAAAACTGCACATGTGGTAGTAGATTTTATAGATTTACTACTACGAAGCACATGGTTCCAATTGACAGCTTTGGGCGGCCACTTCGGGGTAACATTGATTTACTTGGTCCGACCGCCAAAGGTTGAAACTGATTGACTGTTTGAGGCTGCGTTTCGAATACCGGTAGGAAAAGTGTCTCGTCATGCCGGTACATAATAATGTACCTACCTTAGGGCGCTAAGGGGGGGTTTAAAATACATTGCTGTAGGGGCGTTGGAGTATGAAAGTGGATTTCCACCAAATGTAAAACTCCTCATAGTTGAAATTAGCAATTGCATATCCGATAAATATGCGCTTAAGTCGGAAATCGGTATCTAAGGTGCGAATCGTCTTTCGGCTATATGCAATTTCGCAGAAGTCTGTTTCCATCCTGAAATTGAATTTCATTTCAACTACGTTTTAGTTGTCAAGTGTCCTATCCACTGGAAGTCGTGTCTGTCTTTGCACATTGATTCCATTCGGATACAGGCTTTCTACTCGATATAGGCTTTCCGGCAGATATGGGCTTTTCCGATAGAGACGGGTCTTCCAGTGGATACGGGTCTTCCAGTGGATATGGGCTTCCAGCGGATATGGGCTTCCACTGGATATGGGCTTCCACTGGATATGGGCTTCCACTGGATATGGGCTTCCACTGGATATGGGCTTCCACTGGATATGGGCTTCGTTTCGCGCACACTGATTCTCATTTCAAGTCTCCTTCGCTGCTGAAGAGCGGTTTTATTCAGAGTTGTATTTTTTGGCGGTAGCTTAGTTGATTTTGAAGTGGACTTTGTTTCTCGTTACTTATTGCAGCGCAAATCGCGGTGGATCTCTCAACTCCTTGTTTATCCAGACTTCGAGTTGTTTTCACAATTCATTTCTATATGAACGTAATGTGTAGTCCGCGTCATCGTTTTCTAGTCATCACGGGTTCTTTGCGAAATCAGGAATGCGTTTTAAATGATTGTTTTTAACATCCTATAGTGTGGTCGGATGTTCTGATTATTCGGGTAGCGAGTGCTGACATCCCTTTCTCGATGCGGAAGACAATGTTCCTTTCCTTTCCTTTCCCACTGATCCTTTGTTGCCCGCGAAGGCTGTCGTATTCCCAAGCCTTCCAATAGATCAGTCCGGGACACTTGGTCAGTTTTACAGACACCATCCGGTGCTTTGATGGTGTGGAGTTGAAGCCCACGGTACTGTCTGTGTATGTACTCCGGGTGTTATCGAACGGACCTGTGAACGATTGAAAATGTATACATACGTATCTATTTGGGGGTCATTCAGCGGACAGATGCCAGTTGTGAATGGGCAGAGGTAGACCTACGTATTTGGGGGTCATCCGGTCGTATTCACTTTGCATCGCATGTGAGTCAGCCTTCTACCCATCACAGCACTGTGTATATCCACGTACCTAGGTATGGATGTATTCGCGTATCATCCAGTGGGCCAACTCATCGGCGGCACTGTAGGCAGTCCGGCGTTAGCAGCCAGATATTCATGTGCCATCATGCATTGAGTGTGCAACTGACTTTACTTGGTGAATAGGACCGAGCTACACGTCTCCCGAAGTCATATCTGTATCATCGAAGTTAGTCCACATGAAAGTCGGGGTAATTCACGGGGAGATTTATCGGCGTCGGTGTCGGCGACGTCTTCGCCGGATACATGTTGGGATGTTCCAGTATCTGTATCCTCAAAGTTAGTACATCTTCAATGCGATCTTGATCGTCATGGACTTATCGGCGTCGGTCATGTTTGGCTCCGTAGACTATTTGTTGGGAGCACGTCGTATCTGTATCATGATTCATCAAGCAGTTGTTGAGGATCCGGTCAACCAGTGTGGTTTACTTCCACAGTGCCAGTCCTCTCCGTGACAAGAAGTCAGTATCATTCATCATTGCATCTAGCGTCATCAACATTACCTTGTTTCTAGCAGTTGAGGGCAAGGATTCCTCGCCAAACGTAGCTGTCCATGCGTCATCCATTTTGAAAATACATCAGAGTAAAGTACCTACTCAGTCAATATCAGTACCTGATTTCCCAGTTGAGGCTTCGAAATCCATCGAGCACAACAATCTTGAGACACCATCCTGCGATAATTATGTTAGGTCAATCACAGCAACATGCGACGGCGGCTACCTTGGTCCTTAGGGTATTGAGTTGCTCCTGACGATAACTTCATACTTCCAGACTCAGTTCTGGAGATTCGATTCGTATGCCCCCCGTTTCCTCGTCGCTGCGAAAAAATCAGTTTCAGGTCACGACACTGCGCATTGGGGTACTCAATTTAGGTGCACGTTATTCCGCCGTATTATAATGCTGTTGCAACAAGGCGATGTGAACGACTTCCATTGCCATGATGTAGCTAGGGGTTGCTATATCACAGGACACATCAGACTCCTCGGTTTTTGATACGACGTTGTATTTTGGCATGGCACTTACTCGCCTCCAGGACGTTTCTGTTCCAGTGGAACTTCACCTCTCATGTTGTTAGTTTTCCCGGGTGGGTACTGCCAGATGACTTACCCCGTGTCTCTTGAGCAGCGCCGGTGAGGGCGATACTGGTTGCTAACTCATGTGAGATTGCGTCCCTTTCACGAGGACGATAGAAACGGCGCCATCAAAACAGCTGAAGCTTCTCTAGCTAGCCAAATTACGGCCCATGTCTGCACATTCGCTGCCTAGGCAATGTCAAGTCAAGTCGATCAGCAGGATTAACAAGATTGCTCATCTTCCGATATCAACTCTGTTATTTGTGCGGACAAATAGATCAACTAGAGATACGTTTCACTGAGATCTGGATCAAAGAAGCAGTGAGTTGACGGCATCATTCACGAGTGTTGCTTACCCGGTGCTGTTTCAGGCTCCATAGCACTGGTGACATGTCGGTTTCCCATGAATGGACCGACATATATTGGACTGATCCACGACATCAGCTTGAAGGGCATTTGATCGATTTTTATTTCATTGGGATCCGCACCAATGGAGTAATACACTGGCTATGGCATCTAACTGTTACTTACCTGGTACGTGGACGGGCTGTCCCGCTGAAACTATGACAGCTTCGCAGCGCCATGTTGCCTGGACGATAGTTGCGGGCTGTCGATCAAGAAGGCACCGCTGGCCTTGATCTGCGAATGGAAATCACATTAGTAGATGGAGATGCGAAAGCGAGGAAGCTGGGTGCGAAGAGCGACACGGCTATCAAGTAGGTTTCACCCAGTAGAAGAGGACAATGTTGGGTAGGAGCTGTGACGCTGCGTCGATGACTTGTGTGCTAATTTATATTGATCCCTGGCCATCTAGGGATTGAAAGTCAGGTTTGGCTGCCCAAGAACGCCGTGGAAGCTGTGAAAGGAAGGAGAGGGAGTGCGCGGAAGAGTGAAGAAGGGGAGAGAAGAGGATGGGAGTGGAGGATGAAGTGGGTGGGAGAAGAGGGGATGTGAGCGGAATCTGATGAGATGGGTAGGAGGGGAGATATTGCTATCGCTTGCTATCACGCGTGGCCTTTATCTACGGGTTGGTCCTTCTTCCATTTTGTCATCAGTGGCAATCGAGCATCCACCGGAAGGAACGGTCCAGTGGAAGCTGGACGGGGTCCACTGTGCTTCCATGGCATCCCCATCCATCGAGGTGTCGCAAATTTCACTATCGCAATTCCGACTTGCGTTTTCACTTGCAAGTTGCAGTAACGTTTGCGATTATATGTCACATGGCTAACTACTTAAGGCTCAATAGGTGGTTGATCAGTATTGATTGAGTCTAACTAGGTACCCTGGGCAGCGAAATATGAGCGAATGTAAGTACCAGGAGGTAGGTATGAAGACGTTGGCAAAACTCTAGAGCTTCCTGTTTAGCCCTCCGTGCGAAACTTGTTGCCAAAGTCTGCCAATGTGTGTAATGATATCCCTGCGAAACCCGTCACATTCTTGTAATGTGTCGTGGTATAAACCTCTGTAAAATCCATCGCAATATGTAGGTTGGTACCCTTCTTGGTGAAAAATGGATCGATGCAATACCTCTATCAGCGAAAAAACCATCGCGAAACCCCTTTCGATGAAAAGAAAATCAATGTAATATCTCCGGCAGCGAAAAAAGCTTCGCAAAACCCCTTTTGATGTAAAGATAATCGGCGGAATAACTCTAGCGGTGAAAAAAGCATCGCGTAACCCCTTTTGATCTAAAGAAAATCATCGCAAAAGCTCTGGTAGCGAAAAAAAAGCATCCGTAATCCCTTTTGATATAAAGAAAAGCATCACATAACTCGTTTTGATGCAAAGAAAATCATCGCGTAACCCCTTTTATGTAATGAAAATCATCGCAGATGCTCTGGCAGTGAAAAAAAAGCATCCGTAATCTCTTTTGATGTAAAGAAAAGCATCGCAAAAGCTCATGTGATATGTAAACCCCAATCCTCATGTAATGCCAGTACTTCGTAGTACCTCGTTGCCAAAGTCCTTTGCACATCCGAATGCCGTGATATTGCGATTGAGTCATAATTCGTTGGCGCTCGATGTCTCTGTGTCAATCTTCAGACATGTTATATAGATAGTCCGGTTACTTCTTGGTAACTGCCTTTAACATTAGCTTGTGTGTACGTGAAAGACAGATATGATATGGTGAATACCTTTGGCCTTTTTGGCCTTTTGGGCTTCAGTAGACTTTCCAGAAGCTTTGCGCTTGTTTGAAGTCTTCTTGCCCTTATGCTGCGTATTGCCATCATCGACATCATCATTCGAGTCTGCGCTGTTGCCGATATCGTTCGAATACTTGGTGACGACTACTCCCTTCGCTTTCGGTACTGCAATATGGTTGGCCTTGCAGTACATTTGAAGCTCCAGTTGGTTCATTGGGTTGATGACATTGAACAGTTGCTTTCGTGTATTGACGCCGGGCAGTGAAATATCCGAGTTGAAGCGTACCAGCTTCCCATCCTTTATCATGCGAGAGTCCTCTGCATCTTGCCTCATCATTAATACTCGCTCTGGATGTTTCTCGGTGTATTCCTTCCAGTATTGTTTGACAAACCGCTTGGGGAAGTCATTCTCAGATAGGTTATCCATTCTTGACAGCGCTCCAAGGTAGAGGCTCGACGTTGCGAATTTGTCATTGCTGATAGCTTGCTGAAAGGCGCGATACAGCCCATCATAGCGCGTTGTGTATCTAGTAGTAGCTTGCCTGTGAAAACATAGAGTTTAGTGATGCAGTTAGACATGGGATTTGGAAGTAGGTAACATACTTGGACACCTTGGACTTTTTAGCCTTCTTAGACTTTACGTTATCGTTTTCGGCATTGCCATCGTCGACATTGTCATCGTCGTCAATGCGATCGTCGACATTATCATCGTCGACATTGTCATCATTGTCAATGTCATCATCGGCATTGCCATCATCGAGATAGTCACCGTCATTGTCATCATCGGCATTGCCATCGTCGACATAGTCACCGTCGATCATGTCATTGTCATCATCGGGCTGCTCCCAATTGGCATTGATCGCTGTGGCAGGCTGAGGTCCATTCGCTGTCTCGCTGGCCTCACCCTTACGAGGGATACGCTTAATGACTACGTCGGGTCTCACAGGTGCCTGAATGTAGTACGACATCTTGCGTCCTGCCTTGCTTTTTCTGTGAATTCAATGGTGACGTTTGCTATTCATTGCTAAGTAGTTGTCAGCGTGTGAGTTTCCAAGTTTGGCTGCCATAGATAGGAAACAACAAATTCAAGGTGTGATGGTACCTGGATGACGATGTGAGGGTGCGGGACCATTTGAGGACGGGTGGTATGTGAGCTGCTGATGCAGGAAGGGTAGCTCAAGCGATGAAGGTGAGCGAGTGAGCAGTGAATGAGTTGGGGGTGTGTCATACGTACAAGTATACCACCTTCCTACACAATTACCATACCTTCCTACACAGTCATCATACCTTTCTATACAGTTACCATACCTTCCTACAAGCTCCTTATCCCTTACCAGACCTATGTACAATGTTACACCTTGTCATGTACCCTTGTACCCTTGTACTCTTGTACACCAGTCTCTTTGTATTTTTGTACCTTTGTACCTTTGTATACAAATCTCCTTGTACCTTTGTACACAAATCTTCTTGTACCTTTGTACCTCTGTTCCATGTACTCATGTACTATACCTTCATGTATCTTGGTACACATGTACCTTAGTACTCATGTACCTTTGTACCTCTGCTTAGGCATGTACCTATGTACCTATAATTATCCTGCCCTATTATGTACTGACACATAAGTGGCTGCAAACAGTTAGGGGAGATGTACGGTATGTCGCATAAAGTGTTACGTAACTTTATGCGCCATGCAAGAACTTCCAGCTACTGGGCCACCAGCTATGTGTCAGACACTATACTGTATTAGTTTAGGGCACAGGTGCGGAAAAGCGGGTCCGCACTTGGGTATAGTCAGTGTTCCCCAGGACCTGGGGAAAAAGGGAAAACCTTCCCTCCTCCAGCAACCTGGTGACCATAAAGAATCATAGAACGTTATGGACACCACTATGTCTTTCTGCCTCACTTAGTGATTGTCCCAAGCCCAGCACTGCTGCCCTTGTCACAGGGTGCAAGAAGAGGCAATATGAGAGTTGTCGACGTGTGAGTTTGGTAGCGTAGTGGCAGAGCTTGGAACGAGGGAAAGAGCAGCGTATGTGTTGGTGATGCGTGAGCGGGCGGCGTGGTAGCTCGAGATGTATGAACAGGCAGCGCAAGAACTGAAGGTGCAGTACGGATAGAATATAGAAGCTGGAGATGTATGGGAAACCCCCCTGGCGCACTAAGGTACGAAGTTCTCCGTCCGAGGTCCTATGCCGACTGTAAAACTGCACATGTGGTTGATTTACCACTACGAAGCACATGGCAGTAACACATGGTTCCAATTGACAGCTTTGGCCGGCCACTTCGGGGTGGCATTGATTTACTTGGTCCGACCGCCAAAAGTTGAAACTGATTGACTGTTTGAGGCGGCGTTTCGAATAGGAAAAGTGTCTCGTCATGCCGGTACGGATGTACATTAGGTACCTAGAGGTGCTATATCGGTACCCACATCTACGCGCAAGCCACATTACCAGATAGGTTCCACGGGCGCCCCACGGTGGTTGTGCCACATCTGCGCAGATCCTGGTGTCCCTACCGCAGCTATGATCAATAATTCACGACATTCAAATACTGATAGGATACCGGTATCAAACTTTTTTGTTTTGCGACACATGCGCGTACGGACGTAAACAACGTCAATTCCCATAATTAATGAGCTGAGAGGGGCAATCCATTCACTCATTTCTACTCTACGCTTGTCTCTACCTATCTGTTTGAACCTTCTTTCTTATGTTCACGGTCCGTAGAAGCCATGGCTGGGCCTTGCACTCTTCTCGGCTTCCAATTGTAAGTGTCAACCAGCGATGGTTGTCGCTATCGGCGCCATGCCGAGCAGCAAGGAAATTGGCTGCCGATAACAAAGAACTTTTGAATCCGCACGGCCCGGTCGCCGAGAAGTTGGCCGCCACCAAGGTATGGCTATCCCGCGGGGAGCACCGCCGTGTCATCAAGTCTCGTGCGAAGAACCCCGAAGCCTCTGTGAAGGGCAATAGGTCGCGTCTTAACGTTGTAAACGACAAGCTATGTGGTTGGTCTCATATTCCAGCGCATCATGGTATCCCGCGCTGACTGACGTCCTACTCTTCTTTTTCTGCAGACGATATCCTGTCCGTGATCGGTCCCTCGCTCGAGCGCCACCGTGGATGCGATATACTCGATATCAATCCCGGTGCCGGTCTGTGGAGCGCTAAGCTCCATAAGTACCTCGAGCCCCGATCGCATGTAATGATGGAACCCGATGCCGAACTGTACCGTCCGTTTCTTAAGCCGCTACTCGACAAACCCGGCACCACTCTTACCTCCAAGTCCGGCATCATCTGGCATGAGCTCTACTCCGTTTTGACACCGGAGTATTTCCCTCACCAGGTTGTTCCGGACGCGGACGGCCTAGGCAGACGCAACGACACGCTGCTGGTGATTGCCAACCTTGCCCACCATCCCAAGCAACGCTTCGTCAAATTTGACTCCATGACCTCCTTGGTCCTCCACCAATTGATCGACGCCGTCCGTACCAATCGCCTAGTCCATCGCTATGGCCTCGTTAGAATGCTGCTATGGACGCGCGATGATGAGGTAACGGCCTTTATACCGAAGAATATACAGCGGCGGGGGCGACAAGCAGTTGACGTCGATCTCTTATGCGACTCGCTTCATGAGGTCTGCGGATCAGGGGAGGCATCAAATTGGTTTCTTCGCGAGGAGGCTATAGACCATCATAGCTCCTTCGAGGCGATAAAGAGGATGGAAGCTGCAAACCTTCACCTTCCTCGTCGCCGGCAGCCCGAGGGCTTCGCGAAGATCCTGGAAGAGGTGAGGAACAATGAACTACCGCCCGTACCGGGAACGACCCCGCCGGTGTACAATAGGCCGTATCTGAGTCAGCTGGCGGACCTGCAAGCCGTCAATGAGGAAGACGGTATCACCGAGGAAAGCGATTACCACAAAATGCTCGTCTACAAGTGGCGATCCAGTTCAGACATCAAGAAGGCCGAGCGTCTGCTGGGACATAGCCAGAATATAGACGAAGTCGTGGCGCGTTGTAGATCCGGAGGCGCGTCTGAGACAACCTCAGCCGCTGCGCTCGAATTGAAGGCTCGTCTTGGGGAGCTTCCCAAAACAACGATGGACCAGCTCGTGGCATACAGGGGCAATTTGCAGGCTTATCGTCAGACACCGCCGCTGCTCCATTGGGACCGCCGGCTGTATGAACCGCTCACAGTAAAGGCGGAGGAGTTTTATCCCAATGTCCCGTGCCGTCTCCTGGACATCCAACCCAAGGCGCCTCATCCGTTGCTGCGCCAGACGGGCCCGCGGTCGAATCGCGCTGCCGATACCTTCGACGTGATGGTGAGCACCCTGATGATGGGGGCAACACAGTCGATCGGCCCGGCCATGGATGCCCTGTCGCCCGGCGCGGCGGACTACATCATGCCGCGATGGACCAACTACAACCGTCCAAACGCTGACTTCTTCGACGTGCGCCTCGCCGAGCCGACGGCACGACAGATGAACGGGCGTCATTGGGAGGAAATACTGGAGCTTTGGATGGAATGGCCTTTCCGCCCCGAGTTTTATGAATTGGTCGCACGCACACGTGAAGAAATAGAGGATAGAGTCGAGGATTTACAAGGATCGCTAGGAGCGCCCCAGCTGACGTGTTGATGGCTGCCATTGAGGCTTGTCTGGGGTCCTTTTCTCCCAGTGATCGCAAGCAGATTCGAAAGATTTCTCTGAATTACTGCCGGCAGTTGCTCAGGTCCCCGAGGTTTCCGATACGAACGGGTTATATGAATATCCATGATTCCACGAGCAACACAGACTACACTAGATGGCACGGGTAAAGATGACGCGATTTTGTAAGAGTACTGGCGGCATAGATGGCGAACTAGACATTATAATCAATGAACAAATGTACAGTACCCAGTACGGACTAGAAATCAGCAAGAGACGAGGTGAGAGTATGTAGCCACGGACGATCAAGGAGAGGCCGTGGTAGATAGCCAACGAAAAAGAAAGACAGCCAAATACCTATGCTGTGCATCGTAGATCTCCTAGGTACGGTCTGGATACTTCAATTATGTTATACAATGTACTTCCTACGGTAGTTGACCAAACAGTGGACGTCATGATATCCCGAACTTCGAATGCCCGGGAGCCGGCAGTAGACACGCTAACAACCAACAATAGCAACCTGCACTGCCGTACCGATACCGGCAGGGCAAAGAGCCGGAAGAGTGCGCGTCCGTAGCTAAGGTAATAATAGACACCGGCATACCTTATGGCGCATCACTTTCGCCGCTCGAGTCGCTATCTATTCCGTATCTTCCGTGTTTAGTCGGCTGCGGAGTCTGCACTACGGCTTCAACCCCGTTTCTCATACGGTATTTGCCAGGACCGTGCGGAATCTTGCTTTTGCACAGGCGGGCAGTCCGTATTACCTAGGTAGATAATGGACGTAACTTTTAATGGGCAACAGCGCACCGTCAGCGGGCCAGGGTAGTAAAACACAGTACCGGTACAGAAAACCGGCAATTGCTCCAGAATGCGACACACTGCACTTCCCGGCCGGCTGCACCGTATATGCACCGTATGCACCGTATGCAGGGCCGGGAGTTGGACCCCTGGACAGACCCTGGACAGCTGGAGCCGCTGTAACGACCGCTGAAGTGTACCTGGGAAATGTGGACCGGCCCCAGCTGCCACTGCTTTGTTCCCACCACGACGATTCACGCTCCATGACGACCGTCTTAATTTGCGACTACCCGGACAGAGCCCGGAGCTGCCAGGCCAACAGCGAGAAGCCCGGATCCCAATACTCGGTCCACTGACTGCTTCTCGCGGCCCTGGCCGTCATTTGGGATTATGTTTACTGGCCAGTCATCTTTTCATCGCCGTCGCTGAAGTCTGCCCTGGGTCCTCTTCTGGTGTACTTCGTACGCGTGTGTTCCCCGACCGTTTGCTGACTCGCTCTCCCGTCGATCTTTGCCCCCGCTGGTAACAGCGAGGCATGACAGGGACACTCAACGCTCAAGCCCATGACATGACCCATACCACCCATCCTACCCGATCCTGATCCTGATCCTGAACTTCGCTCAATCTACCCATGCCCCTCTGCGACTCGCCCTGCGCGTCTACCAATACCAGCTCGAAAGTGACCCCCGGCCACGCCCTCTCTGTCTCGACATTGTAACCCTCAAACCACCGTGCTCGTGGCGTTGCGCTGTCGTTGCCATGCGATTGCCCGTGTTTCCACGGCGGCGGCCACTCCACATTGTACGCTACATCATCCCCGTTGCGCTCCTGATAAGCATCCTCTATTACATCTCGGGCCCCAAGAACCCGTCTGCTCGCTATCGTAGCGGCGCCGTTCCCGATCATGCCAATGCCGTCGACCAATCCATGATTCGACACCCCAAGGCGCCCTCGTCGGAACAGTCGCCGAACCACATCGTGCAGGAGGTCATAGACATTGGAGAGACACAGAAAACAGGACACGGCCTGGACGACCGGCCCGCCAGCACTGATGGCAATGGCACCCCTGAGGATGAACAAGCCGGTGCAGGCACCGTTGGTCACCAACGCCACCACCCTATCGATGACCTAATCCAAGCCGCCGAGAAGAGCTTCAAGGCCATGCTCGCCAAAGAGTCTACTACTCTTGCTCAGGCTGCCGAGGCCTACCGAGAGCGTCGCGGCCGGCACCCACCTCCCGGCTTCGACGTGTGGTTCAGCTTCGCCCAGGAAAACAATGCCATCATAGTTGAGGATTTCTTCGACCGCATCTACCACGACCTGAACCCTTTCTGGGGCCTCGACCCGCGGGTGATTCGCAAAGAGGCCTGGGACTTCGAGATGACAATCAACATTCGTAACCACGAAGCAACTGCCGGGAGCGACTGGTTCTGGACACAGATCTGGTTAAAGATGATCAAGACGATCGAACACCTGCTACCCGACATGGACCTCGCTCTCAATGCCATGGATGAGCCTCGACTGGTCGTGCCCTGGGAAGAGGTCACAGCGTACGTGAAGAAGGCCGAGCGCACCCGTAAACTCGCGCCCGTGGATGAAGTGATATCCTCCTTCCAACCACTGCCTGCCCCCGGAACAGATCAGGAGCCTGTCACGCGAGACAAGCACTGGGAAGATACGAGTAAGATAACCCTCAAACGGTGTGTGCGTGCATGTGCGTGAGGCAACCACTAAGTCTCGATAGGACCCTTCTGGTCAATAGCTCGGCGTGGCTGTCACCCCGATAGCCCGGCTCGCCAGACAGGTCTGGTAGACTCTTACGAGGAGCCTGTCTTCTCGCCCGAGTGGGCTGAGCCGCACCAATACCAAGGTTTCGTGGCCAACGCCTCGCTCTCGGCCGATCTCTGCCACCAACCCGACCTGCAAAGCCTCGAGGGCATTTTTATCCATCCGTTAACCACCAGCGCCAGCAAAGTTCTATATCCCCTCTTTGGAGGAAGCAAGCTATCCACCAACAACGAGATCCTGCTGCCTGCGCCCATGTATTGGAATGAGGAGGAGAGATTCACGGGCTCCGGCGATCCGGGACCGATGTGGAAAGACAAGTTCGGGACGCTTATCTGGCGCGGAGTGGCCACGGGAGGATTGAACGAGGAATCGACTTGGCGGTGCTTCCAGCGGCACCGCTTTGTAGCGATGAACAACGGAACCAAGCTGTCGCTTGCCGAGGCCGAACTCGAGGCTCCAGCCAACTTTGAATTACCCGCTGCCACGTACGATGTCATGGCCAGCAACGAGAAGCGCTTGGGCGAGTGGGTGGCGGAATGGGCCAATGTGGGCTTCACGGGCCTCTCATGTGACCCCGAATACGAGTCGGCCAACGATGGCCATTGCTACACGGATGACCATTTCGAGGTCGTTCTAGGTCAGCCCCTCGCATACCAGTTCGGTTTCAAGTACCTGCCGGATATCGACGGCAATTCGTTTTCCGGCCGGTATCTCGCCTTTCTCCGTAGCACGGGGTTGCCGATCAAGAGTACCCTGTGGCGCGAGTGGCATGACAGCCGCCTGGTGGCCTGGAAGCATTTCGTGCCCATGGACAACCGGTTCGGCGACTACTACGGGATCATGGAGTACTTTCTGGGATATGGAAAGGCCCGGCCGGGCCACGACGGTGCGGCCGAAAAGATTGCCATGGACGGCAAGGCGTGGGCGGAGAGCGTTCTCCGGAAAGAAGACATGCAGATCTACGTCCTCCGGTTGCTACTTGAATACGCACGCGTCTCGGATGATCGCCGGGACAAGATGGGATGGGTTGAGGATTTAAAATCACGAGGGGATGAGCCATTATGAGACGGGTAATTTTTTTGGAAGGTCATCTTCCCATCATCACATCATAATCATCATCATCATTATCATCATCCGGCGGGATCATGAATACGTCGGCACTCACTTGTTCATAGACGGCATGATGGTGTATCATACGGTGATGGCGTTCCGGTGTCTAAACTGATTGACGTGGACAAGGTGTTGCTGTGGGAAGGAGTGTCATGGCAGTTTTATGAGGGCCTGGGAGTGCCCTGGTTATAAGGAATCCCCACGGAAAACCACCCTTTTCGCTTCCTGGACGTAGTGACGTCGGCGCGTATTATGTATATTCTCACCATTTTTACCGTTCCGTAGCACGCGACACGGGTTGAGTATCATTGCATTCCAATGTCAAATAGGTCATGTACCAATATCACTAAACACGAGCCTATTCATAGCTATCGCGGGTCCAGGCGGCTGGCGAAGGTCTTGAAGGGGGTACATTGGATAACGGCATACTTGACATTTTGCGAATCCCGTTCCGTGGTATAAGTGTCTGCCGAGATGAAGTCTTTCGACGTGACCACCTTGGCACAAATGTTATCACGGCCATTTCTATCTACGGACTACTATAGATATTACAAACTTATTCAACATTTACGGTATGTAAGTGATTGGTTGATCATGATGGTGTTCACGGGTGAAGGGTCTACTGCAGGCACGCGCACACAATAAGCTCGTCTATGACGCGATGGTGTCCTTTGTCGACGCATTCTGCAAGGATGGGCGGCATTGGACCGCAAACAGCGACAGGCATCCCGTTGCTCCGGGCCTAGATCTGGTACCAAGATCCGGTCCGGCCTGGATGAAGTCAGTGGCTGCAGTGAGACAACGACGTCATATCCGCGGACAGCAGCATCATCATGGCCTCCTTTGCGCGTCCCGGTGGAAATGGATGCTGGAAGTCATGACCGACACAATTCATTCTCTTATAATAAAGACCTGTGCCTGTCTGCCCTTTTGATTGATTTGGTCTCACCTCTGCATCATCTTCATCACACTCCTAGATCAAACTGCTACACCGTATCAGATCCAATAAACAACACCAAACACCAACCCAGCAAAATGGACGCCCTCAAGAACCTCGCCGGCGGCAACAAGGCCGAAAGCAAACCGAAGTTAGACACGACTGCGCCTGCAAGCGGGCAGAAAGACGACTACGGCGACAAGGGTACGTCAGACCTCAATAAACACTCACGCATTCATTATATACATCTTCACCCCCAGAATCCAAGTAGTCCCAAAGCTAACAAACACCAAAGGCGCCGAGTTTCTGAACAAGAAGTACCTAGGCGACAAGCTAAGCAAGGACCAGCTCGAGAAGATGACGGATTCCGGCCGCGAGGCCTTTGAGAAGGCAACGGGGTATGATTCTCCTACTCCCCTTGTCTAGGGATGAGAGGCTAATCTTTATCCTTGCAGCAAGAAAGTCCCCGAGAAATTCTCCAACTAGATGGTTCCGTTGACGTTTGGGGGAGGATTGATGGAGGGGATGGGATAACGGGCTGGGTATTACCGGTGTACGACAGAACAAACAAAAACACAATCAGAGCAAACATAACCATCGCATGAAGCAAACAGGGCTGAACATCCCGTGAAAAGCACATGGCAGTGTCACGTAAAACCCAGAAAAGAACTCCAAACCCCCCGAAAGGAGAGGAAGGTGACTCCCCGTTCAACACATCATATTCATACATCGTATAGTCCGTGAGTAAACAATACAACCAACAAAGCAAAAACCCGCCCAAAACATCGCTTGCTCGACCCAATCCAGATAGTATCCTTTTCTACCCGCGTCCATAGCGCCAGCCGGAGATCGACTCCAAGATCCGTAATTCTAGAATCCCTTCCCGCCTGCTTAACGCCGAGATATGCCGTTTCGTCCGTCGACCAGATGCGACGGTTAGGTTCAGATCAAACCGGTCGTTTCATTGCGGATATTCATGTCCTCAATCAAATCGTACCGAATACTCATTCCGTTCCGTTTCATTTCGTCGTTTCGCTTCGTTCGTTCCATAGTGCACCGGTGTCTAATCTCGTCCGAAAACCCAAAATATTACAACCATTCCTTTCGTTTCGTTTTTTCTTGTCTTTGGAAAAGAACGCTATTCATCCCCGTAAAACACGCGCCCGGCCATGATGATGATCCAAAGCAGGAATACATCCCCAATAAGGCCAAACGCGAAAACGGCTTGCCACTGCTGACCTAAAAGAAACAAAGTCAGCAAAACCCCTTAATCAATCCACCAACCCACTATACCACACCACCAAAACACCACCACCAAAACAAACACCAAAACAACTCACAAATAGACCGCTGCTCCAACCAAGCAAGAGTAGAAACATTATCCCCCACACGAACAGCGTCCCAAACAAGGAGGTTACAATTAGCCGCAACCCCGCCAGCGGGGCCCCAGAGCTCGATGCTGACGACGATAAGGCCGACGAGCCAGAGCACGAAGAGGATGAAGGCGCCGATTATGACTATGGAGGGGAGGAGCCGGCGCTGCGCTATTAGCCAGAGTAGTAGCACTATGAAGGCTATGGTTAGGCCTGCTACTGTTATTTCGTAGGCGAAGTACCTGGTTGCGTTTTTGTTAGCCTGCGTTTCATTCATTCTTTTCGGTATTGTATCCATATATCCATATATCCATTATGGAGTATATGTATGTTTATTGTGGTTTGTGATTTGTAGTTGGTGGTTTGTAGTTTGTGTTGTGTTTGTTATGGTCCGGTAGCTACTTACCAAGGCACATAAAGACCCAGCTGACCCTGAACATCAATAAACGACGCAAACACAGCGATGAGGAGGAACGAGGCGGCGAGCATGACGATCATCCAGATGTTGAGCTGGATGGCGGGCCAGTGGTAGCGGTGGACGCGCGCGACGCGGCGCTCGTAGACGAACGAGTCGGAGCGCATTGTCGACGAGGCCATTCTCGATGCGGGATGGGATTTCGCGGTGGTGTTATCGGTGGATTTGTGCGCCGATTCGATGAATTGATTAATCAGTCAATCGATTAATCAGTCAATCGCGAAAAGCGCTCGAAGTTCGGATGCAAGGCACGAAGGATCCGCAAGAGATCCGAACCGGCGGTGTATTATAGTATCCCGCCCTACAAGACAGCAGGTCAGCAGCGAAGACCGCTTCAGCTCTGCCAGCTCAGAGACGTGATGATTGGTCGAGGCGGTGACGCGTTGCCCGGGTCCGAGGCGGTGTTTCCGCTGGCGATCATGAATAGGTAATCCCGTTCGTTATGGGAGGTCTTAGTTAAAGAGACCGTATCCGAGGATGACGATTTACGGCAGATGATACTATGTAAAATTTAAACAATTACTTCGTACTCTATCATGCAGCGGATTTACCGGTATTGTAGTTGCACGGCTTGGCGGGGCTGACTTGGCGTAATCTTCACATGAAGATCAATTCAACGTAACCAGGATACATATCTAGTTAACAGAATAAGAAAGTCATCACGAACAAAAGAAACCCAATCCAAAAACAAACCCAACAAACCCCCAAGCACAACACTCCGTAAAAGAAGCAATCATCACAAGTACAGCCCCCAAACCCCTCCAATCAAGCCCGGAACCACAAGTGAATAACACCCGTACCCGAGCAACGAATAAGACCAGATCTGCATCCCTCCTCAGCCTCAACAAACCCGCAGCAAATGAGACAGCGCAGTTCAATGCCAGCAATAAATAACCATAACTCACTTCATGTATTCCTACCCAAGACGTAGCCATACCCGGGTGACGTGTCGGCAAGCCGGCCGGCATCCAAATTCATTCGTCGCTGCAGTTAGTTAACCTAGGCGCACCTTAGTAGTTATACTGGACCGCCCGCGTTGACATCGAAACAATGTATGTAGATTGTATATATCGTCCGTCGCAAGCATGTAATTTAGCAACATCGCTCTCACGCTTGCTTAGTCGCGCGCTCAACAGTAGAGCTGATCTATGTACGCGGTCGCAATTCCAGCTCGCTCTCTCGCAACCCAATTTCCCATAGGGTACCGCCCTGGTGTCTATACAGCTCGCCTGGAAATACAAAAAATATGCAAAATGCCTCCGTCTCGATCCCTTGCCGTGCGCCTCATCTCGGTAGTGAGTGCACTCTCTTGATCTAGGCCGAGGCTTGCTCCCCAGATACCATCAAGATAACCACTATTGTAAAAGTGACATTGCCACTTCAGCCGACATGTGCTGCCCTTATAGCAGTGACTCACCGAGAGCACATCTTACGATCGAGCACCCGGCCCTGATCGTCTCGTGGGCCTCGACCTCACGATCCGCCGCGAGGCTCGGGTTTACCTCGACTAAGTCCACTGCCACCAGGCTGCCCGTCATGTGCACACTCTCGCAAATGAAGTCACCTTCTCGCAATGTCAACCCTCCTCTGACTGGCGTACCCGTGCTGGGGGCCCACATCGGATCCAGCGCATCGACGTCGAACGAGAGATGTATAGGCGTGTCGTTGCCGATGTGAGCCAGCGCCATCTCGACTACGCGTCCGATTCCGTAGCTATGCGACCACGACCCGCATGTCAGCATGATATATGGTTATAGTAGAGGAAGCTCGGATGAAAAGAGAAAAGAAAGAGAACGGAGAGGAAGGGCAGATCATACCGGTCAATATCAAACATGCTGAACGCCTTGATGCCATGTTCGCGCAATAGCCTCTTCTCGCCCGCATCCACGTCTCGCAGGCCGATGTAGACGAGCTTGTTGATGTTCAGCATGTGTTCTGGTTTAAGCCAGCCAAAGTACTCGGGCTTCGACTCCTTCGCCAGACCGGTCAGGAAGGATACGGGCATGCCGTGGACATTGCCGGAACCGCTCGTCTCGGGGGTGTTAATGTCGGCGTGCGCGTCGACCCAGATGACGGCGATCTCTCGCCCTAGCCGTTCCCTTATCGCCTTAGCCGTGCCGGCGATGGTTCCGATGGCGATGGAGTGGTCGCCACCCAACGTCAACACCATCTGTCCCTCCTTGGCATGCGAGTACACGCGCTCGCTGAGGGCCTGAGTGACGGCGCTCACGGCACCGGGGTTCTTCATGTTGCGATAGGGCGGGTCATTTTTGGGGACTAGGTCGTTGTAGGCATTGACCTTGTCATCGCCGTGCAGGTTGTAGTTGAGCTCATCGCGCAGCTGCGAGAGGAGACCGGATTCTATTAAGGCCGAGGGAGCGGCATCGACACCGGCTTTGCCCTAGAAGAAGAAAACAGCGCACCATGTCAGCATATGTCCCCGAGCGGCGGCGAGGGCAGATGCTCCTGGTTGGGGTTTTGTACCTGGCCACCGGAGAAGCCGACGGCGACGACACCGATGTCCTGCGGGCGGGACAGGAACTTGGACCGTACTAGCGAGGTGTTCATACTCGATACGTAGATGTAGATGTAGATGCAGATGGTCTGGAGGGGAAAGGACAGAGACAGAGACACGGACGGAAGGACGGAGTTGGTGACGAGGTTGAGAATGAGAGGAATGGATGGTATTGCAGACGATGGAGGGACAGAGAAGAGGGAGAGAAGGAAGAGGAGGCGGACTGATAAAGGGCAGGAGTGGCAGCAATGAGAGATTATTTACGATGCATCGTGGGGGGTTCTCGACAGTAGAAGCGCATGTCGACGAGGTACCTCGATGGTGGTGTCGGGTTCAGCGCGTGAGCAAGTACCAGCTCGACAAAGGGCCTGACTGACGTCGTGCAGCGTCGTACAGCCCCCTGACGGCCCGATCGACACTCGACAGGGTCTTCCAGGGCTTCTGTCCAGGGCCTGTCCCGCTAAGTTCGGCGCCTGTGAGTCGGATCTGATGGCTAATGCAGGCCGGGGTACCTTCCCTGCAGCCGCAGCGCGTCTGGCGGGCCTTACAGTAGCCGCACAGTACCCGGCCCGGTATTATTGTCCCCGGCCGCTAGTGCCAGTGCCTCCCACACGGAACAGTAAATAGCACCATCACAGTGCGGCATAGTCACAGGCGCACCACAGCACCAACTACCGGTTCACTCGGAGCCACCGTCTCACGCTCGGCTTGCGACGGCATGTGGCACGCGGCGCGAGGGGCGGCCTCCCGGACTAGGTATAAATGGTTGAAGCGGCGCTGCAGACCTGCCTCACTAGAAGCGACAGGGATGCCAAACACAGAAGCCGAGAACATCTACTTTATTCGAATGCCATTGATGCGACGGTACCATCCCCTTATCTCCAGAGGGGCTGTTATCTAGGTATACAACGCCGTGGGCTGTGTAGAAATGCCACCCTTCTTCTCGGCAGAACAAATAAACACCAATCCGCAGCCTTCATCCTGCTCCCTCCTTGCTTCACTTCCAGCAATTGCCTGCTTTGCACCCTCGGTGAGTAGCCCTCCCTCACCTACTGTACACGCGGAGGCTACGTTTTAGCCATGGCGAAAGAAAAGCCGCATTGTCCCGAGGCTTTCCCCCTAAGTGACATATCTCCTAAGCCGCTTTCCCCCTAAGTGATAAACCTCCGCCAGAACGGCATCTGCCACTATATGGATAATGTAAACATAAGGTAACAAATTCCTTTTGGTCCGTCTCGTGATCGCAATAAATGGCGCGGATGCGATACTACCGCTCCGCCTGACCTCCCAGCCAGCTTGTCTGTACGGGTCGTCGAGGAGAGAGGGTTACTCGGTTTGTTTTTCTACGGCGTTGATAGCCGAGGTAAGGTAAGATTTGCGCAGCTTTTGGCTTACACGGCCAGCTGAACAGTTACAGGCCGATGCATTACGTACAGTCCGTAGGTAATTGTTATCAAGAAAGTGCTTTTATGGTACAAATCGCCAAGTCAGAATGCTACTCGAAGTTCCGCTATGAACCCCCATCAAACCAGCTTAACCACGAGAAAAGAAAGGCAGGTCTCAAGAATGCGTGCCTATTTCGGGGTCAACCCCGCGGAAGCGCCAAGCAACCGTGATCTCCAACTGCAACTCAACCTTAAAATGTCCTACCTAATTTTCCCTCAACTTCCCAGTTAAGAACATCTCCAAGCGTCCATTTGAAACCCTACCTTTTTTTCTCCGAGACACAAAGCCCTCATCCATTCGATCAAGACTTTTTACCTGGAAAATAGATGTCTGATCACGTGATTGGAATAGATCTGCGCGGACCCCCGCCGCTTGAAAATTTGCTAATACTTTTTCACACTGGATCCAGTCATTTCCTCGTTCTTTTCAATCGCATCTGTGTTCCTGGTCACTGCTGCGATTTGTTCCTCCTATTCTTTGAAAGAACAAGAAGGAAGAGAAAAAATAGAGAAAAAAACAAAGAAAAGGGAGGCAAATAATCACGCCCGAGACCAGAAACGTATATTGATCGCGAGCGATCATGTCGGGTTTCACGTTGTCCCAACATTAAAGCGAGCGTATATACTGTACTTTTAGACCCCGTTGAGACTTCATTGTCACTATACTTACGCGAGTATCGTGTGACCCTTTACAAGTCTCTACGCAATGCTCTTTTCCCCGGCGACACAAATAATTCCTGGCAGGCAGTAAACTCAAATAACTAAAATGTCACTCACTCACAGCATAGCACTCACGATCATGAAAAGTTGAAAACACCGAGGTGATATCCAGTCTCAGAAAATACTAGGTAATATACATAGTATAGACCTACAGTCCACGGCCAATCATCCCCAGGACAGAAAGACCCAGGCACCCCCAACCTCTACGTAGGACCCCGCCCGCTAATAGTCGATTCGTTTCCTCACCTTGAACCGATACCCAGGAAACAGCGCAAAATGCCGAGCAAAGTCCTCCTCAGAAAGGGCGCACCACCGCTTCCGGACATCCAGCCCCTCCAAGCGCCAACTAGCCCCCACGATGCGCGTCGCGTCCTGCAGATGCGGCATGCCGAACGCCACCCTGGCGAGGTCGAGGTACGCCTTGCGGTACAGGATGAAGGCGGTCAACGGCCTTATGACCCGCCCTTTGACCTTGCGCTCGTCGACGCCGCGTTTCACGAACTTCTCTATGTCCGGGATGGGGACCTCCGGGTGCTCGAGCGCGAGCTCGGTGAGTGTTTTCTTGAGACTGGGCTGCGAGAGGAGGATGGGTCCGGATTTGAGCCGTTGCCTGCGTAAGGGCGGACTTTGTTCAGCCCCATCGTCGTTCCTGTATTCGACTTCGCCTCCATTGTCTGGCGGGTCGAAGCCGTCTGTGTTGGCGACTGGTCTGCTTGAGCCGGCCGTCATGCTCTGGTCGGTTGGGATTGGCGTTCCTAGCCGTAAAACTGGTGAGGAGTGCTCATTTTGCTCGGGCTCTACGGGATACTGTAGGGGTGATAACTGCTGATCACTTTGTCCAACCTCCTGTTCAGCCTCCATGGGATACTGTAGAGGTGACGGGATCTGGTCGCTCTGCTCGGGGATAATTAAATAGTCCTCAAATGGGACGTCCGGGTAATCGGGTCTATCTGGTGCTGGTGAGTCGAACGGGCGGAGACAGTGTTGACACACAGGGTTTCCCGTCAGCGGTGCCTCTGGATACGCAAACTCAGGGGACGGGTCGGGGTAGTCCGAGTCGGGAGCTGGCGGGTCCGACCAGGTTGGCAAGAGAAACTCATTGTAATCCACCATGAAATCCGCCAATGGCAGGTCTGAATCGAACGTCTGCGGTGCCATATCGGCCGGCTCCTGCAGCGGTTGCGATTCATCGTTCGTTTCGAACGTGTCTATAAGACGGGGGTCAAGGAAATTCATGTTGGCGTTGAGTCTTTTCTTCTCTCGGTTGGTTGGTCTTACCTTACTTTGAGACGCGCTCGTTTCTTCTTTTTATGTCTTCTCTGAATTCCCCAGTTCATGCTGTTGGTAAATTCAATAATGAGATTGTCCGTAACTCCCTTTGTGGATCTAGCATTGACAAGAAGCTATTCTTGTGACGAGCTCATTCTTGTCTTGTCGGACAAAGGTATGGTTTGGATACACATCTCTCTCTGTTGGAACTCTCCGAATAACGCGGTTCATCCCCTAACATGTACCCGACCTGGCTACCGATCCTCACACGGGGATATTGTCCCTACTACGACTCAAGCTGAGTCCAATACTCAGCAGCATAGCCATCCATGACTTCAACAAAATCCCCACCAGCAGCGACCCAACCTTTAATGCCGCCGAGAAGAATCACGCTTTGCATCTCCTTGTCGCCCTCGGTCTCGATGTGATCCTGGAACCAGCAAGCAGCACGAGTCCCGCGACCACGCGACGAGCCTCGCACGAAAAGATCAATACTCTTTTCTCTGAATCGGGACTCATAAATAGTATACTTACCGCAGTACCAGATAACATGTCGAACGCCAGCACTCTTAAAGAGCTGATAGAGCGCAGGAATAGTCGGGAAAAGCGTTTGCGCAGGAAGGTTAATAGCGCCGCGAATAGTGCCACCCTTGACATTCACCATGAGCAGATGCAGTAAGAATGCCGGGAGCATATTAATCTCGAGCGCACCTCGTAATCACCGCGGCGAAGGTCGATCAGAACAAAGTCGCGACCAACACCGCCTGCCCGCAGCTTAGCCAGGACCTCTTCCCGCGTGAGCGATGCCGGCTCGGTCGTTTTCGGAGCCGGGAAGGCTGCGTGCCATGGTTTTTCTGCCTCCATCGTTGCTGATTGCGTGTAATGCACGATGGCGGGAAACACGAGGCTATAACTATGCGATACTGCTGGCGATAAACTACTTGTATGTAGTGATGTGGGATCTTGAGTTGCTGAGTCAAGGCTGTGAGGAGTCGTGTCGATGCCAGCGTCGATCAATCAATCCACTTTTCCTCAGCTTGCTGAGTCGTCAGCCTCAATTGATTGGTTCCGACTGATGCTAGCGAACGAGACGGACTCGGTCTTAGAAGATACACTATCTAACTTGGGTAATATCGGAAGCGAAAATAAAAGAGCGGAAAGGCACGCAGATCTCATGCCATACCTGGCTCCATCTAGGTAGATAAACATCACCAACACGTTCGTGTTAAGATGGAAAGCGTTGTGATATTGAGTTGTATGCACTGGCAAGTCAAGAATAGTTGGCTAAACGTGAAACATCTCGGTTGAGTTACCCGGATAGCAAATAGATGGAAATAGATGTAGGTACCTATCAATATCACGATAGTTGCTGCGGCTGCAACACAATGAATGATAATAATGTACACCGATATACCCAGTTATTCCTGCCGAGGTCCCCAGTCGTATGACACAACAGAACATTGCATACGAAGTACCTTAGGTCTGTGCCTGTCACGATCTAAAGATGGAATCGGATCGACCAGTTAGTCGCCCTGGCGGCGCCAATGCTTGCCAAGGACGCCTGGCATCGAGATAGCGCCATGCACGATGGCAAATGGCTGACATCCTAATCCCAACTGGGTAATATGTAACAACGGTGGCGCACTGGACACGCACTGAGACTTGCTGACGCCCCGTGTTGCCGTGACAACGGGCTGTAGGAGCGTCGGTCAACAGACACTGCTGAAATGCAACCTCTGATCATCCGACAGCTATCCTTGAATTGGCGAATGAAGCCCACCCATCACCCACCAACCAACACCCTCCCACTCAACTCTGTCCCTACCAATCCATCTCCATCTCTGCTGCACACTAGGTACCCTACGCAGCAGAAGTAGCCGTTACCTAGTTTTCAAGTGACTGCATATTCAATACGTGCCTGACACAGGCACCACTTACACACGTCTATCTAGGTTGCTAGCCAAGTTGCGTATTGCTTGCTGAGGATCCCCTAAGAGTCTCGTTGCCCGGCTAGCCTTGCTTGCGCGCTGCGCGAGGTGAGTTCTCCATCTCAACCACGTTCTGCCTCCACACCGCTGCCTTCGCGGATATGAGTAATGCAATCGATAGAGATGGTGCTAATAGAGACCCATATCTAGTTTCGGACCCAATTGATAGGCCCGCCATTTCGACAACGCACTTCTATCGACAACAGCAAATTGTCCGGACTCACCTCTCATCACAATGCTGTCCAATCCGCCAACAGGTGGTCTCCAGGGCCGAAATCGACAACACAGGCGACAAAACTCAACGCCGACGGCTTACAGAACCGTCAAGATCGCCCCCAATCTGGCCAAGATGCAACAACCGAGCCCAGTATATGCTCAACCACAACCGCAACCGCAACCACAACCGCAGCCGCATCCGCAACAGCAAGGACCCAGAGTATCCCATCGACGAGGCATGAGCCTCGATACTCGCCGTCAGATGCTAACTCAAAGACGACAGGACTTCGCCGTGGTAAGTATGACTAACAACGCAGCATTAGCAAACACGCCGCAGCATGTGGAGCGAGAAGCGCAGCAGCAACGCATAGCACGCCCGGGCCCCCAGCAAGCATACGCGAACTTGGCAACCGACCCGAACTTCCTGGTGTCTCCCGATGCCACGCCTCATATGTCCTGTTTTGAACCGCAGTGGTCTGGCGCCCTCCCTAACCCCAGTGACATGTCTATGATATTCGGCTTGTACAACAACTCTATCGACGCTATCCTCAGGAAGAGCCAAGACAGCTACGCCAGCGACTTGAGCTCCCCCGAGTTTGATATATTTTCACCGAGTGGCCTGTCCACGCCCACGTTGGGAGGCTTCGAAGATAATCCCATGGCCACTGCTCCGTGGATGTCCGATGGTGAGGAGGTCAACTCTTCGAGGAAGGGTCTGAGGCGGATCAGCATTGGAATCATGGACAGGGTGAATAAATTCGAAACCCTAGGCAATGAGTTGTCACAGCGGCCCGTAACACCCCCTCAACAGAATGAAGCAGGCAGGTTCCCTTTCCATACATTCGGAATCGAGTTATGAAAACTGACGGAATTTACAGACTATCTTCCACTCACGCCTACGGAAACACCTCACAGCGAGACCTTCAAGCACGTGCAGCACCCACAGCGATTCAGCGAGGACTATGACGAATCCAACGAAGAGACGGTCAAACCGATCAGGCAACGCGCGAACCGACGATCCCAAACGATATTCGATGAGATGAGACAGCAAACGGAAGCCCTGTCGATCGTGCCCGAGCCGCGGCGCGCTGATACCATGCCAACAAATGGAACCATGCACTCAGCCCCGAATCCTATGATAGATTTTCTGGACACGACGCAACGAGATACAGGAGAACTCCGGATTGACAATAGCAGTGATGGGTTCCAGGGCGCTTCTTATCCTATAAGCGAGTCTTCAGGGTATTCTCGAGAAATGTCCCCCGCTACCCCAAGTATGGGCGGGCTAGGAGTTTTCGACTTCATCAAATCCGAGCTCGATCCCCGGACAGGGTCAAACGATATGTTTTCTGACACGTCCTCATTGCACTCCACGGACAAGCATGCGGACAAGGGATCCCGCCATCGACGAACGGAATCAATCGCCAGCCTCGCGAGCGCGGCCAGCATTGCCAGCATCGACATCGAGAGCACGAAGATGACCACGGGCATTACACTCGAGGACATTCAGCAGTACATCCAGGGTCCCGACGCAAAAGACAACAAGTGGATGTGCGTTTTCGAGAACTGCAACAAGAAATTCGGCCGCAAGGAAAACATCAAATCGCATATCCAAACCCATCTCAACGACAGGCAATACAAGTGTCCAGAGTGTGCGAAATGTTTCGTTCGGCAACATGATCTCAAACGCCACGCCAAGATCCACACCGGAATCAAGCCCTATCCATGCGCCTGCGGTAACAGTTTCGCCCGGCACGACGCCCTGACAAGACACAGACAACGAGGCATGTGCATCGGCGCATTCGAAGGATCCTCTCCAAGGAACGCAAAACGCGGCCGTCCCCGAAAGCCAAGACCCGACGATTTCGAGCGTAGAGAGAAGGCAACCCGAACTCGCCGGATGAACAAATCAACCCCTTCCGTGTCGTCACAGGCTACTTCATCCGACTATTCAGCCGCCACCTCACCGGAGGACTACAACGACTTCGACATGATGGACGAAATCATGGACGTATCGCTAGGCGGGACGACGATGAACCCAAGCAGCCTACAATCCTCCTCAGCCCCGATGCCCACGCTCCCAACAGACGACGCGCCACGAGTGACCTCCCCATCCGCAGCAAGCGCACACTCGCAAGCCTCGCACTTCTCCAAGATGAACTTCCACACCTCAACAGCAGAAACGCTATCCCCAACCAACTCGCCCGCCGCAAGCGTAAACACGCCAGCAAACGACCCCCCGGAGCTCTCGCACATAGCCTCGCCGCCGAACCAATACTTCGACATGGAGCCCAACGCAGCCGAGCTAGACCTAATGATATCCGCGGCGCCAGACATGGGGGCGATCCCGAGCTTAATGCCGATGCCGCATGAAAACGGGCTGATGCTGGAATGCGAGCCGCAGATGCTGATGTTCGCCGAGGCGAAATTCGACGAGTCGTACGACGGGGTGGATTTGTTTACCAACGACGATCTCGTCTTTGGACATTCCTGACTTGTCAGATGAATACACATCAAAACGAACGAGAAGATTATTTTATGTGGCGGGCGCTGGGTGGGCGATTGACGATGCTCATGGTGAAATGTAATAACGATGGTGAACCAGTCCCACGGTTGAGTGTGGTAGCCGCGGCAAGACCTTTGATGTATGATAGCAAGCAGCTCTCGATCCCTCGATTGGTACAGGGGGATGGATGGATGGTTAATGTTTGGGGTTTGGCGTGTGTACGAAACTCGCGGGCGTTTTCATGGATTAGCTACCTGACCTAATGCTCTTACCTGCCTTTTAGAGGCTTGGTGAATAGAGTTGGTGTGTGGTGTTTTTTTTCTTACTGGATTTTGTCTTACTTGACTCTTGACTTTCTGCTGGTTTTGCTGTCTTTGATTTGTGGTAAGTTGTAGTTGTGATGTTGGTTGTGATGACACGACGGGTTGTAGATACGTGCACCCGAGGCTCGGCACTTATTACATGAATGGGCCGAACTTGCCGCCTATTCACGGCAGTATTCTGCCTAAGCGTTCAAGGGCCGAAATCACAGTTGACGAATGCTTCTTAGAGGACCGTGCAAGCGTGAAAGATGCTCGATATCCTTTGCTACCTACGTTAATAACAGGAAGTAGCTACCGGCTTTTTTATAGCAGGCCTAAAGCCGCTGAATCTCGCGGGGTAATAGTGCACGCTAGATCCCTATACCGTTTATGTGCTTCGTTGCTAACTACCTAGGTACTGTGACGGAACCCTCACTGCTGCATCCAAACCGATTCACTCATACTATCCATTCCCAAGATCGAGTCAACTCCCAGAACGCGTCAAGTCTCGACTTTACAACCACGTACCCTCGTCCTCGTATTTTATTGCCTCTCCTCGAGTTCGTATCATTCACAGTCACTGACTGCACCCCCCGGTATCGAATCTGTATGCGACGGCTTCAGTTCGTCCAGGTATCCGGCCGGCTGCTGCTCCGGCGTTCCACCCCTTGTCACGGTAAGTATTCATTACTGCTACCTAGCATGACAATATGTCGACACCAGCCGTGATTCCATACACTACCTCGTTTGAGGCTCTCGGCCATACGCCTGCCGTGAGTCTGACCAGGTCTCTGCCGCACGGAGTCGACGCCGATATCCTGCTTCTCGGCTGCGGCGATGTTCGCAATATTCTCTACACGGCCTATGCCGACTCGGGTCTTCGTAAGTCCCGCTTCTCACTTCGGACTTATATCCTTGCCGTCCCGCATCGCATTGGCAGTGTCTTCTCGTAAGCTGACCCTCTCCCAGCATCTCGCAAGCTAGATATAACCTGCTGCGACATCGAACCCGCAATTATTGGTAAGTACCTAGGCTCCGTCGTGTGAAGCGCGGGACTTCTCCCTGACCTCCCACAGCAAGAAATGTCCTCCTTTTCTCGCTCCTTATCGACGGAGTTGATGCCGATACAGCAATGGACATTTATTACCACCTCTATATTAAGCCAGATTCACACGATATCATTACCCGCCAAGCTCAGAAACTGACCCGCGCCATGTCGGGTCTCGATAATTGGCGGCAAAGTGCATACGGCTCTCTCCTGGACTTCTGTGACCAAGGTTCGCTGGACCTCGTCGCGTCCATCCTTGAGAAGTATGCGACGGCTTCCCGCAGTCGCGGTGGCTTGTCTAGACATTTAGAAACGAAGAAGCACTTCGCTGGTCACGCAACGGGTCATGCTGTGGAGCAAGCAACTGTGCTGACGGGTATGAGATCGTCCGCGCCGTTCAGCCACCTTGCTCGGATGGATCTGGCCTTTACTTTGGGCCATTTTTGGGACCACGGCACATTCCTGGAGAACGCATCTCCTCCACTCGATAATCCCCTATTCCTCATACCGCTCTCAGAAAACGTTGCCCTCCCCTACAGCTTGAATCCCCATTTTGGATTCCATCTCGCCGGTGCCTTTGCAAAGCTTGCGCCTACTTCTCCACTTCGAGTCGAGGATTCGATTGAGATGGGGAGTCAACGAATCATGGAAGCGGCAAGAGTGCAATTCCGTGCTTGGGTTACAGCATATAAAGAACTCTCGAAATCTCGGCTCGTACTGAGATTTGGAGTCGCCGATGCCTTGGCCTTTAGTCATACACTGCAATGCGCCTCAACCGGATCAAGCCCCTCTGCGAATATGTTTCGTCGGCAGCTAGACCCATTACCTCTGTTGCTCAACCCTAAAGCCTACGGTCCCGGTGGATATGCGCCGTCATCTTTCGATGTCATTGAAACGTCTACTCTTAGCGACAATTTGGGAGCCTTAAATCTTCTTGTGGCGGCTTCACCTCTATTGAAAGACTCCTTACAGTCCACGTTACATCTGGAGGCATGGGGTGAGATAGGCACAACACCCAAAGCACAGTTTGATGCCTTGCTTAAAGGCGACGCCCCGAGTATGTTGCTGCTACTCGGTCTGGCCCCGGCCGAATATTGGACCGGAACCACGATACTTGCGACGGTTCACGAACTATATTGCAACGCCCGTGTCTTGAAAGGCAAGCCTTTGCAGCACCAGTCCCGATTGTCCTTTAAACTCGCCAGCCATTTTCTACGAAAGAAACCTTGGCTAGGTCGGTTTTCAGTCGACGCCGAGTCTCTTGCCATGGCTCTACGTACTATTTATAGCCATATGTTCCATGAAGATGCCTTGACACAGCCACAACCGTCCATCGAAGAAGTAGGGTTCGATATGGGTCTCCCGGTCGTTTCTACATATCATCAATGCAGCTTCGTCGTGGCCATGAAGTTAATGCAAACAAAAATTACGACGGATTGGCCTTTATTTTGGGAACAGTTGTTGCGACTTATCCAACAGGACGCGCAAGATCGCTCCCTTACCAATCTCTACTTCCAGGAGCTTAGGGCCCAGCTTCATCTCCACGACCTATACACGGAACCAGGGCTTCGGCCTCGTGTGAACCCCACAGCCGCATTTCGAGGTCCTAGTACGTGGAAAGAGGTACCTGAGGTGGTCTGTGTTACCCTCGTGGTGCCTCGCGACCACGTCAATAAGCTGTATAGCACAGAACAGAGCAAGAAGGCTGCACCAGTCCTTGAAGCAATCGTGACTTGCAACGAGTCCGCGAGTCATTTTACAAGTGCTCAGATAGTATTCGGCTCGGTTGAGTGTCAAGGAAACTTAGGCGATGAGACGACTACTGTCGTCGTTAAGCCGGACCTTCAAGGATGGCAGGGAAATTCTACTATGGCTGTTTCCTTTTACGTGCCGACGAATATTCTCTTCGTTGATCCTGATCATACACAGATCGGTCTTGGTGTGCAGCGGACCACCGCCAACATGAAGGCGTTTCAGCACCTCGAAGAGTATACGAAGGTCTTTTCCACACCACTGAGCAATAGCTCAAATATTACCATCTCCAAGTTTCTGCCCGGAACAAGCGGATACCCAGTCGCATGCGGTCGGGCTAACGCTGGACTAATCGATAATCTCCCCGAGAGCGTACCATTATCTATGGGAATCAAGACTACGCTCGCTCTTGACCGCGATCGAGTTGCATCTATGTGCCGTCATGTTGACTTTGAATGTGAGATTGTCAAGAAACTACTCACCGACAAGGCACCCATCAAACTCCGTCAATCGACACCAACCACGATGGAGATTGTCTTTGGCAAGAAGGCTCTCGTATACCCAGTGTCTTTCCCCGTACCTGTATCGAAAAAAAAAGCAAAGACTCGAATTGCCCGCAAGGCAGGCTATATCGAGATCGTTGCTCGTTTTGCAGAACCTACGGTTTCTACTGTGCTGGAAGCCTACCTTCATCCTGTTGCATTGGGACCTGACTCCATTCCGGTAATCATCAACGGTGATCATATTAACCTCGAGTCCTTACCCATACTCAATGTAGAGGCATTAGACCAACGAGACATCGAATGGTTAGCCGGTCTGGCGTCCGACCAATTCACTCCAAGAGAGAAGGAGATCCGGAATCACTACGAAGCTTTCTATTCTGAGGGCGGGCCTATTGATCCCTCTTTCCGTATCGAAATGAAGGAATTTATCTTTTTTTTGCTTGCGACATCCATCGGATTCGAAGGCCGTCACACTGGATTGTTCTCTATTAGCCATCCGACCCAAGGCATTCGTGTCTTGATATTTGTTCGTGCCATTCGACTCCATGGGGCCGCGGGCAGCATTATTGCCGATGCAGCATGTCTACCACTGACCCGAGAACTTATCCAATCGAAGGTATTGGACACGTTTCTATCGGCGGTGCGTGATCTGGAAATCCGCACGATTAATGTGGAGGACACGGATTTGTCAGTGTTGAAGTCATTTTTGTCGTTCACGGTGGAAAGATGCCGCACATGGAATCACAAGCCATCATGCGAATATAAGAAACCCAGAGCCACCATTCCGCTAAGCGTGCCAAAAGGAGAGGCTTTCTTGTGCACTTGTGGCAATGGCATTCTGCCCGAGAACTATATGAATCTACCGGAATGGGATGAAGCCTCGAAGCATATGGTCCGCATCGCTATTAGCCCAATATTCCCGGTGCCAATCGTGGAAACGGTAATTGATCCCGCCCTGCTCTTTACAAATGCAGATGGCCGAGACGCGGATGGTTTGCCACTTGAAAAGTGTGCGGCTTGCAACGCCACTGGAGGTAAGGACGGAAAGCAGCTGCTCAAGTGTTCGCGGTGCCGTGAGGCATCGTATTGCTCAGTTGAGTGTCAGAAAAAAGACTGGAAGAAGCACCGGACGGAGTGCTCGCCACCAGATAACTGACGCATGTTCAAGGCCGAGACTAACTCACAGTGTTACGCCGATGAGACGACGAAAAGCTATCCGCATGCAAACCGTGATATCAGAGTTCACGGATAATCAATCAAGAAGTAAGTCTAGTTGCAAACGTAAAAGGCTGCCGCAGTGTTTCGGCAGCTATAACCTATAAGATGGCTCCTAAGTACTTGGCCAATGCTCGACATTCATGGCTCACGGCCGCTCTCTCGACGATGATTCAGTAGCACGAAACCAAGGCAAGATTTCACTTTGACGAGCAATGAAAACAGTGATGACCGACAACCTGGAAGCGTAGTGCCCGCAATACGGTCGTTTCTTAGTCACTACTAAGGTTAAGTCACTTGTCGCGTAACCGGGAGGTTCATGTCCATGATGCAGGTGTGTACATGGACTGGACTCCTATTGCTCAGCCGCTGGACCTCTCAATAGGTCCAAGCACCAGATACTGTTAGGTAATCAATACCGGAAACATTAAAACAACGTCGAATCCCCATCCAAGTGATTGCTGCCTTGTGAACTACAGTTAGGCGGTTAACGCCCTACGCATCCTATCCTATCCTATCCTCCGGTGCATGGTAACCTGGCGTGTAAGATTGATCTTACGGGAGGCCTTTGCGCTTACTACTGATAACTTCCGTACAAACCCGGAGTTCTCAGCTCTGGGAGTCTTCACGCGTGCCTAGCGCAATACTTATACCGGTACAGGAAATAACACCTAAATTAATCCCGATATTTCCAGCTGCTCGTTTCCCACACACATAACTTTTGCCACTGTGTAGTATCAGCGACGCTGTGGGTTAGGTTACTTTCAAGCAATCCCTTTCAGTCAAGGCAATCATCATGACAAGCAACAACAACACCGAAACCGCCACACAATACCTAGACGCGCCCTGCTTCCACAAGAAATTCACGCTTCCCCCGAGCGCAAGCCGGCCAACAGAGCTAAACGTAACCTACGCCGATTTCGGGCATCAGAACACCGAGAATGTAGTATTATTCTGCGGTCCTTTGGTAGGAAGGTAAGCAAAAACAAGCCCCCAAACCCCCAATTCCACCAAATTCGAAATATTAAGAAGCGACAGCCGCTACGTCCTAGCAAGCAAAGACAGCCTAGCAAAGCACCACAGCATCCGCATCCTAAGTCCGGACCGGCCAGGCTTCGGCGGGACGACGGACGCGGGCCCCGCCGACCGGGTCCGCGTCTGGCTCGAGATAGTGCAGGCCTTGCTACGCCATCTGTCCATCCAGCACGTTTCTATCCTCGGGTACAGCGGCGGCGCCATCTACGCGGTGAACGTCCTCCTGCACCTCCGGCACGTCCTCCACCCGACGCGTCCGTACGTAGCGCTCTGCGCGCCGTGGGTGCATCCCTCGCACTCGGATGTCTCGATGCTGAAACTCGCGGCGCTATTACCAGGAGCTCTCGTCGGCAGTTACGACCGCGTCGTAAAATTCGTCACAAGGAATATCTTCCCCGCAATCCAGTTCAGCGGGGATATCCTCAGACCCGTGACGACGAAACGGGACGCGGAGTACATGGCGCCCGGCGCGGACACAGCCGCCGTAGCGTTTGAAGAGAATCTTACCCCGGAGCTCATCCACCGGCTAAGCCGCGAGAACGTGCAGGGTCTCGGCCAGGACGCGCTGCTGCTTATTAAGCGGGATGACTATCCTGGGTGTTGGGGGGCTTGGGGGGATTACGATGCGCTTGTGCCGGTGTTGGCTGAGGTTGAGAGGGAGCGGCTAGAACAGCATGACTCTGATGCCGTTTCACCGCTTAGGGTTGATGTTTTCTTTGCGGAGTCGGACCATATGATTGGCGAGACGGCTGGGCCGGCTTGGTTTGATGCTTGTTGGCGGCCTGAGATTCGGGGTGAGGGGATTTGTTATCGTCGTGTTGTTGTTCCTTGTACTAACCATGATGGCCTTCTTAACTTGCGATATGGTGTTGTTGAGCGGATATTTCGGGGGATGGCTAGTTTGGATTGAGGGCTTGGTTGTTTGGTGGGTTTGTGGACGTGATGATTCTATTGTTAATTTCCGGCGGATAGGTTCCGGCGGCATGATGATAGGATTCCGGGTTCTGGAATCCTGTGCCGAATTTTCATCGTCATTCGACAGTGAAAGCTATTTTAGTTGGAAATTGGAAGGAAAAGCGAATTGATATACCCAGTATACCAAATAAACCGATGAAACCTATTCACAACGAATGCCTCTGCTTCGGATTCTTCGTTGCCGGGGCAAAGTCGCGCGCTGATCCATAATACCTGCACTCATGTGGCGGAAGGCAGGAATGGACTTACAAAAACCCCGCGATCTTAAGACTTATTCCGTGTAATAGCATTCCATGTGTTCCAAAGCTACCAAGTCACACACCTAGTCAGAATTGAATCAAAAGCGGCAAGGATATTATATATCACCACCCGGGCAGAGCAACAAAGTATTTTCCTTTCTTTTTTCCCTTTTCAATTAAGAAAAGACTCCAGGCCATGCAAAAGGCAACCGCAACCACTAAACCTCGACCCATGGATACCAAGTAAAGTCGGGTTCTATTCCCAAAGCAGTGTCACGCAGGATGGTGGCGCGTGGAGGGAGGGAGGGTGGTAGTCGGGACGGTCGCAGCAACGGTCATGGGAGACGGGGATCGTCCCTGAAAAGAACACGGCGGCCCGTTGGGAGTCTTTCATTGGATTTCGGTATGGAATAGTGCTGGCGCAAGGACTACCAGTGGGCGATCTCAGACCTTTTGTTGCCGGCATACCACTTTCAATTCGAAGATCCGCAACACTCATAGGTAGGTAGGTGAATCGCAAGACCGGTCACAAGTCGCCGTTGTTTCCCGCCGTAGTGTAGGTCGTATATGCATCAGAAGAAGGGAGAGACTCCGCGAGATAGTAAATTACGAGAGAATCTCCGACTCCCATCACAGTGGAGAACTGCGACGGCGCAGTCTGGTGTCGCAGATTTTCTTCCGACCGCTGATCTTCGAATCCTCATCTGCCGCGGCGTTAGGGACAGTGCGTTTACTATGGTCAAAACTGTATTTCTCGGCGTCTGAGCCGCTGTGTTTACTGAGATCAGGCGTGCTACGTCCGTACATTGCTACCAGTCAAAGCCCTGCGGCATTCTAGAGACTGTGTCAAGCTGGATTGTCGCATACTGTGTTTATAGTGAGGTCGCAACTGCGCTTTGGCATCACCAGCTTCCGCCAGTTAGCCCGTCCGGTATTCGACCGGGCGAGGGCCGGTCGAGCCCGATACTGGTGTGCCTATCTAGATCTTCAAGTCTTCGAATCTCCGAATCTCCGAACCTTCGAACCTTCGAGATCGATATCAACTCTAGCGCGATTAGTTACCACCACTAGGATCGAACCAGGACATCACGCAAACCTACAGAGTCTCGGGCGAGATTGGTTGAAGTCCCAACCACTCCAACCTCGATTTGTTTGCGGTCGCAGACCGGCGACGACATGCATCTTGGCAGTGCAGTTTTCTGAGCGGAACTGGACAGAGTTCAAACTCTGCTCCAGCTGGTTCTTATATATATTCGGAGTTCCGCACGAGACAATACATAATCTCAACTCGACTGCGAAGTATACAGAAGACAAGCTAATTAGGCAGGTTGCAGTGGGATGACGCCGTCGAATACAGTTGAGCCAAAAGCGACGATCCCATGGCTCGCCTATCAGGAACGCGATCACTCTTCCCCATACGGCCGCACGAGCGTTTCAGCCCGCTGCAGAACCGCCGCGACAATTCGCGAATGCGGAGGTCTCTGTTGAGCCGAGGTTAAAGTGATTCGTACGCTACAGATCTCGCCGATCCCGGACAACCACACAGTCATTTGATTACGGCATTTCGCTGCGCCGGTCGTTGCATCCACGGCACGGGTTGTCCCTGCGGTTACTTGCTATCTTGGCGACAGCATTGCTCTCGAGTCTCCATTACCGGCTTACCTTTTTGCCTGTTGAATATCAATAAGGAACGGAAAAGGCTGCGCGCAACGGTAACGGTGATCGGTGATTCGGTGTCTGAATTCTAGTTGCGCACTACAAATGATGCTTTCTTGTTGCCAAATACTTCGCGCAACTGAGAACGTGTATTTGATCAATTTTGTACCAGCAACAGCGCGCAACCAAAGAACGGGATTACACTACATAGGAATTCTTAGTTGGGTTGTTGGTTCGAACTTCGCTCTCAGATGCATACTACTGGTACTTTTGTATTTGCCGTAATTAGATCGAGGCAGCCGACAGACCAGATTGCGGCTAGATCCATGATGATGCTATCTAAGATGTCATCTTGAGATCCCGTAAAACCTCTAGCGTAACGCCGTTGTTAGTCAGATTTGTATATAGCCTACCGCACCGGCGAGATGTTGGATATTTTCGGATATTTTGTGCAGCACAAGTTCCTACATCTATGTCAGTCTTCCCGATCCAGCACGGAGCGAAGCTTATGCGATGATGCCGACTACATGGTCATAGATGGAGGTGACTCAATTGTGTGAAGTCTGAAATACTACAGTAATATGTTGCGGATCCACACACATACATTAACCAGTGCCCACAGATTACCTACTATACATAGTTTCTAGTCTTCAGCTTATGATTCTCACGTTTCGCTCCTTGCTCTGCGTAATTACGGTCACAGTTAAGGATATGACGATATGGGTAATCTAGATAGCAGCCCAAGAACAAGCTTATATGTAGGTGGGTATGTTGGTAGGGTACTTCGTAGGTAAGCCTGGCCCTCTTTGCTCATATCGACAAAGATTTGTGATCGGTCGCGCGATGGCAGATAAAGCCGAAAACGCGAGCTCAGCGGGCTGAATGCCTTAGACCCGGTAACAGGTTCCACTAACTACCTACACGGGTTAGGTGAGGTAGACTCTTCAGCAACCCTCCCGCCGCCGTTGACAGGGACCACGTGAGAGATCCCGGAAATGGATTGTAAACCAACTTGGGCAGAGATCTGATTACCTTTCCATCGTCAAGGGAATCGTCTCCACGCTATCTCGTGTACCTCGGGATTACCCATGGGCCATACCTACCCCTAGCACGACATCGGCTGAAGTTCTGAACGGCCTCGCTACCGTAACCGTGTACAGTTGACTCACTCCCGGGTCCTCTTACTAATGCCCGTATAATACTCAGCAAGAATGGCATGTATCGTCTACCTACTGCGCCTAGATCATGCCTACTTATACACTAGATCCGCGCACATTTTCCTCCTCCGGCTTCGTGGCATTAACTTTCATAGATATTATCAGTTCCCTTATCAGCAAGTGCCACACCTATAGGCTCCTATGTCCGAGACAGTTTTCCTCTGCGCTCCCCCATAATGAAGCTCATTTCCCTTTTTGAACGCTTGTTCCTACATTTTACTCGTGCCGTTGAAGATAACTCTTCGGGAAGCGTATACTAAAGTCTAAAATAGTCCGTATATTCTTAACGGCGCTGGCGTTGAGTGCCAAGACTCGAGCAGCTTCTACGTGTCGCGATGGCCGAGACGGGGAAGGCCGATCGGCTCGAGAGTAATGAGCCGACGCCCGCCATGTCGTACAAGTCCACGGAAACAAGCTCACAGACGTTACCCGCCGCCGAAAATACCGCCGCGGCGCACTCGGGCAGTGATTCCGGCACGGCCAGTCGGGCATCCGAGGACGAGATTGCCCTGGAAGCCTTAGAACACACCGAATCGCCCCCCTTACACGAAATCTCCCAAATCAGGACAGCGACCAGCCTGGGCAGCACGACGGCGCGTCCACCAGAATTCGAGGTCACTTTCGGAGAAGATGACAACCCGAAGCAATGGCCGCTATGGTACAGGGCCTGGGTACTTTTCGTCATCAGCTTCTCGACCTGGACAGTCGTGGTGTACAGCACCACTTACACGTCTTCGATACCCGGATTGACCGAGCAGTTCCACATCCCCAACCAGACCATCGCCACGCTCGGCGTGACGACATACTTAATAGGCTTCGCGCTGGGCAGCCTGTTCTGGGCTCCCGTCAGCGAGTTATTCGGGCGGAAACGTGTATATATTTTCTGCATGGCCATATATACTCTCTTAGTGCTTCCCTCGTGTTTCGCAACTTCTCTGGCTGAGATTGTCGTGACTCGGTTTCTCGGGTAGGCCAACCATTATCCTCGTCTCCAGATACCGAGGTCTGTTATATCAGTTGCTAACAACTCCACAAGTGCTCTATTCGGCGCCGCCATGATCGCGAACAGTTCCGGAACGGTAGTCGACATTTCAACAGAGGAGAACCGAGCATTGATCCTGTCATTATGGTCCATCGCACCCCTGAACGGCCCGGTGACAGGCCCCGTCATCGGCGGCTTCATTTTTCAGTATCTGGGCTGGCGATGGGACAATTGGTTCATTCTTATCCTCGCAGGCACTTCTACGCTCGCCATCTTCACCACGCAGGAAACATACGCCCCGAAGATCCTGCAAGATAAGGCAGAGCGCATGCGCAAAGAGACGGGCGACGACAGGTGGTGGACTCGTTACCAGGTCGATCTCCCGCCGCTACAACTAATGAAGCGGAGTCTCATCAGGCCCTTCGTGCTCTTTTTCACAGAGCCCATCCTGTGGTTCTTCAACCTCTGGTAAGCACTCGAACCAGATTACACAAGCCTATCAATAACCCCCCACTGACAAGATCCCAGGGTTTCCATCGTCTACGGAATCCTTTACTTATGCTTCGTAGCCTACCCAATAGTCTTCTCCGAATTCCGCGGCTGGTCCCCAGGAATAACCGGCCTCTCCTTCGTAGGAATCGGCACCGGCACAACAATAGCAATCCTAGGCGAGCCCATCTGGCGCCGCATCATAAACCAACACCCCATCGACCCCGCCACCGGCCGAAGACCACCCGAAGCAGCCGGCCGCATCCTAATAATAGGCGCCCTATTAACCCCGATAGGACAGCTAGTCTTCGCCTGGACCTCGCTGCCCGTAACAATCCACTGGGCCATCCCCATCGCCTTCGGCATCCCGTTCGGCCTAGGCAACTCCTTCACCTTCATCTACGGCGCCAACTACCTCTCCGGGGCCTACGGCATCTACGCCGCGTCAGCCCTAGCCGGCAACGCGCTGACGCGAAGTCTGCTGGGCGGCCTCCTCCCGCTGGCGGGGCCTAGTCTGTACACGACGCTCTCGCCGCGGTGGGCGGGGACGCTGCTCGGGCTCCTCGAGGTCGCGCTGATACCGATTCCGTTTATATTCTGGCGGTATGGCGCGAGGATCAGGGCGCGGAGCCCGGCTATTCGGGCATTGCGGGAGGATCAGGAGAGGTTGGATCGGCAGGCTGCGAAACACCAGAGGAAGAAAGAGATGTTGTCGCGGAAAGGGGATGTTTCCGTTGTGGTGAATAAAGTGGAAGATGTTTGACGCTTTTACTACGAAATTGGAAATTAACATCGTTGAAAATTGGATGGTGGGAAACGGAAAATGAGAATACGCTACTTATTTTGCCGTTGCGATACTTTAGGGGTCTTGTATATATTTGGTAAAAGCGGTTTTTGTTTTGATTGATTACACTAGATTCATGGTATCGCGTTATTTCATGATACCCTTGGATCTGCTGTTGGACGGTATACCAAAACTACGGAATGACATCTATATACTTAATATTCGGATATCGAGATATCAAGCAAAGATGTCTTTAAAATTCAGCTTTCAGGTTCTATAAGAGGTATTCAAAGTCGCCGTCAAAGAGGTAATTCCCCCAGATACTCAGGAACATAGAGGCCAATTAAGAAGAATAACGCGCCCGTTCGTCCGAAAGGGGTATACCAGATAGTAGACATAGGTATGCCGTCCCACACACCGCGCAACGGTGAAATGCAAAAGTCTGGAGACACGATCAATAGGCTGGAGAGAAGGTACAAAGTCGGCGCTGGTCAGTAACTCGTCAACATAAAGCGATTTTGGGGAGTAAGCCAAAGCCTGAAATTCCGAACTTTCCACGATTCCATGCCTCGCAGAGATTTTAGAGTCTTAAATCATTTAATTCTTGAATTTCCGCTTGATGTGACTCACCTTCGCCTATCGCAATCCTGGCTGTTCCGGAAAAGTCTAGATTGTCTGTTCCACAAACCCGAGAAAGACGCCCGAGATGACGGTGTCGATTATTTGACGGTCTAAGAAACCGATATCCGGGCAGGCAAGTTATTCAAACGAACCACGATCATGTATTCCACTCGAGAACGGGCCGAGGTGATCTACTGCCAAGGATGTCGTGACGGTTGAGCCGCAATCGATCGACAAGACAAGACCGAGAGCCCAACCAATCAATAAGCTTGCGACGATCAACTGTTGCGATCACTCGCTCCAATTAAATCATCTCACATTGCCCGAGCGAGCTCTGCTTAATTGATCATCGATGACAAGCTTCTTGCCGTTTGACATAAACCTCATGCTGATTGAAGCAGTGAGAAGCGAATTCTTCAGCGCCGCCATTGGCTAATCACGGTCACAGGGACCTTCGTACTGAGACATCGCCAATCGCCAATCCACCGAAGTGATTCATCACATCAAGATGGAGGTCATCGCATAGCTTATAGCTTACTGTTATAGGTAATGAGTCCACTCGTCAGGTTTCGATGTGATGAGGCTCCGGCCTCACGGATTGCGGAAAAAACTCATTTGACAACACAATGCCGACTCATCACGATTCACTGCCATTTCACTAAATTCGAGACGCGACTCACGCGAGCAAGTGCAATGGTCAAGCAATTTACTGTCATTGCCTCGTGTCCGCAGAGAGGACCAAAGCATGCTCATAAGGATTGTGGGAATATGAGTATTATGGACGAAGGTCAAAGCGAAACACTACGGATCATTTGTGGTGATACTGGAAGCACGAAGTGCGCCACCGAAAACAGAAGGAGAGACGAAAATGGAAGAAATCTCCGCCACGGACCAAGTGGGTCTCAGGTACGGAGGTCCATTAGTACATACATGACAAAATTATTTTCCGCACTACTCAGTACAAAGTAGTACACTGTTAGATGGTTTGGCCAGCGCCTTTACAAGTAGGTATACAGCTTCAAGTTGCCGACTCTGCAATTTATAAAGGGAATTACCCATCCAGGCTTGTATTCGACCTTCCTGGTGCCATACGGGCTGCGCAGACCTGTTATTTGAAGTTACACACACCTATCGACGCCATACAAACAGGTACGGACTAACTAGTCGAATTAAAAGTCAGCAGCCGCTAAAAATGATAAATGCGCTATAAGTCGACTGTAAGCCCACTGTAAAGTTTTAGTGGCTGCTGACTTTTAATTCTATAGTCCATACCCGGACCTGTTATTCGAGGCCATAAATACCTACCTACCTACCACCTAGGTACTTCGTACGTACGGGCTACGTGTTTAATTCCATTTAATTGAGCTCCCGGTAGTAATTAAAGGGATCCCTAATCGAAACTGTCAATCCCGTCGCCAGTATACCTAGGTTGGGTAGGTAGGTAGTTCAGCGGGCAAAGTATCTGTCAGTGAAGTGGAGTACCGACAATAATTTTGTCATGTATGTACTAATGGAGCACCGTCCTCAGGGGCTGGTCTGGAGGCTTGTGCGTGCGAGTCATAATCAAGGCAACGGCGATGCTTCTCCATTCATTCCTCTCCCCTCCATCAATTATCTCGCTCTCGACTATTTACTGGTACCTACACATCGCCCATCGATCGCCATCATTTCAACCCCCACAGCTTAGATATGGCAGCCTATGGACCTTCACCAGGGTTGCCACGAGTGAGAGTGAAGCCGCCAGGAAATAAAGATCCGTACGGACACAAGTGCCTGCTAGGCACAGGATATCACGATCAAATACGAAGCACCTCTAATTCCAGCCTTCATGAAGCATTCATTCCACCGTCCCTTTCCTTGTGCGCCATATGCGACAGCGGTTCCGCATCTACTGATACCTCGGTGCGTCGTAGCTATAACGCCTTCGCTCGCACGCTCTCGGGTCTGCGCGGCGCACCTGTGTTGATCCTCGAAAACAACCTCGAATGGATGGACGATAGAGAAGCCCTGGGAGAGGCCAGAAGGCCTCAAAATGGCATACATAAATGGTTTCGCTTAGTATAAGCTTGCCATGATCCCCGGCGATCCATTTCCATACTCCGTCAATGCCGAGACGTCTTCCAAAACTGAATTGATCGAACGCGTTTTGCGCCAGATTTGGGATAGTCGATGAATATCCCACCCCAACTGAAGCCAGGATGGCAGGTCCACTCTACCCTCCGGGTCGCCCATTATTGTTCGACCCAGAACGAACAAATTTGAATGAAGCGCAGTTCGTCTGCTTGACGGTGATAGTCTGACCTGATTGGTATCGTCAGCTTAAAGCACACAAAGCTGCCTTTTCGAAGATTTGGGGCTCAGCCTGACATGCACTGCATGTACGGCGAACACGGATCCAGCCCATCACGAGCCAATTCAGCCTTTATCAAACGAAGAATTGTATTTGCCTTTCGAAGTCGATCTCTTTGGCTGCCCGAAGACACCAACTCGGTCACTTGCTTTACGTTACCACTCCGTCAGTTACCGAGTTGGTGTCTTCGGGCAGCCAAGTCGATAGTTGGACGGCGGGACCATCGGGCGTCCCCATTTCACACGTTAGTCCGGTCTGTCGGTTGATACCTTGAACTGCTGTGTAGCAGTCGATCGGCTATGCAATTCCTCAGCGGTCAGTCGGTTCATAGGTTTGATCGACCGAACGGACCGATGTGCAGCTCTGCTCTTTCCCCTTCCATTCCACCGCACCTGGTCTTACAGTAGCATGTTTAACGTTCGTCTCGAAACTTAGTAATAACCCATCTTCAAATGCCACTATCGCTGTACATTGATGTATCGCATGTACATGTAACTTAAAGTTATGTGTGCGAGCTTCCTTTCGAGTCGGCCCTTTTCATACGGCATCTCACTACCTCCTCACCATCGTCGACAACCAGCTTACTACGCAAAAGTAAGGGACGTATGCTTGGGGAGTCCCTGCATATATTAGTCAGGTAGGGATATAGGGGACGCTCGAGAATTACAGACATGGAGGACGCCCGCGTCTTAGTCAGGGATGTTTGAACAAGAGCAGCGGCTATCGTCCACACATGACCAGATCTACAGGCAAGTTCCTGAGATCTTACCGCGTTTGCCACACCGACTATAACCCGCATTGCATCGCATCGATGGCATGCAGTCTTTCGCCACTGTCCTCTCCCTCTTCAAACCTTAAATTAATATATCGCTCATTCGTATTCATGGACCAGAGGCCATCGCGGAACCGACTGCAAATCACGAGATACCACCTACATGGTTAAAGACTATGTGGTGCAGTGCACAGTGAAGGTGAGATGCTCGACTTCCTGCAGTTATGTGAGGTAGAATCTAACTTGCGTCTGCACCTGTAGCTCGCTGCCCAACGTGCACAGTCTATGGTTCACGGGAACGTAACACAAGCCGACTTGACCTCTGCGCGATGCCATTACATACGTTCTCCATCGAGAATCTCATGACCCAGTGCCAAAAAGAGGGACCTGCTGGCCAGTAATTCCGCATGCAGTAGCCAATGCGTTGATCGATTTGCCTCTCATTCCGAGTCTCCGACTAGAGAAGCTATATGTGATGTATGCAATGTACGGCATAACTATAACATGCTACCAATCCTCACAGACCACCAACACAGCGCGGCCGATAGTGCGATTCGATGAATGCCTGCCGGCACAGCACTTTGAGGACGTAGTGAAGTGAGGTGACCGTTGGCCACGCGTCATCCAGTCTCAACACCTTTAATCTAGTTCCTATTAACTATGCTGACGGGTGATAGGTGAACCGGGTATTTTCGACAGGGTATAGATATCTATGCTAGACCGAACGTTGTAATGGCCGGGATATACTCAAAACTACGTGGTAAATCCAAGTTGCCGCGATTTCCGGGGTCCTCTCTCGCGCCGGTTACAGTGTGTTCGGCGGTGCGGGGCCTCCCGTATTATTTATGTAAAATGTACTGGAAAGAACCTAACCCGAGGTTACATCATGTTGGTACCTCCCAATGAATGAAGTAATTGACGAGGAATGGGTTACCTACTGCGCAATAGGACCAGCCTCGAATGATTCCACCAGAGCCCAGAGACGGGACTCGCAACTGAGCAGCCTCAGCAGTTCCCAACGAAGTTCCAACTTTGGCTGTCATCGCACCAATGGCGAGACCACGACCCCTCAGCTTGCATAGCAAGGCCGGCATGTCAATTCTCAGCAAGGTTCCCCCACCTGGGCCAGCATGCTAAACCATGTAGACAAGCGCAAGGACAATCTAGGGTCAGCCAGCCGGCCGGTAAGGTAAACCAACTTCGCAACAACTCAACAAAAACTCAACGAAGAGCAGGGCAGAGTCAAACTCCAGATACATACCGGCGATCACCTTGACTTCCAGATGGGGAAGGTACCCGGCGCGATGGCGTATACCCATTGGCTATAGCGACGACTCTCATCTGCATTAGCAAGTCCCTCTCGCCATGAGGTCGGGTTTCTTTTTCCGCCCATAATTCTCTGTTTTTACTGCTGCTGCTGCGCCGCTGCTGCTGGCTACCTATGCCTAACTACGGCTATCCTGACGGCCTGATAACGGGTCGCAACCAATACCGCTACCGAGCGCCGTAGCCGCTGGCGAGCAGCACAGCGATCGACATCGTCATTGTACACGGTGGCGCAACCCCCTGATGTGACGGGAGTGGCTTTGTGGCTCTGTAGTTCCCCTGTAGGCACCCATATTCTCAGTTTGCACATACGTGAAGCGCTGCATATAAGGTGGCTACATTTCGATGATCACAGCATGATGGCGTCAGTGCTTTGGGCTCGTCTTTACATTGGCCCGGATGACGTCGAATCATAAGGAATAGGTATTGGGCTCGTGGGGACGACAGCTCGAATGAGCCACTGTGGCGACGTAGAGAAGGGGTAGCGAATCATCGTGTCTGCAGCCAGGAGGGCATTCATTGGGCACAAGGTGAATTCATCCATCACAGCTCGGCCGCCGGTTGGGAGGACGCAAGAAGATGCTCATTGGCCCAGATCTGCATCGGAGCAGGGAGGGTCATGGATGAGACGCGCCAGGACAAGCGACCGACGCTATTAATATGATCCCACGTGGAGTCGGCGAAGGCCGCGTTTCAACGCTTTCGATGGCGATCTAGCTCCGGCTGGGGAATCGGTCGTGACGAATGCCGCGAGCTGCGCCCCTTGAGTGGGCAGCCAAGCCCAGCCTACGCACACGCACAAGCAAACGCACACGCACACCGTACACGTGTAACAACAGCTTGGAAGTTGACTCGGTCGTCTGTCGGTAGCTTTGCATGCACCCATCACCCATGCACTTGGTTCTGGATCGGGAGAGCGAGACCACCCTATTTCCCCCCTGTCAAACAACTATTGGATGAGAGTCTGCCGCTGCACGCCCAGGCAACCTCCATTGGCCCCTACTTAACGATTTAGGCGTTCACTGAAACCGGGACTCGGGGCTACAGACCCGATGGTTCTTATTAGTCACGCACGGCCCGTGCATACACCGGGATCCGCGATGGGCGGCGATTCGGAGGACCCACCCGGCGCCCACTCCGAAACGGGTCAGAGGGAGCCCACGGTCCGTGCAAGTGATGACAACTTTGACAAGTACCGTGACAGATGTACGCCCGTACGTCCGTAGGCTATTAGATGTAGGCAGATCTGTGGCGTATGTATGGGCCAGCTCCCTAGCCCTCGAATGGTGGTGCAAGTACATTGTGCGGTGTACGGCATACAGTGACACCGACCGTCACCCGCAGCATGCTGCACTCCAGTTGCAATAGCATCACAAGGCACAGCTTCGTCACTGGTAACTTTAAGTAGGTATAGTTGATAACTTACTATTGCTATGCTAAATTCCGTGTACCGAAATCGTCTGCGCTGCGGCGTCGGGCTCCGAACCAGGCCGACGATCCAGGCCGCATACGCAATGGTCGCAACGGTCGCAACCATAGGTGGACCACAATTCCGACCCCAAGCCAACCGCGCCGTTGGATCCAGAGAATGGCAGGCCTGCACAATGGCATCATCGCGCGTGGGCTGCAGCTGTCAACTGTCGACCATCGAATGTGGAACGTCTCGCTACCATCGCAGCCGACATGTCAACCCATCAGCTTCGCGACGACGTCGCACCGCACCCATCATACCAATAATATCGCCATCGTACGAGTTCACCTGCGTCAAGATAAGAGCGAGGTGTGTGGGACTGAGATTCAATGGCAACACGCCGTGCCCAAGTCATAGAGCCGCGGAGTCCCAGGACAGACCCTACCAACCGTACCCGGCAGGTTGTCAGGGTCTGCATCCGCCGTATGTGACGGGTACGTCTCGACTACACTACACTGATTACACTGCGCTATCAGCTGCAGCAATACACGGCGCAAAAGCAAAGCCTCTACTCAGCAAGGGAGAGAGGGTGAAAGAATGAAAGAGACTCCAGAGTCCAAGAGACAATTCCATCAATAACACGATAATACCATAGCACTTATTCGGGTGTACACACCAGCCAAGCCAGGTGTCAGGTAACAAGGATAACCTCGGGGGCATCTATCAAGTGCAACCAAACCACGAGATATATATCCAACACTCAATCAACGCAATACAATAAGTAATCACCGCATAGTACAGACAGACACAAGTGCAATAGCACAGCACCTAAACAACACCACAAACCACCGCCAAAGAGTCTAGACCCGCCCGGCGGCGCGACGTCACGGAAAGAGTGTGGAGTGAAGCAAATGCAAGTGCCCTACAATGTAGCACCACGAGCGCCCACAATAACGTACCTACATATAGCGCCCTCCACCATGCTCGACGAGATTATTACCGCTTTGCTCGGCCACAGACCCCTCAGACAGACAGTGGCCGAGCAGACCGGCAGGCCAAGCAACGAAGCAAATCCGTTTGACGACAAGAAGCACGAGGGGCAATACAACCCTAACCCCGCAATGACAAGGTATTGATGAGTCTCAGGAAATATATCTGATAGTGCCGACGACCGAGTACACGAAATCATGAACGAACGAACAAGAACAAATGAAAATATCCCCATGTAACATCACCTCATAGTAATAAAGCAGTCGCCGAATCCAGCCAAAGTCAAGAGCCATGAAAGCAACAACCAATTACATACCCAAGCAAAAAACACACAAATCATACGAAGTAACATAAATATCAATGCCATCTCCCAAACAACCAGCCAGCCAACCCCGCAGTCCGTAACAGCCTAACAGGTACCACGGACAAAACAAGCCTCGGCAACCAAAAGCGAAAGCAATCACAACCTTAATTTTCTAGGTACCTAACTTATACTACCGTACGCAAAATACGTATAACAAACATTCTAAGGTCCTACATCAACGTCCATACCAGAATAAGTATTTACTATTAAGGTATTCCATAAAGAACAAGCACGCAAGCATAGCTATAGTCTACCTACTACGCCAGCCAGTAACGCCAGATAAACAAGCGAGCACAGACAGAAACACCATAAGCAGCTCACCACACCATGAGATCCTAATGCATCAACGCGGTAGATAGTTACCTAATTAGGGGACCCGACCCGACAGACCAGATCAAAAGTTGCAGTATACCTACCTAGGTAGTTACCTAACCGACCAAAAACCAACCATGCTATAACTATTACAAAATATCATACCTTATGTACAGAATACCATATACCGACCCCAGAGTCAGTCAAAAGAATCCGTAATAGATACCAGTATCACATAGACGCAACAAAGGTAATTAATCAAGCCAAAAAAACACGATAAAAGAGAAGCGTTAGCCCAAAAACCTATTAAACAAAAGAGAGAAAAGAATAAGAATCGCCGGCGGAGCGCTTGTAAGCACGTAAGCACCAATACGACAACCCCAAATACGGGATTCCTTACCTTACCGTACTCCCGCTTCGTACTTCGTGGTCTACTTCGTAGTGTACTCCGTGGTCTACATCGTGATCTACTCCATAATTAGTCTACTCCGTGATCTATTCCGTGGTCTACATCGTGGTCTACTCCGTGGTCTACCCCGTGGTCTACTCCGCGGTCTACGACTCTACGTCGTAAAGGTATAGCCATGTAAAGAACAACACAATCACAACACAGACCGACAATCACAATCACAATCACAATCACAATCACAAAAAAGCCAAACCCCAAATAAACGAAACTCCAGACTCCAATTCCAATAGGCACCAAGGCACCCATCGAAAATAATAACATACAAACAAGTAACCAATCCCCCGACCCAAATCAAAAGTTATTAGCAAAGTACCACCCAACCCATCCTTCCCGGCGTATACTCCAGGAAGAGGTCTGTCGTCGATACCTAATAAGAAAAGTAGGTTATACAGAGCGGCAAGGATCCTATACCCGCCACCCCACCAACCGTCCAACCGCCCTGACCCCCCATACCCCAGAACCTCCAGCGCCCCCCGAGTAAACCAAAATAAAACAGAACTTTTTTTTTGTTTTTGGAAAGGAAAAAAAGAGGAAAAGAAAGAGAGAAAGAAAGCAATAGAAATAGAAACTTTTCCCGCGTAACGCCGTTGCGCATACGCCCCGCCCCGATCCAATTAACCATTACGGAGGTACTCAGCCCGGCACTGCCCCATTAAACCCACCAAATTCCACAAAACTATTAAGAACAAGAAAGAAGAGAAAGAAAAAGAACCAAACTCCACCAGTTTCACCAGCCAACACCGTTTCCAGGGCTTGAAAGATAGAAACAATACAAGTTACAGCAGAGAAAAAAAAAGAAAAAGAAAAAGAAAAAGCCACCGAAAAGCTAACTGTAGAAAAGCTGGAGCTCAAGCTCGAGTCCAGCCGAGTTAAAGAACTCGTCCTCCTCCGGATCCACGTCCTCTCCCATGCCGTCTTGCGGGCTATCCCACTCGTTCTTGGTCGGCGGGACGCTGACAGGTACCTCGGAGACCTCAATTACCATGTCCTGGCTATCGGGAAGATGCTGGATCACCTCATCGTCAACCACCACCTTAAGGCCCCCATCGAGAACGCGGAAAACTCGAGTAATAGCCGTAGCGCTGAGGTTCCATTTCATCGCAATCTGCTCAACAAAATCCAGCAGAGTCCGCTCGGTGAGGTACACCGCCGTATAGGGGCCCCGTGGGTCCAAGTTGACACCGGGCTCCTTCCGCAAAATGAAGAATTGCGCGATCTTCGGTCGGTGCTGCCGCTCAGCCGGTGGTTTAAACGACGGGTCCGCCCCGAGAACGTCAATCCAGCGACTTACGCTATCGTCACCAGATCCGGCTAGAGCAACCTTTATGTTGACAGAATCGCCTTGGTCGTCCGCGCTATCAAACCATTGTGCGGCGCCGCCAGTCGGTGACGACAACGAATCCGAACTAGGGACGGGTGAAACCAGTTCAGACTCACCCGCACCGTTGCCCACCCCGTTGGCATGCCAGTGTCCGCAATCCTGTGATCCCCCGGTCCCTAGATTCTCACCTAGTCTCTTAGGAAGGCTGACCGGATGGAGATCAGGGTCGTCTAACTCGTCGCCCGGGAGATATAAAAGGCTGACGGGATGAGTGCTAGAAAACATATCCTTCATGCCTTCAAGCTTTTCCCGCATTTCCTCCGGCGAGCCTGGTGCAAGGCCATTCTTGCCCTCCGAGCCCGTCGAGGATCCGGACGCGTTTCTCCTATGTCTCGCCACCCTTCCACCCCGCTGATGGTCTTGCATCCTGCCGTGCACGACCCGTCTCCGTCTCAAAATGTCCTTCCCGCCGCTTTCCGCCAACTCAATGGTCTGCCTTTGTTTTTCAATATTTCTCTTGACGTGGTTCACGTCGTTCGCAAGCTTCCTTTCGGCGCCATGATCCCTGAATAGTTTTACCTTGCAGTATCTTATCTCGGTACAGGGTTCCGTAGGGGGCGACCCGGCGATTGACACGATATTCGTTTTGGCACAGAGTCTCACGGGGACGCCCTTCACACCTTTCGAGTGGCTGAAGTCCGTAGAGAGAAAGTTGAACCGGACTGCAACGTTACATTCGGGGGCGTTGCCATGCGTGCCTGGCGCCCACTTCACGCAAAACCCGTCGAATGACGAACTTTCCAGCTCGACACGAGCCCTTCTGTCGTCACCCTCACTTGACTGCGCTCCCTCGACGAACTCGACGGCCTGTATTTTTCCCCCATGCTGATGCGCCTCATTCGCGCCACGGCCTTCTTTCCAAAGGTTCCAACACGCGCCGGGTTTCTGCCGCTGACGTTCCTCTTCGAACGAGACCCGGATATAGGTACGGTATATTGTGCCTACAACAAATGGTATCGGGGATCTGTCGGCAATTGTTATAGAGTAGGCCTGTCCTTTGTTCAAGTAAGTCACCGGAACCTCATCGGGAACCTTGATCATCGCGGTGGGGGCATTCAAGGTGCAGTGGTAACGAAATTTCTCTATCCTTGGCGGTGCTGGGTGGGCCCTAGCGCGCTCGGGTGGAAATCTAATGAATGGCTGTGGCTGTGGTTGTGGTTGTGGTTGGGCGGTAAAAGAGATGTCCATAGGAGCTATGCCTTCCATGGGAATCTCTGGACTGATCGAAAGCCCGTCACGATCCACGGTTTCGTAATTAGGGTCGTGATTCACGAAGGATACAGGTGGGAACGACGACTGATGATGAACTGCATCTGATTGAAGGAAAGGATTCTGTGTTTGAAAAAACTGCGGTGCCGTGGGGGCTTGAAAATTCATAACCATCGGCCCAGGGTGAATAGCGCCGCTGGCGGGAAGAGGCATTGACGTGCTGTTGTTAATATTGTTAATATTGTTGTGAATGAGCTCTTGCAGCGCGGGGGGCGGCGGGGGTAGGCTATGCGCGTCGTAGGCTACGCTGGCGGTGGTGCCGGCAACGAGCGCAGCCCCATAGTAGTTGGTCCGCGCGGCAAAGTCGCTCAAGGGGGGCGCGCTGGAATTGAAAAAGGGCGGCCAGTGTGTGGCGGAAGCCCGTGGTGTAGGGTCTTGATCTGGAAACACGTCCTGACTGGTAGGTATCTGGGGTCTACATATGTTTGTCGTGCAGTTAGCGCTCAGCCTCAACTTGATGGTGTTGGACCTGTCCCTGATACCGGTGTAACCCAGAGCAAACATGAGGGAGACGAGAACTCTACGGGATTGGTAATTAGAGCATCCCGCGCAAGGTCTTGTCGACGAGACTGAGACGAGTAGTAACAGATTTCTTTCAGCTGAGCGATACTAGTCGTATCCATGACGGCTCACTCATCACCCGTAAAGAAGGTGCCAGAAAAAATGGAAAGGATAGCTGTGAAAGGTGGTCTGGATATAAGATGCATAACACAATTGAGAATTGTACGTACACGTCTAGCTCAGGCGATGCCACTGTATGACCAAGCACTGAATGGTCTACGATCGGGGATTGTCCTGGCATTGGGACACCAAGACCCGGATTTTCCACTCCGGAGTGTTGTGTCATCAATGCTGCAGGCGGCGATGATGGTCCCGGCACAGAGATACCAGGAAACTGTTGTCGAAAGTCGGCCACCATGTCCTCTCCGGGCCTTTTCGAGCCAGTCCTGTAAATCGAAGGTTGTCAGTATGATATGAAATGAGTAACCGTGAGCACAAACTGATGCCCTAGCCCCTGCAGGACCACGCAGCTATGTTTTACTTGAAGCGGACACAGGCGGTAGCCTGTAGATTGTGGGAAGGCGATAAGAAAAATGCAACTGAGCGACAATAGAAACGGCGAGGGTAAGGAACGGACCCTGGATCTTGGTCTAGATGGACGGCATAATCCTCTTTTGCGTCGGTGACCATGAGGATGATTGTTCGTTCTTCGCTGTTAAAGAATGAACTTGACCAGCGACGTACGCACACGGAATGAGAAAGGGAAGAGAGGATGAGAGAGAGAGAGAGAGAGAAAGGAAGAGGGAGAGGGAGGTGAGAAGAGAAGCGGAGAGGGGGAGAGAGAGAGGTGGCGAGAGAGGGAGAGAGACGGGGAGAGAAAAGCGGGGGAGAGAGGCACATATATAGAGAGAGAAATGGATGAGATATAAGAAAGAAAGCCTGTGGAAGAAAAGAGGAGGAGAGAGGAAGAAGAGAGAGAAGGGGGTTGCTGCAAGTAATAATGGAAAGCGGCCATGCCGCCATGGGGTGGTCTGTCCGACTTGCTCACCTTCTATGGAACATCTCGAGGACGGCGCCGGACGGGCGTCAAGAGCACTGTAGAGCTGTGGAAGTACCACGAAATGAGCCAGACCACCCAGGTCACGAAGGATGTATTCCCTTTCTCTTCTGGCCGACGCCGACTCGCGTGCGTGTATTTACGTTTGGTCGTGCAGGCTGCAACAGACCAACTATGCAGGTGCACTTACTTCTGCGGGCGGACAGTGAGAAATATAGAGTTGGCGCAGGGTAGATTTCTCAGAAGCCGGGGACCGGGATTCGCAGTCAGAGTCTGCCCGTGAACTGTCGACAGAGGTCACAGAACGCCGGGGGCTCTGCGATGCGGCGGTTAACAAGCGGCTATCTATAATCTATTTCGGCAGCCAAAAACGAAGTTGGCGGGGAGGGCGTGGTGTGTTATTTCCTTGATGCCTGGAGAAGCTCGGTGAGAGGCAAAAAGTGCGATAAAAGTAATTAAATGGTTGGCTGTTATGGCCGGGCAGTCAGTCAGTCAATGCGGTCCCAGTCTCAGTCTAATACAGAATACCGTCGCGAGGGAGGTGGGGGACAGCTGACTGCTGGCTGCTGGTTACCACAACGCGAGAACGGAATGGTAGCAGTAATCTATAGCAATAATTAGAAGACGGACAAGCGGACGGTGAGGGGTGGTACCCGTACCAACGTGGTGGGACTCTAGCTCTAACGGTGCAACCGGCCTACGAGCAGAGTCGCGAGTATACTATGGTAACTATGCTCAGTATAGCCGCTGGGTATAGCAGAGGCCAAGGATGTTGGGGCTGGCGCCAAGGGAAACCCGAGGCGATGCGATTGAAAATCGAGTCGTATTAATTTGAGAATGCCCAATGAATACCTGATGAATATAGCTCTTGGGGGTGACGAAGAGGTGAGACGAGAAGCGAATCAACGAAAGCCAGAGGAAGAGGGCTCGTTAGAATAGACGACTCGGAGGCAGGCAATTTTGATAATTAAAGGAAATGGCGGGCAGGAAGCATATATAGAAGGATGCAAAGACTGAGGTAAAGCACGGCTCCGGTCAGTTACAATCAGTCAGTCACAATCGGTCGGGCAGTACGGCGGACGACAGTGATCTTTTGGCTACGGCATGGAGACAGCAGCAAGCAGCGATGGTGGCAGCTCCGCCATCGAGTAACTCGCAGCACTGCCAGCAACTGTTCGCTAACGTTAAGTTGTTAGCATGGGAGCTGCATCGCTCTGGCGCTGGCAGTGGAAGAGCAGGGGTGCGCGCTGCCAGACGGCGGGTGGTCGGTTGGACGGTTGGTCGGTTGGTCGGTTGGGTATGGGTGCTATACCCAGCAGCGCCGTAACCCGCCTTCCGGGACAGAGAATGGAGTGAGAGCGGCAATTGGGCAGTTGGAAGTTAGTGCTCTATAGCATGGATGCGGCGGCGACGACGACTCAGAGTAGGCCCGGAGCAGACGTGGACTGCGCAGGCACAGCAGGCACAGGCCCAGCGCGCACAGCAGGCGATAAAGGATACTGCTGGACAGAGGCTGGAGGCTGGACCTAGCAGTGCGTCGGTCGCAGGCATGGCAGACAAGGAGCAGCCATCTAGGCCTCTGCGCGCACATACATTACATGGCGATGGATGGGATGGGAGGATGATGGCCCATGGGGGATGGGGATTCTACTTATCTCGGGCCAGTTCCGCTCCAGCAGCCAATTGAATTCTACAGGCAGTGAGGCATGGGCAGTCGAGCCCCCGCTGGGCATGGTGCAACCACTTTTCAGTGCATCGCAGGCCGTTTCTCATTTATTGGCATGATTGCCGACTTCAATAGTGAGTGTGAGTGCTGGGGAGGTACCTCCAGGACTCGCACGGAGGCACATTGCAGAGCAGGTCTGTTGCAGAGGACGAGGACTTGCCCAGGACTGCCCGGGACTGCCCAGGATTCTCACTGCACGGCGGGTTACCAGAGAGCTTATCGCAGATAAGGTATTCAACGGTATGTCTCCTCGGATCGTCTCTCTCTCCTGCTGCTTACATTATACACCGGCAAGCCTATAACTCTCGGAATCGGCATATGCCAGCTCACGCCGACAGAATAGTTACTGAGGTCGAGCCACGCATTAAAAAACATATCCGCGCGCCTTCGTTTTCAATACGTGTACAGGACCCCCCCTATGGACGTAATCTTTGGTGGTAACTATGATTTGTGTGTCACGATCTATCCAGGATCTATCTAGATAATAGCCCGATCTTGCACGTCCCGGTGAACATCGGGAGCCCGCGCCCGTGCTTCTGTCCCCTATCCACGACGCGCACGATTATGTCTGCCGCAGTGGCATAGACGTTGTCGCGAGAAGTCTAGGTAGAATAGTCCCGAGTATATGCTCTTATGCCAGGAAAACAAGGTCTTGGCAGTCTTCCCCCAGATGCAGTCCGAGTCGGCCATGGTGCCCCATGCGAGCAGTGCAGTGACAGTTGCCTGTCTACTAGCTCCGGCGACTCTTCTCTCTGTTGAGGCCGCAGCGGATAGTTCCAACGGCACCGGGCATTCACCAGCCAATGGCCCTCCATGTGCGAAGTCACTCGTCGGTCCAATTCGTGATGCCGACATCATGGGGCTACGTCTCTGTTTTTGCGGAAGGTCAGCAGCGAGCCCAAGTAGAACCGGCTGTGTAACACAGCTTTTCGCAGAATTCTAGCAACCAGCACCTCGTTATCCGGCCCAACAGAGACAACCTCGACGCAACTCTAATGCAGTCTTTGCGCACGAACATTCACCTTGCAAGTGGCAATGTGTTCCCAAGTTATCGGAACCGTCGTCTTATGACAGGCGCGATAGAGCCAGTCATTGACATGATGGCAATCTGGCGATCTGGCAATCTGACCAGTACGCATCACCGAGTCCCGAGTCCCTATGGATTCGCCAGCTCCACAGCTCCTAGATCGAGGTATAGCAGTCGCTGCGCGTGCGTACACGCCGGCGGCGAGATAAGCCTGGACCTGGTGACTGCGCCGCCTGCAGTCTGACAGAACGTCGGGGGAGCCATGGCTAATTATTACCAGCCAGGGAGCAGAATATAATGTATCTAGAGCGAGCATGCCTTGGCCCTTGGTATAGCGTACGTGGACAGCAACCCTCACAGGTGTGCTTCGTATAGCAAGGTATCCTAGGGATAGCGACTGCACCGTAGTGTCGGTGCCGTGTTGAGGGACGGCTCAAGTGAGGTGTCGGGTCTAACAATTGTGCAAGCCTACCTAATTATGTCAGAGCATTCCATCAGGCGGAGAGTGGATGCGCTCTGCGATGCCCTAGGTACCGTATGCCCCAATCGCCACGGCGTAGTCCCGACTCCCTAGGCCCGTTCCAGTAATGCTGGCCGTGGCCTACAGGCTAATTGCCTGCCTATGCGACACTAGCCGAGCCTGGGGGCCGGAGATCCATCACGTCTACCGGTCCCAATGTGGGGAGGCTAGGTGGTGTAGATGGCGAAATCGCGCATGCCTGCGCGCATACCACCCAGCGCACACACATGCCATTATCTCCCATGCCCGATTCGTTATCCGGTGACGTCATGTCCCCTTCCTCCGTCGCGACGAACTGGCGGCCGTTCCTGAATCTCGGAGATATTCCCACTACACTACACTACGGACTACACTAAGATCGTCTCCGTGCCGTCGCTTGCTTACCTAGGCTCTTCCAGTCCTAGTGTGTCTACTATACAGTGACTACACTATATAATACACAATATGCCCAGATCAAAGTTGCTGCAAGACTGCGCTGCGAGTGCGATGGTTCTTCCATACAGGCCGCACATACACAGTACACACCTATGTACATACACACTGGCAGTAACCCGCAGCTGGTCGACAGCACGTAGGTAGACCTCGCCACGCTACATTAGCGTCCTGCGGCATCCAGTGTGCAGCACAGTACACGCACTCGAGCCGACGAGACAACGTCTTGGCGATCGCAGCAACGACAGCAATTTGTCCCGAACCCTTCGTTGCTACCACTTCACAATATGAGGCACATCGCTGGTACATGCATACCTACCTATATGCATGTAACCCTCCTCTCCCCACCATCCCACCAAGCTGCAACCGCGCATTGTTTTATCGAGGCCCGTCAGATATTCTTACACAATGTGTTTACCCCATTGCCCGGCCGACCGCGCTGCTCGGCCCCTCCGCACAGAGCCCCGTAGTCCGCCCCGCGGCCGAGCACCACGGTAGGCCGAGCAACCGGTCCAACGCCTCACCTCGCATTTAGCACTTACCGGATTAAGCGCCAACGGGCGAGCAAGCTCCCCACACGGTCGTGGCAACAGCAACATGAGGCCGTAGCATCGAGGCAACCACTCTCTGCCGTCTGCGGCGTTATCATTCTCTCAAACACACGGATGGAACCGGCCACTCAAGGGACGAGCTCGCCATCGATACGATCATGAAGTCGGGAAGAGTCGCGATTCTTATCAAGGCTGCCACCATCGGATAGTCCAGTAGCGCCCAAACAAAAGCGAACCCGGCTTACACGCAACGACGCAGCCCATAGGACTCGGTGCCTCGCATTAACCCCTTCACAACTCTGCTCAACCAGCGCCCAATAGATCCGACGATACAAACCCATCACCAGTCTGTGGAACTGCAGCATAAATGTGGCGACGTGCAGCAACGCTGCATCGAATAGGTCATGTCAGCGCTCTCCCCAATCCACAAAAACAATGTAAGGGCAAGAGAAAAAACCGTCAGATGTAATGAATTACACAACGTGACATAACCGTCGTCGCATCCACCACCAGTAACAACTCACCCACAGACAACCACAATAGTAATACAAAATAAAATAACAAAGCGCTCTTCAAACCCATTTCCTTAGTATAACCCACCTACCCACGATAACGCCCAACAACCAAGAAATCCATCCCGAACAAAACACACATCCCGTAACCAGGCAAAACAACCCAACCTCCCACAAGCCAAATCCAAACCGCGGCATCTTGTCTCGGACCAGGTACACATGTAGAACGCCCCAGCCTGCATCAGTAGCACCGTGCCACGAAATACAGCTCACCTAGAGCCCGGATAAACAGCCCTTCCACGTGGGCGAAGTAAGACGCCTCGGTGTGACTGTTACTGCCGCACCTTGTCCTTAGCATCGACGTTTTACGCACAGAACCGGGAATTCTCTGAACAATATTAACCGAGCATATATAATATACCTAGGTAGGTTGGGTATCTATAGTCAAGCCCGGGCAGAGATTATGGGCTGGTAATGTACGGATATGCCAAAGAGGAAGAAGTAATCCGAGAGGAGGGAAATCTCATAACCGTGCCCCGTGATACATGCCCATGTCTTCCAGCTCCGATGCTGTGCTAGGGGTGAGAGCCAAAACCTACCCTATAGCAAAGACGATATGATTCCAGCTCGGCCGCGTCCCGACGAGGACAAGGCGACTTTGTGGTCGTGAGGTGGCCCATGGGAGTAAACCTCACCCCGTAAAGTTCATATCCTCAAGCCCCAATACCTCCTCATACGACAACGCTTGCTCCAGAATCCCGATCAACCGAAAAGTTCCCCCACATATCCAAGTTGAAGCTCACAGCGTCTAAATCCCGTTCTAAATACCGGTTCATATCGTCCTGGTCAAGCGATACCTGCTGATGAGGAAACTCCCGCTGCAGGAGAAGCGGTTGAGGTGCTGACTCCCGGGAAACAGTTTGCGTCGACGCCGACATCTGGCGGAGGCGACGGACAAATCCAGGGACTTCGACCTGTTGCCCAGAGTGCACCAGCACCCTCTCCTCACGTCCCACGCCTTAAGCGTCAACTGCGCTGACGGCTAACTTTCCTAAGCGAAAGATCAAACAATTCAGGACGAAAATCATGAATCAACTGAAAAGCAGCCCAAGCTTACCCGCAAGTTTACCCGCAGGTCGTCTGCACAGCTTAGCAGTAAAAAGAAGAAGAATATCGAGCCGTAAGCCCGACCCGATATACCACATGAATCCCGCAGGCTAACCATGTAAAGACCTCAGCTTTCTTAAACTGGTTTTGCACGAAGGATTTGAATACGCTATCGGTATCATCGATCTCGATGCGGAACTTTCCGACATGGAAAGCACCGCGTTCCTCATCTTATCGACCAGGAGAGGACGCATCGTCGATGCAACTAGCTGAACCCCTCCTGCTGACGGATCAACGTGTTTCTGCTCAAAATTGGCCAGCTCGTCATGAATTTCGCCGCTGAGGGCATGATACGTTTCAATGGGGCCGGTATCAATAGGGCCATGGCCGCCGCCACCGCGTGCCGCCAGAGAGCTGCTTCGAATTGACCGTGGCTCTTGAGCGCGAATGCCGAAAGTGGTAAATGACAAGGACAAATGCCATTTCCGTGGCGCCGGCACGGGGAACTAGAGGCTCCATTGAATTAGGGAATAAATCCGCATCGTTGAGGTTTTGAGGGAGTTTAGTGTCTCCGTTCGAGGGGACCACTGCTTCAGACCAGCTAGCATGGTGTACCTCGAGTCTTGTGTGAGGATCAACCACCATAATCTTCGCCGCATCTCCGTCTCGAAAGGCGAGAGGTTGAACTGTTCGCCATCGCGATGATAGCCCATCTTCTGGGCAAGACGCTTCACAATACCACCCATGATCCAGGTTGCGTGGCTCTCAGCCCGGCCTTGTAACGACAGCTACGTCACAGTCGTTAGCATAAGTCTCGAATGCCGAAAGATACATACCATATAGAGCACCAGGGCCTGCAATTCTGTCATATTACAGTTGTTTAAAAAGTTGGTGCGGGTCAAGGCGAGCTTCGTGCTTCTGGTGAATTGGTTAAGGGTGTAATCCCGGGTCATACCCAAGAAGTTAGAACTGAGCGCATTCCGGACCTGTAAGCAATACGGCAGCCATAGTATACATAGAAAAGAGCAGAGCCTGATATCCCAAGGGGACTCTACGGATATCGGTTACAGCGTCCATGACGTAGGGTTGTAAGCTGGGGATATGGACCGCTTTGGTCAAGGGGTTGACCCGATCAACGAAAACCTGCCATAGCTGAAAAACATGGGCGGGACTATGTGTTTTCAAGCAGGAATGAGCATCTGAGTGAGGCATGTCAAGCACCTCGCCAGTGCCGATTCATGACAGGGCAAGAAAAGCAAATACGCACGGGGCAGAAGTCCTGGAGGTCAGCCGTTGCATCCTCAACGCCGAGGAATATGCCGGCACCATTGTTTGGCGAGAGGCCAGACACACTTGATTCGGATTCCTGGTCTTCATCATCGATGATGTTTTCAAAGCCGCAAGCTGCCGTACCAAGTCAGTGACGGGCGTAATATGGCATGCGCGAGGAAAAAAAGTGAACCGTATTTCATCATAAAAGCTAATCCGGATATAATTGTCCATGAACCGGACATTTCCATCTTCTTAACGACTTTTCCAGTGGGCTTGTACTCTACGCCATCAGTTGAAAGGGAGCCTGGCCGGTTTCTATTACTACTGGACTCGGTCGTATCCGGGACAGACGTTGCAACATCGGCCTCAGCGTAGTGTTTCAAAAGCTGCTCACACCCCGCCAAGCGATCAAGGAGATCCTGATTTGGACGGCGACGTTTATGCCGGCGTCGGCGTGCTCGGTTGACAATACGTTGGCCTAGGGTCCGCCGTAGTAAGCAGCTCTGTTCATCTAATTCTCATAGTCGGAATACATTATACAGAGCACGTAAGATCTGTGAAATGAGACAGGAGACATCTCCACGATGTGCAACAATACCTTGATGCAGCTTGAGCACGGCTGTCGACGGTCGCATTTTATCGCGGTATTGACAGTGAGTGAACGCGAATATCTTCAGCGGCTTCAGCGGCTGTCACAATTGCCGACATTGTGAGAGGCCGAGATATATAAACGGTGTTGGCTCTCTCGATCCGCGAGTGAGGGATGATAGGCTCGCGGCGGGCGCGCTTGGCTGGAAGGGCACTTCAGAATCTGATGACTGAGATGGTAAATGTAAGCATCAGATTCATCATTGCGAAGGATCGAAGCCGGGTCGGTTTTACAGGTAACCATAATAATGTACGCCACGTACATTGTGTACTCTAGATGCATTCTGACACCTCCAGAATGCACAATGATGCAGTAATCATCGATAGAAGAGCTTCATGGAGTTCATCGGCGCATCACTTCCCCTCGTTTTCACATACCTATGTGTCCCAGCAATCGGGAACAATAAAAGCCAGCATCGAGTAAACAAACCCAGAATCAACGGATTAGCGCTTGACTCTTTAATGCTCGGCATAGCTCATGACTCGGCCGCCCTGCCTATTTTGAGTACATTTACGGGGGTTTATAGGGGCGTCATACTCCTGGTTGCCGAGCCCCACAGCAGGCCGAGAAATCGTTAGCGTATAACTTACTGTAGCTACCAACTGATCGCCTTGAACATTCTCCGCTCACACAAACTCCCAGACACAACACACGCGATAGACACGATGCCGACCGAGGCGCCGACAAGCATCACAGTCATGAGCAAAAAAAACCCGGAGAATGATGGCCGGGAGAGCCAAGGAATCATTCTAAGTACCGTAGCAGAACTACTTACCCGACTCACATTGACAGGATAAATTTTTCAAGCCAGGTAAACCGCGTTCCGCAAATTTTCGCGTTCAATTCACGCAAATCAATCAGCCACCTCACCTTAATTTCATCTCAATTCATCAAAACCTAGACGACAGATAGCTCCATTACTCAAAGAATGAGGAACTTCAAGAAGCACTATAAATGGCCTCATCATTCTACATCACTACCTGCTGCCAACCTTGGCCCTTTCTTCACTGCCACCAAGGAAGACTCACAAAAGACACGCATTGAGGCTAATAATCTCAACTAGACATACGGCGGTGAAAAAGCTCACACACGCTTTTTAAAACAATTCTCACAGAGATGGCGTCCTAAGAGTCGTTTACTCTATGCCCGCGCGCCATTTCTCGCTAAGGGAACACAGAAAGTCAGCACAAATGGACTCTACGCCATCTATATAGGTCCCTCAAAATATCAAGCAGGTTTATCATCACTGCCATGTCAACTATCGATCGTGATGCCGGATGAAAGACCGGTGAAAGCCGGACTCCTGGGTCGGGTCTCGCTTGAGCATGAGTTCTTCTTGAAAGCACCGCACGAGGACGTTCTATGCGGTCGGCAATCATCTTGCTTTCATGGGTTGCCTGAACTTTTATCCGTGAACGCAGGTTCTCTCACAACGGCTTATCAACACGACCTAAGCTTAGGTGGGTTGGAAATAGTCCGAAGAGGAAACAAACCAGTCGCGGAGAGGAAGCCATGCTTAGCTCAGCGGCGATAGAGGCGCGGGCCCTTAAGTATCCCGATAGGAACGCGCATGTACGCCTCTCAACACCCTTCATCCGGTCGAACTGGATTCATGACCAATGACCATATAACTCATAATGCCGTTTCGTCTCGTGTACAAGCCTCAAGTCGATTCATACTACTGTACAATGAAGTACTTAATGCCTCTCTGTAATAGTTATGAATGTATGATCAATACCCCACACCAGAGCTGCTAGCGATACTCGAAATGAGAGCTAAGACATAACATATCATCTCGCTTCATGTACTTGGGGTTTCTATCCTCCATTTCAGACATCATGTGTTACCCGCTCTCACCCAATCCATACGCGACCAAAGCCGATTCGGCGAGGATATCGCCGGCGGCCCGGCGACGACTACCGGCGCAAACCCGGTATCTCGTGAATAATTCCGGACGGAGCGCCGGCCCCTTTTGCCGAAGTCCCACCTTGCACAGGCCAGATACCACTATGTATCACGCTCAAGCTTGATCACGCTCACATACTTACTCTCATACCGGTATATATTCACAAGAAATCTAAGATCTTCACCCGTACCAACACTCAACTTACACTCACGCTCACACATCCCAAAAACATAAATCCCAATCCCCAAAACAGCGTACAATACCAACTATCCAGCCAGCCCGCTACGACTCATTTCAGTCCACACCCGTCCGTCAAGTACGTATTCCAAGTAAACACCAAACCAAAACTTAAAATATCGTTACCCGGGCTACCATGGAAACGCAATTTCAGTCCACCCCGTCCGTCAAGTACGTATTACAAGTAAACACCAAACCAAACTTAATATCGTTACCCAGGCTGCCATGGAAACGCACCGCGCACCTCGGCCCGCAAGGTACAACAGTAACAAACGATTACCATGAGAAGTTTTTCGAAAACACGAGGTATTCCATAGCTAGACAATCGCACATATGTCAAGGCTTCGATTAAGTCTGTTCACAGACATACATAGTTAAAACCCAGCAGACTGAATAAATATCATCATATGATATGGTCACTCGTAGTGAGATCCCCCAACCAGCAATACAAAATCCCAACCCAGACCCGTATCAAGAAGTCCCAGCAAAAAACCGCAATCGGCAATAACCTACATAATCCCAAGACCTCAAGTAACCCCAATCCAGCCCCGGTCCCTCAATTCACGCGCATCACCACAAGCAACAACAGCCAACACCCCCCAAAATCACCACACATCGCAACGAAGCCACCCGCAACACAAATACAAACAAAAGAATTACAAAAGTAACAACCCCAAGCCCAGGAAGCCTAGCAAGCCACACAACTGCCGTAATACCCGAGCAATCCGCCACAAACCACTCACCGCAAGAGCCCAGCCCATGCGCAGATCACCATAGGCCCGGACGTCACACCAGAACCGACACGTGCATCAGCAAGGCAAGTACCACAACCAAAGCCCCAGCACAAAGCGCAAAAGCGAGAGAAAAAAGGTGTAGGTAGGTATTAATATGGATAGGTAGGTAGGGTTGGCGAGATAACGCAGAACATCGACAAGTACAACCAATACAAAACACGAAGTACCCCAAAAGACACGAACAGTATAATATAAGCGTCTTCTTCTAGATAGATGCCACCATGTAAGAACGCCTGGAAAAGCGACCAGAAAAAACGACTGTATATCCCATGCACTCCGGACAGGGAAACCCAAAGGGAAGAAAAGAGTCAAAACCTCCTTTCCGGGGTTAACAGGAAGATGTCGTTCCTTTCTAAAATGCTGAAACCGAAGTGCCAAAGTGCCTTACACCCCCTGACCCCCCCTGCCATGTCTTAGTGTATGTGCAATGATGAACTTATGCCAGCCCACTAGCCATCCAATCTAGCTGAGAATCTTTCGCAAATCAAAACCGCCGTCGCCATGTCGCCGGTCGGTAGGTATAACGCCGGAGGGAAACATGCAGGTACATGTGGAGCAGGTAGGTATCGAGTCAGTAATGCCGCTGAAGATAATTATATGATATCTTGTAAATCCCAGTCGCCTTTCTGCGCTCTCGCGAGCACCTCGCGACCCTTGTCAGTGAGATCCGGTTTACCGCACTTGTCAGTAGCCTGGGTGAAGAAGACCGGTACGAAGGGTTCATTGTTTCGCTCTCGCTCTCGGGCCTTCTCCCGTTGTTTCTCCTCCAATTCAACCTTCACGTTGGTAGCTTTGGAATATTGCTTTGACAAGATGGCCTGCGTTACACCGTTCCAGAGATTCAACGACTCATTCTCAGCCTGCTGCTCCAGTGGCGGCACGGCCTTGGGTGCAACTGCTAAGGGGTTAAGGTCAATGATGGTAATTTGTCTCTCAACCGGGTGCGATTCCTAGACGTCGTTGTTAGCTCGTACAATTAATCGTGGAGATCATATATGGCATACCACAGGCTTTGGGCCCAGGGTGAAGACAATCTTGTCCTTCCAGCCGCCACCGAGTCGAGCGACGATATCCGAATCGGGTACATCCTTGATACGCACTTTGTCGTCGTTTTCGGGATCGTAGTTGAAAATAACACCTTCTACCTTGTTCTGTGCACGACCAAGCCACCCATCCTCAACATAATTCAGAATAGCTTTTAATTTTGTCTTGGCGCAAGTAATATAAGCAACATCACCGACGGTGACGCTTAGAGCACCGCGGAAGAGGCCACCCAGATGTGCCGCAGGATGCGTCAACTGATACGTCTCATTCTCCCGTTTCTCCAGAGTAATGAAAATGCCCAGGTTGTGCTCTCCGGGGGAGACCTTGATGGCGGTGCCGGTGAACTTGGCACTGATCTGATCATAACCTCTCGCGTGTAATCCTTTCTCTGGGCAGCTCACGTAAAACGCACTGACGGGGGGATGATGTGACGTTTGCTCGGTAAGATACGATATTCTGACTGTAGGCCCTGTCGGGTTTGGGGGGGTCTGAAGAACGGACACATTGGAGGCCGTTCGAGGGTCGATCCTACCGGACTCGAACGAGGAGGCAGAACTGCTCAGGCCGCTTTTCGTGCCGTCTACGCCAATGCTCTGCGTGTCGATAGGTGGTGCATTGTCCTCGGCTTCCCAATTGCAACGGAAGAACTCGCCCAGGCAAGAGTTGTAGGGCTTGCAAGGTTTCCCTTTGACGTATTTCAAGTCTTTTGTGAACCAGAAGCGGAGGACTTCAAGCATGCGGTCGAGCGGGTCGTCGGACGTGCCTATGGCGGCGAAGGCGCTGGGGTTGTCCAAGTAATTCCAGTATTCTAGGTTTGGCGTCGGCTCGAGCAGCTGGGAGGGGAGCGAAAACCGAACAGCGGCAAGATCTGACACGCCCATGAACCTTCAAGGCGGGTAGACGACGATTAGTCAGGTGTCCAAAGAATGTCGGGATCAGGACTGGTACGCGGGAACGATGGAAGCAAGCACGTAGCTGGGGATTGGCAGCCCGATCACCGACGGGGGCCCAGAGTTACGCGTAAGTACAACAGCGGTGTGCGCTTCGTCCGATCATGTTTTCTACGGCAGAATAGTTTGAAATCGCGTTGTTTCACACTCACTTTCGTAAGATGGAAATAAATGTCCTGAGCTTCGATCCGTCGCTCTGGGGCGCATCTTCTTCTGCGGCGACGGTTGGAGGTGGCGCCGAAGCCATGACGTGGAAGATGAATCGATCGGTAGGTCTTGGGCAGAAAATCGAGATGGCGGCTTCGGCAATTACTGAGGCAGAACAGAGAGAGAGCCGGCCAACGACATCTATTAATATCAGGCAGATTAGGCGATATACGGGCCAAGAGGATTATGGTCCAGCACTAGGAGTCTGTAAGGGGGGATATGGATGTGGAAATAGGTATGGATGGATATCGGATTAGATGGGATAAGGAGGATAGACAGAGAGCGGGATGGATGATTTGCCACGATAACTAAGCCGATGGCGATACACATAGTGCGCCCAAAGAGGTAACAGGCAAGGAAACTATAGGTGCTCTAGGCATCTCCTAGCGCACATAGCACTGTAGTTAGCAGGTGGAAGCCCAGATCAGCACCGTATTTAGCGTATCTTTGCACTATTTATGCACAGCTTTAGGTACCCTCACCAATGACCGAAAGCTTCCAAGCAGCCGCTGCAGCCCTGCCCTGGGCCGCGTGAGCCTGTGACGGAGAACATCTGGTGGTGGTTGGGTTTCAGCATGTTGAAACAGGTAGGTACTTGAAGGATACGATGCATATTAGGCCAGTCGTCCACTAGAATCCCGAGAATAAGTGCCACGGGCAGTTCCTCGTGGTCGAAGTGCACTGGAGATAGGGAGTCCACAGTGGGCTAACGTCCCCTACAAGTACACATCGCGTACCTACTTCGTACATTGCGCGGCCAATTAGCTGACTCGACTCAACTCGGCTCGACCAGCAAATCATGAAACGCACTGCCTCGACTGCCCGGAACGCCCGCCACGCCCGCTACAGCACACAATTTGACATGTGAACCAATCATTCCATCACGAGGCCCGAAACACAATCCCTCTGTCTCAGCCCTCGTCCATTGCCAACGGCCACTGCCCGTTAACTTTAAGGCGTCTTCTTCCGACGGTTACTTAGGTATTCACCTGCAACATACCTGCCAGTGCCAACTTGTATGAACAGGTAGCGCCATCTATAACCTAAACCTAGGTAGAGGCCGAGCTTGAGGGGTTCAGAGAGGACCAAGACGAAGTCAGGAATGACGTCAACAAACACGGGTGCCGTGTGGCATACCGAGTAACGGCCACGGATCACATCTCCCTTTTCCGACACTGCTCCGTGCCCTGTGAGCAATACCTACCTAAGTAATACACAGAAACCGAGTCGCAGACATCTCTTGTAAGATCCTGCTTAGCTTAATTGATGTCAGATGCTCACGAACCTCGCTCAACAGTCTAGGCTAACTATCTATCTACATGTCACGGCAGAAAGCGCCGCGCAAAAGAATACCTGGCACTCAAACCAGCACCGCTCTCAGACAAGTACTTAGTTTATTTCAACGTCTCAAGACAAACACCAAGTCTCTCGACTGACAAGTCCTGTTCGTTCAAATTACTAAGTAGTGTTGCAGTGCAGTCATATGTCGCGTTGTATATGACTGAAACCGAGCGCTCGGAGTGGTTGAATCATTGTCTCGAGTACCACTGCAGAGGATAGATATCGATGGGCGACATGCGACTATAAAATACCGGGGTCATGTTGTGACTCCAATGCTTCCGAGGCCTTGTTATAGGTAGATGACGTCCTGCAGATGATGACTCCAATTCCCCAGGCCGAAGCGCAACGGCACCGACTAGGCAGCGGAATTACGTACTTCGTATACGAAGTACGGACGTGCTGAGGTGAAAAATCAAGGGGCCTCAGATCGGGAGAAAAAGCAGTTGTCCCGATATATATAGGGGACTATTCCGCAAGTCTAAAAGTCCATTTTGTAAGTGCCTGATACAATTGGCGTCGACGTCTGGAAGATCCATTACCTGGAAGATATCCGTCCAACTCGTTTCTCATCCCCACCTCCCTGCAGCGATATATCCATCCTCTCACTTGCTTACCTATTCAATACGAAGTGTCTACCTATTCCGTATTCCGCACATAGTGGGTAACTGGGTGAATTACCAAATAACAACCGCTAATCGTACCGGGTGTACATCTATCGCCGTCCATCTTACCAATCTGTCGATGAAGGCAGCCAACCTGGTTACCCTGACGCCTGACGAAACCAGACTCCCAAGTCGTCTCACGATCGCCAGTCCCAGCAGCAACAGCCAGAGTTATTTCACAAGGCCGCCTTGTTTGACTTCCGTATCCTATGACCTTATTCGCGGATTTCGGGAATAAAAGCATCCGCGTGTGGTCTTGCCGCAATGTCAGCGACCGCTGCAACAACGTCTCACCCTAAACCGTCCAAGATACTCGCATGTGTTCATTGCCAGTACCGCAAGATCAAATGCGACCGGCAGCAACCGTGCTCAAACTGCATCAAGGTACTTACTATGTCATCCCACAGGAGTCGCTTCGGTGACCGGGTCATAACACGAACCCGAGTTGTCAATTACGAAGCGTATCCCGATTCCCGCCTCACCTTGGCTCTCACCTCTCATCTCACACGCCTCCGTATATCGAGATAAGGTTGTTTATTGATAACCCATAGGCAAAAATCGCATGTAAACCAAGCACGCCAGCCCCAACGCACAAGCGGCGTCGCCCCAATCAAGAACTCCTCCAGCGTCTGGAACGATGTGAGCGGCTTCTCCGGCAGTATGCCGACGGTAACCCCCCGACCCAGCGAGATTATGCTCCGGCCGCCCCTGAGCCCCGTAGTATTGTTGGTAGTGAGAACCAGCCTGAGGCAGGCTTTTCCTCGATGACAACAGTACAGGCTGACCCCCAGCCCACCTACAAGCCGACTGGGAAAGTCGTTCAAGAGGGTGGTAACGTTCGTTTTATGGACAACTACATCCGGATCAGCTTTCATGATGAGGTAAATCTCGAACACAACAACGCGAGACCCATTGCTGACCGTTTACTCCAGCTCGCAGCTTTGAGAAACATCATCGACGACGGCGAGGACCAAGAAGAATCCGAACCGAGCAGCCTGGGTCTCTCACCGGATAACAACGCGGGCATGTTCCTAGGCGTTGAAGACGCAGCAGATCTTCAGGAATTACACCCGTCGTACGTACCTCTCCACCCCAAAGTATATCCCTCGAAAAAAGTGATCGACATGGCTCATTTGCTTACTACTGTAGTCCTTCTCACGTGTTTCAACTATGGCAACTCTTCGTTGATCGGGTCAACCCCTTAACCAAAGTGGTGCATGTCCCGACGCTACAACCCTACGTGGTGAACGCTGCTGCCGACATCAGTAAAGTTCCCTTGGCGTACCAGGCTCTCCTTTTCTCCATATATACCATGGCTGTGGTGTCACTCACAGGTTCAGAGTGTCTCCAACTGCTCGGCATGAGCCAAAGTGCCGCCCTAAATCAATTCACGAAAGGCACCAAGCTGGCCCTGACTAGGTCCAACTTTCTTAACAACTATGACATGACAATCCTACAGGCCCTAACACTATATCTGGTAATGAACCCCCATTTACGGCTTCTCCGATCCTATGCTAATACATAGATATCTACTTTTCAGTTCTCCTTTGACGGTCGAGCTGATAACCACTCTACATGGATCATGGGCGGCACAGTTTTGCGCATCGCCCAAAAGATGGGCTATCATAGGGACGGGGAGCACTTCAACCTCTCCCCATTCGAGACCGAAATGCGGCGGCGACTGTGGTGGCAAGTCATAACGCAAGATTCCAAATACGCCATGATGGCTGGCCTGAGCCAATCCTGGGCCCCGTCGAATTGGGACACAAAACTCCCTCAAAATCTAGACGACGCAGACATGTCACCTACTTCAACGGAGCTCAAGCCCCGGGATGGCCCGACTGAAATGGCCTTTGTTCTTCTCGTCTACCATTACCACGTGCTCGCCATCAAAAGCCACCGGCAGTTCGAAGCCGCATTCATGGCTCTACGCAACGGCGGAGACCGCGCCTCAATCGAGACATGCCGCGCCCTCCTCGATGAGATCGACGTAGAGCTAGCCAAAGTAGAGCGAAAATACGTGAATCCCGCCCTCGGAGGCGTCCACCTAGTAGCGTCGACCCTCCGATCCCTCTTCATAGACAAGATGAGAGACATGCTGGTCCCCATGTCCGAGCAGCCGGAATGGGGCACGGAGATCTTCGACCAGATCGACAGCATGTTCAAGGCCTTCGTAGACAGCCACTTCAAGAAAACGGCCATCTGCGAGCACATGGGCGCGGAATTCAGGTGGTACGTCCAAACGGGCTTGCAGCCGGAATCCCTGCTTCTGTTCACCGCGAAGCTTTATAAACGCCCTACCGGCAGGCTTACCGAACGGTCCTGGATTGCCGTGGAGTCGCTGTATAGCCTTCATGCTGAGCTTTTCGACCTCTCACAGAAGAAAATGGATCGCCAAGCCCAGTTCGTATTGAAGGCGTGGGCCGTCAGGGAGCAGGCACTCGCGCAACAAGGGCAGTCGGTCGAAGTACCTGAATTCATAGCTCGTCTCCGACAACTCCTATCGTCTCGCTCAACACCAGCGAACACTGCTTTGTTAGAGTCACCGTCTCAACCGTCGATACTGCAGCAGACATCGGCGCCATACCAGCAGATGCCACTCGACATCAGCGATGTGAATCGCTACCTAGGAGGTGATATGAGCGCGGCAAGTCTAAGCTTCGACATGTGGGGGAACTTATCGATGCAGAATCCCGACGAGAGCGTACAAGAGCAGGCCTCATCTTACGAAGGATTATCATTGTTGAATTTTCCGGAGATCAACTTTTCAGGCATGTCTATGGACTTTTTAGAATGAAGCTCCAGATACTCTCGACTGATGACCGCGATACTGCCCCGAAAGGCGAGCCATTATGACTTCGACGCGTTACCAGGACAGCGGATAGGAGGCTTGGAAATCCCCTCGACGCGGTACTGGAGTTGAGAGATACGCCAAGGTATATACTGCAATAAAGCATGGCCTTTCTCCCCTCGTTGGCGTTTGTATAATATCCAGGAATCTCTGTTCATATTAACCGTAGATACCCAGATATGTATTTATATTCTTACCAGGTTCGTACCGCGCGATCCAGTGCTAATATGATAGAACTTCCGGTTGAGGTGTTCTTGTGAGGCTGTGGGCTACCGCCGCGCTCATTGATCAATTGCGCCAGAAATCCACATTGCGACCATGCCATTGATGGACAACACATCAGTCGAGTTCCAGCTTGGTTGGTTCGATAACAGTCTAGAACAGTATCTAGAACTTAAGAGTATCGTCGACTGGCTGATCAGCGAAGGTAAGCCAGTTGTCATATTTTGGCTTAATAAGCCCGAGCATCAGCTCGGAAGAACTCACCAGACCTCTAACCACAGGAATACCAAAGAAGCCATTGACACACACGAACACACACGGCTGAGAGGAAAAGACCCTCGCAGAAGAGAGCCGGTCTCGACTCGCGTCCAGAACACGCGCAACGCTCTCGTCGCTCGCGGCCGGCAGCACGACCACTAATTATGGTTTGAAGCCATTCAGTCCAAACCCAGGCTCGATTCGCCAATTCACGACCGTTGAAAAGCAAGTAACGGCGAACGTCCTAAATGGAACCACAACGAGATTTGGAATGGAGATCCAGGCAAAGAGAATCATACGATATAACCCAGGCCGTATGCGGGGAGGGTTCACCGCCAAGCACAGCCGCGCGCATCGTGACAAGAATAGGCGAAGGAACCGTCGAAACCAAAACCCGGGGAGAGCTCCCGTGGTTACGAGGCGTACGGAATATGCCGTCAGTTCAATCCGCGGCCGGCGACCCTGGGGTAGGACCCCTATATCACCCCGTCGATATCGGCTCGCTGGACCGTGCTGTATGCGGAGCAATGGGGTAAACACGATGCCCGTTTGGATAACCATTGGCCATGCGCCAAGCGATCGATTCGGGCATCGCGACGAGAGCAGGTGATATAGAGTAACAGAAGAAGCTGAGATGGCGCAATTGACGTGGCCATCGTCTCCGCGAGCCGGAGTTCACGCCATGCCTCATCCAGAACTCACGGCGACTGTACAGGGATACCGCACGAGCTGATGTCCTGTCGATCATGGCTTATTCTCGAAGCCTTTTCAGCTGCTTCGCGTCGCGGCGTGCGTTGCATTGCGGCTGGATCGGGCAAACCGACGCCGTTCTGACTCCCATCGACCGGTGATATTGGCTTATACAGTTTCCTTAGTAGAACAAACACATCGAAGCACCCTCATCCCACGATATTCAGGCGAGGATCAACCATTGGCGTGTCCTCCGCAGGCAAATCAGTATATATAAGTCAAGATGCCTCGACGATTCCACCTCATCCACGCCGTCGTCCTCTGGCTCCAGTTTCAAACAGCATTCAGCATGTGGTGCATCACCGAAGTATCATCCAGCTCCGAGGTCTGGTTCAGCGATGGGAAACCCGTCTCTGAACCCCGAGGCGATGGCAACAGCACGTCGTACCGCCTCATCGTTAACAACCACGGTTTTCTCGACTTGACCGACATCACAACGCCTGCGCTGCAGTTGCTCGATGCCAATGGCTCGATTCTCTCTCTCAAACCCTCTAATGCTACAGGTCTTGTGAAGGAGATCGTGGCCCCCGCGCCTACATGCGTAGGACTCTTCCTCCAGCTCAGGGATGACAGCACCTTCACACTGAAGCTAGCAAACGCGAAGTCCGGCACGGGTAAGTACAATAGTAAAGACTCATGACACAGCTACGGTTACTCACCAAGAACCAGGCCTCCTACCGTTATCAACAGCATCAGGGAAACTAAAGCCGCTACCAGACATAACCAAGGAAGACGCCGACTTCATCGACACCATGATAGCAAAAAAGTACATCCCATACCAGAAAATCCCCGAAGCGCCGGGGAAGACGGTCGAAGAGATAAAAGCGCTAGGCCAGCAATTCTTCCCGTTCTCGCCGTACAGCTTCCAGCTCGCGATGTGCCTATACGACTGGACAACAGCCTCCTTCGCAAGGCTAGTCTTCATGAAAGTATTCGAGTACACCAGCATCCAGCCGCAACCGCACCCCCTAGACCTAAACAGCATAGCCGAGCAGATCTGGACAAGCAACTGGCCGCCCTACACGCCGCACGACGCCGTCTACATGAACTCCTTCATGATGCAGCCCGCCGACTCCCTAGAAAACGTGAAGACGCAGCTAAACGCCGTAGTCACCGACCTACGCAAGCTAAGCGACGTGCAGAACAAAATGGTGTCCGCAGCCGTGCAATCCCTCCCGCGAACCTCGTTCTTCCAACACCCGCAGCTCTTCAGCGGACAGGTAGACATCTACCAAATGGGGCTAAACCACTTCGGCGTCGAATTCCTAGAATACCCCGGCAACAAAGGACCAGTAGACCAAGAACTAATAACCGACTTCGCCAGCGTGCTAGACACATACGTCGCAGCCGGAAAGACAATAACAACAAAAATGGTCTGGAGCTTCACCGACAGCGTGAAAGACGCGCTGCACTACTCCAACGGCATCCTGCTGGTCGCGAACTCTCCGCCCTCGGTGGTCTGGGACACAACATCCTACGTGACGCCGCTCTCCGACGACCCTGCGAAGACGGAGTATATATTCCCGCCGGGGTCGGAATTTGAGGTGCAGTCCGTTGAACGAATCACCATGAACGGCGCGCAGTTGGTTGTTATTACCTTGCAGCCTAAGACTAAGTCCAAGCCTGTTGCTAATACTGCGGTTTCTGAACATGTTGATCGGGCGCTTCCTGCTGCGCTGGGGACTTCTGAGGTTGTGGGTATTGCTTCCGCGGAGTCTTCTGGGTTGCCTCATAGCTCGCATAAGACTTCGGGGCGGCGGTGTGCTTGTGTTGTGCATCGGGGTGACTCTTAGATGTGAGAGCGTCGCTTGCTTATGGGCTCCCTTGTGGCTTACATAGGATTTCTGGGCGGTTGTTTGCCTGTGTTAGTGGTGTTGTTGCGGACGAGTTGGGAGGGAGACTGAAGTAGCCGCTAGCGTCGTACTTGGTAGAATGTTGCGTTGAAACCCATCACGGTTCACACCAGTCCGCGTGATTTCCAATGTGTTGAGTTTTGATGAACGCTTTGATGTAAGCGATTTATTAGCTGGATATCAGTATAAAGGTTTGAGTTAGACAATTCTTCACATAGCGTGAGTCAACATGATTAACAAGTCAAAAAGGGGTCAATCATTCATCACACAGGATCTATCCAAAAGCAAAGCGCTTGCTAAGTAGGACCAAAACAGCCCGCCAGAACGAACATACTATGTCTCACCAAGCGTGAGATCCCACGGCGACTGCCCCTATTACACCCAGTGTCAACACGAGGCTAGCCGGGACACGACCGAAAGTCGACACCGAACCAGATCCATCGCCATCGCTGTGCGACCCATCCCCAGAGTCATCGTCACTGATAGGAGCCGTGCTTGCTTGCACCGCGGGTTTCAATGACCGGTTAATAAAGTCAGGGCTCCTCCACGAGGACCAGTCATGCGTGAGAAGTCCCCTATAGCATGTCAATCAACGCCAACTTTACAAGACGGTGTCATGTGGAGCACTGACCATTCTTCATCACCGTCCAAAGAACCCTCGCGGATATAATACGAGCCTGAAAGTACCCAAATCATCCAACCCGCCCTCTGCGCGGGGAAATAGTGTAGTAAGCAGGATACGTATGGGTCTTGTGCGGTGGTCGCGTTCTGCGGGAATCCGAACTCAGTCACGACTAACGGGAATTGATTAACAGCGCTGTCGGAGAGGGTTTGGAACCCAGCGTTGAACAGCTTTGAGGTGGTTATGGTGCAGTTATCTGATGGCGTGCCCAGGATGTTGTCGTACTCGTGTAGCTCCAGGACCAGCTTGTTATCACCATAACCGTGAAAATCGGCTCGGTTAAACGTTTGTTTCCCGGGTTGGAGCGCCGTGCCCTGGACAACGGATGTGAGGTTCTTATCGGAGTCCAGGCCGGAGAGGAAGATTAGAACATCTGGATTAGCAGAATGGATGGCGTCGGCGCCTTGCTGGATATAGTTGTACCAGTCCTCCCAGTCGTAGGACTTGGCGAGGCCTGCATCATCCAAGGGTATACGCAGCTCATTCCGCAATGACATTGAAGTCAAGCTTGGCCATGCTTTGCCCTGCTGCACATCAGAGGTGATTTATCGTGAGGGAACTGGTTATACTGACATGTTCGGCCATGAAAGACAGGCCTCGCGTCCAGTTCTTGACGTCGAAATAGGTGTCTCCCCACCACGAATTGCCATCGAGAGGGCTGCAGCACCAGCTTGCTTTGGACACGTGGTTGTCAAGGTGGACGTAGATCTCCTGCTTTGCGCACTCTGCAGCGATGGCATCATACACCTATATTCCCATCAGCTCCAGTTGACACCGCGACGCTCACCATGCAAAACACACGAACCTGCAGCCTGGTAGTTTCAGCCCCGAACGAAGGATTGTTAGCAACAACCTTGCCGTAGACGTCCATGCCATCTTCTTGCCCCAACGCATCGGTAAACGATTTCTGCATCGTGACATCCTGCTGCCCATTCTCGTAGTACTGGTCGACCATCTCGATCGCGTACGTCAGGCGAATAGCGTTCATGCCCAAGCCTTTGATTCTAGACACGATGGCCTCAACGGACTGGTACTGGAGCCCCTCGGGGATCATGGTCTCCAGGGAGCCAGGCCAGTTGACGCCGGCGTAGGTGACTTTGACGCCGGACGCGTCGGTGATCCATCGACCGGACGTGACGAGCGGGCCATTGGGCCACGGCGCTCGGGGGGCTATGTCGGCGGATATAGAGAAGCCGAAGAGAAAAGGCACGGTTGCTAGCCAGCTAGCCAGGCGCTGTTTTGTTTGCTTGGCTCCCATCCCGACGTGACTCGGACGAGAATTACGGTGTGGGATACGGAATCCATCGTACACGTAACTAATGGGTAGGTAACGTAATGGATGTGTTTTTCCACGTTTGTGCAGCCGTTCCTGGATTACCCACTTGATGGTACGCTAACTGTTAGCTTCGATTGTGGGTCTGTAGCAGTGCCTAACGCGGCTGTTGTTAGCGTACGTTAGGCGTCTCCTCAGCTTAGATGGTGCCCTGGCAGGACCCTGGCAGGACCCTGGATAGTACACGGGACTTGCCTGTCCTAGGGCTGTTTAGACACAGTAGGCGTACTAACGCGGCCGCACGGTCCACTGTAGTACGGCGAGCAGGTAAGTCGCGACCGTGGCTTCGTACCTGCACTTACGCACATGCCTCTCCTGCCCTGGCACGCGAACGCTTCATCTCTTCTGTTCCTGCAGTCAATCCTCTCCCTCTCCCTCTTCCTCCCCACCACATTTCATCCCTTGTGCGTCCATCCCACCATCTGATCCGCCTTCCCCGTGTTAACGCCATTTCGCTGTTCTACGGCCTATCTACGCCTCCATCCACCTCATCATGTCCGACCAGTCCGACAGCGATGATCCAGAGTCCCCGGGCGTCACGTTCCTGAGCGAACGGGAATCCGACGGCTCTGGCGCCGACCACTCCGATACCGACCGCTCTGACGCCCACGACTCCAACTCCCACCGCTCCGATTCCGATCACTCTGACACCGATCACTCTGACAGCGACCACTCCGACACCGATGACGACAATGCCGCCTTCCTTGACTTGGAAGCAGCAGAATCCGATGAACACGACAGCGACCATGAAAGCCACCAAAGCCAACAAAGCCAACAACACGCCTCTTTTCCCCAGTTCGCTCGCTTGCCTCCAGAGCTCCGTGCCATGATTTGGGAGGCTGCCGACCCGTATTTACTATCCGAGGCGAGAGTTTTTGAGTTCATTATCTGTCATGTGGGCCGCATTGAACTTTGGGAGTCTGCCGGCTTGGCACATCAGACTCAACCCGCGAGGGCACTTCTCGCCACCAACAGGGAATCTCGCAGCATCGCATTGAAACACTATCCCGATGTTCTCCCCCTTCGCGGCCATCGTGGCGACTTTCGCTTCAAGGGTTCAAGTGACATAATTCATACTGGCGGCTGGCGCTCTTTTCAGGACCTGGCTCGCGTTGCGTCTTTTAGTGACAAGATCAGATATCTCGCCGCCCATTGCCTTAGTCCCGATTTCGACCCGACAATCAGCCCTGAATCACTGCGCGATGACTGCCAACACCTAAAGGCTTTTTTCTGGTGTTTTGATCCACTCAGCGTCACTATTCGTCATCTTGACTGGACTGTGGCCGAGTCCTCCCACCAGTTCGCCATTGACCCGAATCTCTCAATACCATCTTACGCCGCCATGCCCGGCCCCCCTATTGAAAGGGATCTGTTTTGCTGGCCTGACATTGCTCATCCCAACGGCTTTGCCGAGACTGTCGGTGAGGAGTATATGATGCAATTCATATACCTGCCCAAATTCGGCGACGTCCCCGTATGGCCGATGGTACTGTATTCATCCGAATCTCATGGCTCATTGTACAACATGGTTACTCGCAAATACGGATCAGATGCTTGTTACCAACTTAATTTCGAGCCGTGCCATTTATCAAGCGAACTACTACACGCCCTCTTTTCAGATTGGGACGGGCCAGAATCTGCCGAGTCCGAATCAGATCACTATGAACTAGATGGTTTCGTTGTTGATGGCTCCTCAGAGGAGACTGATGACGAAAGCGATGACGAAAGCGATGAGGGAAGCGATGAGGGAAGCGATGACGATCTGAACCCTGTTGAGGATTCATCAGACGAAGTTCAAGACCCCGAGCCACTTGATGATCATGTTTCGGACGCATCTTCGATTGAAACGCAACCATGCATTGCAAAACCACGTAACCATCGCAAGCGTCATGTTTTATCTTCAGAGGACGAGGACGATGATGACAATGGCGCTGGATCCGGGCCTGAAGTTGAAAGTCATTCACGCGTCAGGAAACGTGCAAGGGTCATACTTTCCGATAGTGACGATGATGAGGGTGCCAATGGCGCTAGATCTAAAGTCGAAAGTCGTTCGCACGTCCGGAAACTTCCGCGGGTCATACTATCTGATAGCGAAGAAATGGATGACAAAGATCTTGTTGAACGCGAAGCGGCAGACCGTTCGCGGATCAAAAAGCACACACCTGTTCTAATCTCAGATCATGAGGATAACGACAACGGAGGGGAAGAAACCGAGGCCGATGAGGACGAGTCTAGTGAGCAAGAGGATGACGACGAGGGAGGTCTAGCAGTCTCGAAACAAGGATCTCTCCTAGCAAGATTGCGTCAATTCCGCTCCGACGTTCCGGTCCCCTCGGAGGGGGGGTCTACAAACTCGGCTGAAGAGTCCGAAGAAGACGATGAGGAGCGACTGTCTAACGCCGAATTTCCGGAATCAGCGGAGGAAGATGAGGAGGAGCCATGGTGATGTTGCTAGGCACTCCTGTCATTGGCTGACTGGGAAAAGTCGCATAGTTGACCGGCGGCTGCTGCTATGAGGATAGTGCCCCATATGTCCCATTTTGCCGTCCGGTGCGCAGGCTTTCAAGCATTACGCAGCACATAGTTGTGCGAAGCAATAGTCTTGCCAATGGACGGTAGGGCGCGTTTGTACTTATAAGTTAGCTACGCAGAGTGTCCACCTTAACTGATAATATTCACTAGAAAATTACAGTGACTTTTCATTCTGTGATCTGACAGCATTGAAATCTGTCTGTGAGCGCGAAAGGGACGGCTAAAGAAAAGACGCGACCTGGATAAACCAGCCCCTATTCACCCTCATAGACAACTCCCACACAGAAACCTACTCTAATCACCAATCCACGCGACAGAATACACAGTAGGTGTGTCTAGTAACAGATAACCAAGCCAGGAATAAAAGTATACTTAGTAGACAACGAAAGGATCCCAACAAATAACCACCGAAACCACAGCCTCATTCCATAAAGCACCAAAAGCTAGAACTCTCCGGAGTCCGACTAGATAGTAGAGATTAAGTAGCAAGGCAAAACAAGCCTCAGAATCCGAAAGACGAAAAACAATTCAGTGTCAGCCATGGAAAAATTAATAACCCGGCGAAAAGCACTAGCACCTAAGTCGAGAATCCACGCACAAACCATCCCATCAGAAACCACAATCCCATTCTATTAAATAAAACCACAAACCACAACGCAAACCAAAGCACCTGCTCAGTGCTAACAAGCAAGTACCCCAAGCCCATCACCTCCCCAAAGCCCATCTAACCAACCCAAACCATACAATACAACAAAACCAAGAATAAGTCACAACAGCAGCAGAAAGTTGAACCCCTTCCGCTCCACGTCAAGTTAAGACCCCGACCAGCAAATCTCTCCGCAGGGACCTCGAACATTGAACTGTCAACATCCCCTCAATGATCCCGTATCTACAGCCCCGTAGTCCCGTGATGACTCCAGCGGTAAGGATGCCACTAGATACTATTAGCTAAGTGTACATACCGGCTCATGCCGCATGCGCGAGGTATATACCTCCGGAAAACGCAGACAATCATGAAAGTACACCAACAGAAACGGTGTTACGCATTGTATATATAACAAAGATGATTACGCCCTATTTCATGTTCCCTCTAATTTCACACAATCTGCGATTTACCATCAAGAAGCCACGAGTTTTACATAAATACGGGTTTACTCCTACAACAATGGCACCAAGCAGCGAGGTCATCGGAATAACATGGGAAAGAAGTAGCATAGAATACTTTCATCTTGTAAATAAGGAGCTCCGTAGGGTAAGCCCCGAACATGGACCCGAGCAACGCTCAATTCTATACTGGAATTCACCCATACAACATGAATGCCCCGTTTCAGTATTCATACACCGAGAGCGACTCCAAACTCTCAGAACAATGTTCAAATAGATCTCCCTTCCGCGTTGTCTAGTCGTGTCGGTCCTCTCCTTGCCGCGATCCCTGGTCGCTAGGGCACCAAGATATGGTCCTAAGCCAAACCAAACAAACGATTAACAACCTTGCAACAGGTTGCAAGGGCTAGTAAGGGCTAGGAAAATACTTACCGGGTTATCCTCTAGGATGATTCTGACTTGGTTGATGCTGCATTGTCGAAGAACATCGACCACGATCGCAGTGCGTTCAAGGTCTGTGGCAGCGTCTGCAAGCGCAACCCGCGGAGACGGAAGAACCAGTGCGTTGCCTTTGTACTTCTAGTATGAAAGTGGCTTCACGCCGGCCTCTTCGGACGCCGCAGGTGCCGAATTACCTGAATTCGAGGCGCGCGGAGCCATTACGAGGCTTATTGGGGTCGTGCGAGGCTTATTGAGGGCTGAAGAGGGCAGGAAAAGAAGGGCGCAGGGTGCAGGAGACCAGGGCGCAGAAGAGAAGGCCTTGGGGGTGTGGTGAGGAGGGGAAGGAGTTGGAAATCGTGGAAGCAAGGACAAAAGGTGTAAATCTCTCTGCCAGTTAGCCTGCCCATGCTCTGTCAGCACACAGGCGTCAGGCTAGGACCAAGACCCTCTTGGATAAAATTTACTAGGAGAAACAGTCTAGTTGAAACCGTATCCCGATGGAGACGTGCAAACGAGAAACACCTCGGTTCGTCTTCGTCCCCAACTGTGCTACAGGAATGATGAGGGCCGCTATACATTCTCGGACCGTACAAACATCATAGGGGTTGTTAGCTATGATGGGTCGACCGTTTGGGCTACGCCATCACCGTCCACAGCAATTTTGCGAGATTGATTGAAGTCGAGCAACCATAAATTCGACAATGTCGACTGTCGATTAACCTGTGGGTTGTCGGGTATGCCGATACTCTCGAAGCACCACGAACCCAACGTCGCACCAAGTCGTCGTACGGTTGCTGCTCCTTGGGACTGACCATTCCGTTGCTGGTCTGGCTTCGGTCGGAGACGGCAGAAAATCAACTCGCAACGCTGTGCGAACTTCCTGCGCCGTAGATAGAGTGAAAGAGAGCTTCTATTCTGTGCTGGAAGAACCCCCCTTAGAATTTAGGCCGACAGGACCATAGATCTTGCGAAGGATAAGCTCAGTCCTTGTATCCTTCTGCTCTCCGAAAAGGAAATGCTCCCATCGGACTTCTGGAGACTGTGTCAGTTCAACAGGTAGGACGTCACTCAGGAACGTGCAACTCAGGACATCATAAACAACTGATTGGGATAGATTTCAACTAGGCAAAGCAAGAGAGGTTCGGGATTAGGGGATATAGGTAGGTCTCTACCGCGATAACTGGTGATGACGTACCTCGTTGACGGCGACTGAGTTGCTCATCAGCCTCGGGCGAAGTTTGAATGACCACAGTTGCCACGGTAAACTGTTCGTGTCCTCGGTGGTTCGATATGAACGAGGTATTCCCACTTGTCTTCCTCTGGCATTGGTTGTTGGAAATATCCTTTCATTACATCAATGACCCAGAATACTGATGAGCCCTGTAATGCGCCGAGGATTTGATCCTGCCGCGGCAGGGGGCACCCACCCCCTATCATTCACAGATTGATCCTTTGCAGGTCGACAATGACCCCGGCCCGCCTTTTTGCCACACTACGAATGCGGGCGAAGCGCTTGGCACGGGTTGACCGCCATGGCGTCTCTATCTTTCCTAAAGTCTCGCAACTTCCTTCCATTCTATCGGCATCCTCATGCCGTCACGAGAGGGAGAATATCACTTGAGCTCTGCATTCTCATGGGGTTTGAGAAGTGAGTTGGCGCCGAATTGAAGATCTCCTTCGTGCTCCATTCGGTTGTGTGAGTGCCAGTGAATGAATTCAGCACCCAATGCGGGGTCGGCATGGGGCAAGGACCATGAGTGGTGGCGGAATTAACCGCACCTATATACGTATCTCGCTCGAAGAGGGCGACAGCAGAGACTCGGCGTCTCTTGGGATCCATTCGAAACATAAAGGACCGTAAATGTTGCTGTGCCGCTTAGCGACAGGAGTCTATGACACCAGGCATCCAAGCCAGTGTAGGAATAGCCAATGGAATTGGCATCATTGGTAGCCATCATGGCTAAGCACCAGAGTCGGGGCCATCTTGGATATCTGTTTTCACTCGATAGTTCAAAAGCACCGACACAACAAGATCGTGTTCGTTTCGCACGGCGTGTGCCAGCTTTACCGTGAGACAGCCCTCAGCCCTTGCTATGAGCTGTCCAGGTAACGGTGGCATATTCAGGTTCTCGCAATGCCCAGTCTAAAGGATCGCTGTCACTGTATTCTGAGCCGGTATCACTCTCAGCGCCACTATCCGAGTTGCTGCTGCTTTCATAGTCTTGTTGTCTTGCATAGCTAGTAGTCTCTCGTCGTGGGCGATCTCGAGCTATTCCCGGCTGTATAATATCTCGTCTAAGCCGTAAAACTCTCCACCCACATATCCAGAATAAAGGATCTTTCGAGGAGCTTGCGGCATTCTAGGGCAATGCCAATGCCCGTCTCCCAATCGGGGCCGCCTGGCTCGACTGCAGATAGGAGGGTGATGCTCTGCCCAGGCAACCGGATATCATCGACGGGTACTCGCACATGCTTGAGGCCAGTAGACCCGACGTAACAGGAAGCCTTCCGAGATGGAAGGCAAACGGCCCAAGTCCGGATGGCATGTTTTGTCACGGAACAGAAAACAACATGGTTGCCGTTGGCGTTGCTGTAACCGGTAATATCTCTATATGTTTAACAGAGAGACAAGTCGGCTCCTGGGATATAGACTCTCTCTTCGCTTTGTGAACTGAGATGCTGTTGGTTTCACAGGAAGTCTTCAACCGGGCCTGATTCATCGGGTAACGATGGTGTACAGTTGTTCCCTGGTGTTTGTGCCAGAGAGTACTAGGCCCGCGTTGAACCGTTCAAGCATCCCATCTTCACAATCGGAAGTCTTCAGCCTGTTGGAATGAGCGGTACAGTCTGTTCGTATCGAGCAGTGTACCCAGTAGCATTCCTGTTGAAACACGAAGTTTAGCAACGCAGCAAAACGTGTGATTTCGCAGCAACGTACCTGGACTTCTGAGTCCTCGGCCTTGGTCCTCGCATCCAGTCTCCAATATAGGGGATCAGCTAGCGAGGAGAAAATTTGCATATATATGAAAGAGGACTGTGCCTCATAAAAGACGTCTATGACAGCGACGGCATCTTTGATGGTGTTGACAGCACGGGTGTGAGGACGTTGAGGTCTTTGTGCTATGGCGGTATTGGTGGGATGGAGGAGAAGAAGAGGGAATCTTGTCCGGGGCCCTTAAATACCTAGACACGCAGACCCGGGATCGATGCAGGAGCTCTACCCAGAGCATCGTTCCCGCCTCCGCCCCCAGCGCTCGCGGCAAGCACTCCGTCAGTGGGAAGCCAAGATGCATCCCGAGCAACGCTGTGTCGATCGCAGTTGCAAACATGTGACGGAGAGCAGAAGGTCAGCCATCAATAGGACCTTCCACCTACGCTACATGTGCCGCGACAAACCATGCTCAGTCGCCCCGATCATTGCGTAGGTGCTTTCCGATGCATCCCGACTACGCAATCATGGGGCGTGCTCTGCCGGGTCTGCCTCCCTCGCCTTATCAGGCCTCAATGTGTGCCGGCAGGAGAGGCGACCGCGCAACCACGCAATCGGAAGGCATGGGGACCACGGATTACAGCATCAGGTAGGAACCACAGGCGGCGCCTGGTTACGCGCGATTCAGACGCACGACTACCCTCTGGAGCAATACATTGGTTGACCACCGTGATGACCAGATTTGGAGATGTGCTGGGAATTGGAAACCGTATTAGTGGATACCGGCTGCCCCTAAAAAAAGCAATTCCCAGTCACGAGGAAAATTACCCAGATAGGCAATCCCCACGCGCAAGATCCCCATATTAGCAATCACAGCGCAGACCAATCCACAACAGGCAATCAGCGCAGCATCAGTGGTTTAGTGGTACAGTCAGTATCCCTGTCCGGACATGCCTAACTTATGCATAAATCGTTAATATGCATACGGTTTTCGCGGGATGACACTTTTTGTATGGGATTTTTTCTATAATTTGCATAAAACAGTGAATTGCATATTGTATATGCGTGTATGCCACTTCAGGGATGACTAGGTACTTCCTTTACCACTATATTTTGGTGTAGACCTAAGTACCTAGTAAATACATATACAGTATTTGAGTTTCATATGATTAAGGTTCGGTTCGGGGAGGCCAACCGGGCAAAAACCAACATATATACATGTTATGACGCGACAGGATGTGACAGGATATGTATTTAGGTTCATTTATATGGGGTAAAAAAATTGAAGTTATGACCCACAATTATTACGTCACAGCTTTTAAATCGCATAAGTCGTCAAATTGCATATAAATTCCTTTGGATGGCCCACATGCAGGTACCGGGATACTGACTGTAAAATCCATCGTTGCCATCGATGGGCCCCGTGTTCGATTCACGGCTGATGCAATCCACTCATCTGTGATATTTTTGTCTTTCCTCGCTCGTCCACGTGGTTTTCCTTTTTGATGACGACATGTTCCGTATTTACTTTGTTAGTCACCGTGATATACTTTTGGCGCGCGCGTGATCCAAAAGCAGTGCCTGTAATAATAGCATGCGACAGCAAGTGACGGTAGCCGGTATCTATTCCAGACATTGAGCTTCGTATACTGTAATCGGAATGGAGCTCGCAGCGTCCGAATTCGGGTGCGCAAGCCGCCGTAGAAAATCAAAAGTAACTCAACGAGACAGGGCGAGCATACAGCACCACACATCATATTACATGATGCCAAACCTCGGATCCAAAAAGGAACAAATCATGAGAACATAAAACAAGTCCAAAAAAAGATAAAAGAAATATGGTAAATTGCCCACTACTGGAGTCGAACCAGTTGCCTCCTCATTACTAGTGAGGCGCTCTACCGGTGAGCCAAGCGGGCGATGGAAGTCCCATTCGACAAATCCCATTATTACCAATTCCCCTCAGATTCCCGCCCACCAATCAAAACACACACTTGCTTCGCGCACCAATCGCAGCGCACCAGGTCTTCCTCATCCTTCATGATGCATCAAGCACAAAAAACCTCAACGCCCCCTAATAAGTCGAGTAGGTAGTAACATCCCGTAAGAGAGCGAAATAAACCCCTCTCGTAATATGACGGGCCAACAACCCTCCATGAGAAGGACATCCCCGCGGAATTGCATATATTCGTGCCACACGTTGCCAGTGATATCATTGAATATTGCTCTATTCTCTCCTTAAAAGAGTGTCCCAACTCGCCTGGTGATTAAAGCGGCTGGTGGTGTTATGAACGACAGGAGCCCAAGAAACAACACTCCCTCAACGCAAGCTCCCTTCAATATATGTAGCTCGTAGCACGGGTAGCTATCTTTATTTGTGACATGATGTTCGTCTGCAGTCTACACCCAGTTACTTACTCTAGATAGCCCAAGATACATATCACATGAGACGATTAACAGATCCTCAACACATCTCTACGTATTAAACATTCATACTATTTTACGAATCCCAGCAACATGCAAGCCAACAAATACCAGTTCCATCCCATCAACAGCATCCCAATAAACCATTACCTCCCATCCCAACACCAGCAAACACATAAAAGCAAATCCCCCCAAAAGGGACAATCAAGACAACAACCTCAAAGCGCCTTAACAGCAGCAAAGAAAGGATTAGCAAGCAATCTCTCATCCGCCATAACAAGCTCGCGCATACGCCCAATCATTTCCTCCTTGCTCATCCCGCCCCCCTTGACATCCTCCTTCCACCTGACAAGCACCTCCTTCAACCGAGCACTGCCTTCCTCGACGTCCTGCTTCGTATACTGTAGTCCGAGCCCGTCCTCATGCTTAGACGTGAAGTCCTCCAGCTCGTCTGCTTTCCGCTTCGCCATGCGGACCACCTTATCCGGGAAGCGCACGAGCTCCGCGACGTGGATGCCGAAGGACTGGTCGCAGATGCCGGGCTCGACTTTATACAGAAGGGTGACCTCCCGCTTCGCGTCTGCGTCCGAGGTACCGTCTGATTCCGAGCCGGAGATGTGCGCCGTGACGTGGAGGTTGCGTACCTGCGGGTATTGGTCCGCGAGCGCGGTGAGTTCGTGGAAATGCGTTGCGAAGGTAGCGAAGCAGCCGATCTCCTTGACTATATGCTCCGAGATAGCCCACGCCAGACCGAAACCATCATATGTAGACGTGCCGCGACCCAGCTCGTCGATAATGATCAAAGACTCATTGGTCGCTGATTTGAGAATATTGGCCGTTTCGAGCATCTCCGCCATGAAGGTGGAGACTCCCTTGAGTTGCGAGTCGCTCGCGCCCACTCGTGCGAGAATCGAGTCGAAGATGGTGAGTTCCGCTTCGGCACACGGGACAAAGCAGCCTACCTGTGCCATGAGCGCGATAACGCCCGTCTGGCGGATATAGGTTGACTTGCCACCCATGTTGGGTCCCGTGATGATCAAAAATGAGGACTCGCCACGCTTCATCTCTACATCGTTCGTAATAAATTGAATGTCATCCTGCATCTCCATGCACGGGTGACGGGCTTCTTTCAGGACAGTTGAGCCTTGACCTCGATCGTGGATCTTGGGTCTCACATAGGAGGTAGGAGCATGGACAGAGCAGTGTGCGAAGGACACAATGACATCAAGGTGAGCGAGGACCCCAGCGAGCTGCTCCAGTACGGGGCAGTACGACGCGGCTACACTGACGACCTCGTTAACCAAGCCACTCTGTGTCCTGTCATAAGTCTGAGACAACTGGTCGAATTCCCGTCGGTAACTTTGAAGCGTTTTCGTGGTGAAGTAAACACCGTTCTTCTGAGTGGAACACTCCTGGTATCGGGAATTGTTGCGGATACACCCTGCCTCTGTTCTTGTCAATCGCATGCACCAACCGTGAACCCTGTGATTTTCTAAAAATATCTTCTTGTTCTCTTCCTGATTTAGATCCTCCGCGGCGTTGCGAAATTCTTTGTCCATGTCAGACCGTAGTTTATCAAGTTTCCGGCGAACAATGCGTAGACTATCGTCAAACTCTGGCTTGATAATGAATTCATGGTTGTCGAGGGCTTCCAGATCAACCGTTGTCTCAACCATTTCGGCCAGTTTTCCCAGACTATCGCTAAGACTCTTTAGCTTGTTGGTATACGCCTCATCCAGCGGATCTTTATAGACTTCATCCATCACTCCTTCGAGTGTACCTAAAAACCCGGGTAGCCGAATGACGACCTGGTATGCTCTTACAACATCTTCTAGATTTGCTTTCTTGCGCTGGAACCGCTTAGACAGGCGGTATAGATCCGGCACTGACTTGAGGTGCTCTTCTTGCATGGTTTGCCGTAACTCCGTGTCATTGACGAACGCCTCAACGAGTTGTTGACGCTTTTCAATCTCTTCTTTGCTCATGAGCGGCTGCTTCAGCCACTGCGATAATAGCCGGCTGCCAGTGGGTGTTTTACAGTGATTAAGTAATCCGAATAGACTCATGTTCTTTGACCCGTCGCGTGGCCCAGGCATGAGGTTAAGAGCTTTCAAAGCAGCGGCATCTAGTTTCATAAACTGTGACAAATCATGTTGATACAATTGATACTGACCGAAGTTGGAGGGATCTTGTAGGATGGAGAGGTATTTGATCAGGGCGGCGGCCGAACCCATAGCCAGTTTAAGGTCGGTCTGGGGAAGCATGGTGGCGAATCGTTCGTCCTTCAATAGCCGTGCTAGATCCTGTTCAATATCTTTGGTGCCGAAGTCACCAACGGGTCTTTCTGCAATGGAAACACCGCAGTTATCGATAATCTGACGAAGCTTGGCCAGCTCTGGGTCCTTGTCCTTCTCGGCCTTGTCGAACTGGATAAGGCATTCCTTGACTCCAAGCTGGATGAGGAGGGCCTCGAAATTGGAGTACAGATCATTGTCGAGAAACTCGCTCACGCCGAGCTCTCGAACACTGGCATCCGCAAAACATACGCCCACACTCCTCGCCTCGGTGGCTTTGGCTGAGATCTTAACAGCCAAGATCATCGGTGCAGAGTCGACCTGGCCACCGAGTTCGTCCTCGACATCTTGTAGGTTTCCGGGTGATGCTTGTTTAACGACCTTCCAGTTCAGGCGAGTCCCGGTATTCTCGTATAACTCGATCCGCTTGCCGAGCTTGAAGAGGGCTTCTCGGAGGAATTGTCGAAAGACGGTGACGGTCATAGTGACGGAAGGCAGGCCGCTGGCATCGTTTCGGCCGAGCTGTCGAACTACGGAGGTGGTTTTGTAGACCTAACGAAGCAAGGTCAGTTGATATACAAATGGGATTGGAGGGGCGAATCTCACAGTCCGGGCGATGAAATTGGCATCCTCGCCATGAGCCGTATACCAATCACCTCGGTCAAATATCCGTATGGTCTCGGAGCCAACATCCGGGAGCGACTTGAAGTATCGAATGAAACCATGTTCGTCGTCAACCTAGACAAATGGTCAGAGACTTGGTGGTTATGGACAAGACAGAGGCAGGGACTTGTACCTTTAATTCGGGACGGGAGGACATGATGGGCAAAAGACAAACGACGAGTTCAACTATGCAAGACCTCTCGCATTTCTTGGGGGCCGATTGTTTGTCAAGAGAGCCCCATCTGTATGTTCAGGTAGGATGGTGAGGCCTTTTGTCTGTTAGTGGTTGATGTGGAATTGCTCGCTGGAGCTCGTGGTGTCGCGTCATGGAAAATCAATTAAAGGTGCAGACGCGACGGAACGCGCTGAAACCCCTGGTGGTATATGGCTTAGTTGCATCTATTTTTTACTAGCATATTTTTTATATGCAAAGCCCCTGTAAAGAGGATTATTGACGTCATTTTGCTCGCTAGCTGCCTAGTTATGCATGTACCTGAAATAAGCAGATAGCGCAAAACAGGCAGGCGGGGCAGTTCCTTGGAGCTCCAACCGAGAATCTGCGGCTTCAAAATTTTGCTCCTAAATCATCTACCTATTTCTCCCTCTGCACTCGGGCAGCCCAACGCCTGCTCATCATAACCCCATCTACATTCCTACAGCCCAGGCCATAGTAGCCCAACGAACTTATATGTCTCAAAATACCCAATTGGAACCTGTCGCGCAATGGAAGTATCCGACACCACACCTCTGGGATCTGCGGCGGTCGGAAAGACAGATTTAAACGACGGCGCCGAGTCGGATAAGCATGCCAGTGCCGGGGATATATCACCCAAACGAAGAGGAGTGAAGCGGCCAGCAGAAGATGACCTTTCTGACAATGCCTCCGAAGACGACGAAGAATCCCGCGATCAGCCCATTGATGCCTCCGGCGAGGAGATCCCCATGACGAAAAGTCAGCTAAAGAAACTAAAGAGGCGGAAGAAATGGGAGGAAAGTAAGGAAGGGAGGCGGCTGAAGCGCCGGGATAAGCGACACGAGAGGCAGGCCCGGAAACGCGTACAGAAGGAGGAAGAGATGGCTGCCGCTGCCGCCGAGGGTAGGGAGCCCGTTCTCAATGATCGCCGGCGGAATAAGTCGCGGCCCGGCGCCGTCGCCCCCATCGCCATCATAATCGACTGCCAGTTCGAAAAGTACATGCTGGAGCCGGAGTTGGTGTCTCTTGCGAGCCAGGTGACGAGGTGCTATTCCGATAACCGGGGCGCCGTGCACTCGGCGCATCTCTACATCAGCTCCTATGGTGGCGTCCTGAAGGAGAGGAATGAGACCGTGTTGGAGAATCAACATCTGAAGTGGAAAGGTGTTCGCTTCTGCGAAGGCGACTTTGTCGAGGCCGCGAAGGAGGCGAAAGAGTGCATGGCCGGCCCCAAAGGCGGCGAGATGATTGATATGCTACGGCAGAGCGCATCTAGCGAGTGCGTTTCGTTGGTGTCTTCAGCCCTGGCTACCACGAAGAAGGCCAAGACTGCCCCGACGCCCGAACCTGAGGCAGAAGATGTGGACAAATCCGTCGTCTATCTGACTGCCGATTCACCTTACACGTTGAATCGTCTAGAGCCGAACACCTGTTACGTTGTTGGAGGCATCATTGACAAAAACAGAGAGAAAGGTCTTTGCTATCGAATTGCCCGAGAAAAGAACGTCAGGACAGCCAAGCTACCTATAGGCGAATATATGGTTCTGCAGCATAGACATATCCTGGCGACTAACCATGTCGTGGAGATTATGCTGAAATGGCTAGAGACAGGCGACTGGGGCACGGCGTTTATGAAGGTCATTCCAACAAGAAAAGGCGGGAAGCTAAAAGCCGGCGAAGAAACGCCAGCTGAACCGGCGGAAAAAGACGCCGCAGAAGAATCCGAAAATGCTAGTGCTCAGGTTGACGATCAATAGGTCAATACTATCCAATCGAACTCTCATCCAAATGCCGAAAACCTCGCGATGGCAGGCGGAGATAACCCAGAGGAAAGTTTAGCAGCGAACTCCCCGAAGGAATCAATTACGTGGCTCCAGCCTGGACTCAGCCGAGCGAGGAGAGTGAACCGTCCAGACAGGCTCGAGTGAAAGCTTCCTCATCACTTTTTCCGTGGCATACGGCCCATACTTGTGATTCTACATGTCAACCAAACCGATCTCGCACAATGCGAGGTCTGGCAATCCAGCTTTAAGTCCGAAATGTAGGTACCTTAAATCCAGTAAAGGAGTTAACCCGCATAGACATAAGTCCGTATTCCGTATCAGATCCGTTCCGTATCAACTCAGAACCCGCCGGCTGCGGGGATTTGCATCCATAGTTACCGCCATATTGCGGCCGAGACCCCTCAAATACTAGTCCGCATTCCCGTAGGTAAAATACCGTAGCAAAGTGACCCACGAGAAGGCCCCCAAGACCAAGAAGAAAAGGAAAAAGCGAACGAAAGCATATTTCACAAAACCGCAAACAACGAGCCCAACACCCATAACAGCCCACGCAGTATTATAACCACTTCCAATCAAACCCAAAAAGCCCAGTAACTATCTCCCGCACACAATAAGCAGCAAATATCACATCACAACAAACCAATACCACAACAAAAACAAAGACAAAAAGCAAAGCAAAAACAGCCTCAAAATCCCCTTCACCAATCCCACGCAAGACATGAATCACGTAAGTGCAGAAACGGCCCGGCCCGAAAGCATAAAAGCGTAATTTTTTTCCTCTTTTTTATCTCCGTCGCATGCCCGGCAGGCAACCGACTCAACCCAACCCATGCGTAAAATGGGTACCTAACCTCCCACATTTCTGAGTTTCGGTTCTTTTGCCGGTTGTGGGGAGACTCGTAATGGGAGGGTTGGGGTTGCGGTTTGTGCTTGGCATCGCTATACTTATTAGATATGGCATGGCTGCCGTTTATGAGATACCTGTTACAACCGAACGGTCAAACAGCGTGTTGTTTTGCCATCGCGGATGTTGTTGTGGTGTTTACGAAGATAAGGATGAGGATAGGGAAAATAATATCCGGACCCATCTAATAACCGCGGATGCGTACCGGTAATCCGCCATCTCTGCGTAATCCCCGTTCCGGAGCGTATATCCACGGGATAAGACCCCGGGTTAAGAGGCTTGCTTATACAACGGACTATCCATACCTAACCATGTCAAATCACATACGAAAGAACCAAACACAGCAACCTCAACCCCTTAAATCCGAATAGCTTTTGATTTATTCCGTGGATACCATAAAATACAGACAAGATGTCTATCCGCTAACACACAAAAATATCCCGCCCGGAATAATGAAAGGAACGGCGGACATACCGGCCAAGACGAAGATGCGCACACATACCAACCAAGCCAAACCCAGTATATAAAACAAGAGATCCCAAAAACAAAAGCAGGAAACCCAATGCAGATGCAACCAAATCCCGTTCCAACCCATACCCAAGCCACCGGTTTATTTTGAGTCATTGTCATTGTTTCATTGTTATTAAACATCCTCATAACCAAACCACCCCGAAATGTCCGTCCAGAACAAACGTATCTTCATCACCGGCGGAACGGGCTACATAGGCTCCCGCATAGTGGAATTCGCCCTGCGCGAAGGCTACACAATCCACGCCCTATCGCGCTCCGAAGCCGGGACAGCAAAGCTAAAAGCGTTAGGTGCCGTGCCGGTGCCCGGCGACGTGACCTCCCTAGAAGTACTACGCTCCGAAGCCGCGCAAGCGGACGTCGTGATGCATCTAGCGGACCCCTGGGCAGACGACTTCTCCCAACCGTACGAAAAAGCCATCGCCATCGACGGGGCGGCGGTCGATGCCCTCGCCCAGGGACTAGCGGAGTCCAAGGGCCGTAAACTTCTCATCGATACTTCCGGTGTTGGCGTCGTCAAGCCCGATGACCACGACGGGGAAACGGACGAGGACGCCCCCGCGAACCCGAACCCCATGAACGGCCGGATCCACCGCGAGAACCACAACCTCGGCAAGGCCGGGGAGGGCGGGGTGCGGGTGTGCGTGATGCGGCTATCGCCCTTCGTGTACGGGCGCGGCGGCAGCGGGGTGAAGCTGTTCATGGGGATGTTTGCGAAGCTGGGGTACGCCGTATGCGTTGCGGGCGGAAAGGCGCGGACCAGCACCGTACACGTAGACGATGCGGCGCGGGCGTATGTCCTCGCGGCTAAGCACGCTTGCGTGGGAGATGGGAATATCCGGGCTATTTACAACTTGACCGCGTCCACGGAGACTACGTTCCGGGAGCTCACGGGTGCCATGGCTGATACCATGGGGGTGCCGTTGCGGGATATGTCCGAGGCGGAGGCGGCGTCTGAGGTGGGACATTTCATCACCAAGTTCTTTAATGATCCGATCCGTGGGACTAGCGAGAGAGCTCGACGGGAGCTCGGGTGGGTGCCTACGGAGACGGTGGGGATTATCGAGGAGGTTCGGAGTGGGTCGTATGTTGAAGTTGCGAAGGAGATCATGGCGGGCGCACAAGAGAGCAAGGCGTGATGGGAAAGGACGGGTGCGAAAGTCTGCGGCAGCGCGAAAATCAACCTGTACGTGGGATAGCCGGGAAAGTGAGTTGCCCAACCCGCTGAGCCTCTGTATGTATAACCAAGATATGAAAGTTAGTTAGACTATCAAACAGTCTATCCGCAAGCCGTGGATTTTAGTAAGCCAGCAGCTACTCTCCTCTACAGCTTGGTTAACTTCCGCTGTTTTGCTAGCCAAGCCTGCGTCATCGGCATCACGCTCAACAGCCTCGTCTCTCATCTTCCAAATCTTGGAGAGAGTCTCCATTGCCGAGGTCACTATACCCCAAGGAAACACATCCAGCATCGCGCGCAGCCGCTCGATGACCCACGCCCTGTGAACATCGGACACGGCGTCTATGCCCGTGAGGAACACAGGCCAGACCGTGAACTTGAACAGAGGATTCGTCTTAGGGATGAACGACAGCTCCTCGACGATTGTCGTTCCGAGATCTTCCGTCCTCAGCGTCATCGGCAGAGACGCGAGGTCCTGGTTGCTCAGCTGTGCGCGCCGCCGTATTTCGGCCGGGAGACCGGGCGCAACTAGGAGGATGTATAGACACACGGCAGCGCGGTACGTAGCCGCGGTGTGCCGGCGCAGGCTCACTTCCTGCTCATTCATCACGACACCAAGCATTCCGATAAGGTGTCTCGAAACGCCTGCAGCCCACCCGTTGATGTCGAAAGTCTCGGCTTCCTTCAGCAGGCTCAGGTATATGCCCATATGGGCTGTATTTGGAGACCGGTAACCGCTTGTTTTTATGTGTTGAGTGATACGTGCCGTTTGCAAGAGAACGCCCATGAGGCGAGCAGGGCAGCTGTGGTAGCTGTTATCCTCGGTTCGCGAGAGTATTCTTGACACCTCCGCCGCATCCCACGTCAGAGATTGGGGCGTGCAGTCTGCGCTATGAGTCGGGGACGGAGACGATGGCAGGACCAAGGACTCTAGAGCGCAACACCATATGGAGTATGCCACGGTATCAGACGTTACGTAATCACACGCAGTGAGCGGTTGGTTCGGTGCCTTCGAGAGCTCTTGGGTTGTTGTCGGGGAGGAAAGGAGACTGAGATCCATCGCGGATGGAGAATGGTGGTATTCCGGGACCTCCCCATCCCCGGCACGTAGCAGCAAAGACGCCGCAGCGGGACTGTGTGCGAACAGCAGTCGCCCCGCAGCAACCAGATGGGTCTTCCACCCCTCCTTGCCAGAATCAATGAGCGCAAAGTTGATAAAGAAGAGAATGGTAGCGAGGAGGGCCGCCCGGTCCTGTTCGCTCTCGACGGCGTAATGCCCAGCAGGTTTCTGGTCGATGAAGGTTATGAGTGCTCTCGTGGCGTCCTGGCGCGCGCGCAGGGCATCTACGAGCGCACGCTGGGCCAACTGGGAGCGGCCAGCGATGTCAGGAGTGGAGTTCTCAATGGCGTGGTAGTAGTGCACGGCCGAGACTCCAATGATGATGTGCTGCAGGGAGGGATAGGCCTGGGACATGGGGATGAGATCCCGGAAGGGGTTTGTGCCCAGCTCGGGGTTGTCGTGGACCACCAGATCCTGACACAGCCGAGACGCAACTGCGGTTACATCAGTCAGACGGCGCTACAGAGGGATAGTGGCAAGCGACACAACGACACAACGACACAACGACACAACAACACAACGACACAACAACACAACACACGCAAGGTACCCACAGTAGAACAGGTAGTGTCGTGACGACGTGCTGAGGTCCTGTAGCAGCGGATCGACGGGCACGGCCAAGACCTGCGCACCATGTCCCAGGCTGTTAAACGCGGCAGTTATGCCCAGCTGCTCTCCACTGTAGCTCCTGGGCCGCAGCAGAACACTGGAGTCGGCGGTTAAGGTCACGCCCGCGCCCGTGCTCGCACTCGCACTCGCACTCCGGCCCCGTGGGCCGATGGTGCTGTCGGAATGCACCCATCGGTACAGCCTGCCGTAGCCAAGACATCGCTGGCCAGCCCTGGTGCACTTGTGGCATGCCGGCACTGAGCGGTCACACCGAAGTCGGCGTCTGCGGCAATTATGGCAGGACTTCTGCTCCATGGACTGGGGAGCTGCAGCTGAGGGTTGCATGGCCGCTACACCGCGAGGCTACGGTCTACAAACGGACTAGGGAAGCCGGGCAGCACGTGTGAATTGCCTATGCTGGCCAAGTCCGAGCTCGCTTGCTGATCCGGGGGTGTTGGCAAGGTGAGGCGAAGCGAAGCGGGAACAGGAACGAAGGATGGAGGGGGAGATGGATTTGGGAGGTGGGCGGGGCGGGGACGGGCGAGCCGGGCGAGCCAGCACCAGCACAGGCGCAGCGCTTAGCAGACGCAGTAACCGAGAAGGGCTACGACGGCGCAGTCCAGGCGAATCCAGTGGAAAATCAGCGCAGGTGGGAGAATCCAGCGCAGCCCAGCGCCTACCTACAAGTTAGGTATAGTGCAGTGTAGGTACATTAGGGCTCTAGGGTACATTAGCCCCCAAGCGCCCAGGCTCCAGCGCATTACAATTTGCACGCACTAGTACCTAAATCGGGCGCGCGCCAGGCCGGATGCGGTTAGCCGGCAGCATCGCGATCGCCGGCGAATCAACGTCCCGATCAGAGCGGCGCCATGCCGCATCCGGCATAGAAATGTCGAACCGTACATGACGCGCGACTTAGTGCCGCGACTTAGTGCCGCCGCTACGGAGCAACAGGCGAAGGCGCTGCAGGTCATACATTTTTGGCTCTTTTGGCTCTTTTGGCTCTTCCATCACCACTACCACCTAGTAACCACACCTCTAACACACGATAAGCATTTAGGTAGCATGCCATAACAGCGCCCGTCTTGCCCTGGCTGCTCGTGTTGACACTCGACACCGCTTCTTGCCGGCTTCTAAGTTCTTGCCGTCTTCGTGGCTAGCGTACCTATACATATAATTGGTGCGGTGTACCGCTTGCAAACTCGCCTCGCCAGCGTCCTCGGAAATGGACTCTTCCTGTTTGCATCTGGCTCGCAGCGAACTCCATTGTTGCTCGCTTCATCATGGCGGAGCTAGCGGCTCTTGAGAACGCCCTCAAGGCCCGTGAGAGTGGTGAGGACCGTGACGGTCGTGGCATGGCGCAGACGGGGGCACCAGGCACCGCCGAGCTCATGGATAAGGCCCGACAGCGACCGGCCATGTTCCACAATGCTAGCTCGGAATGCGGCTTCGTGTTCGCCGTCATCATGTCTCTGATGAGCTGCGAGTTCTTCATCAGCGGTTTCAACATTGTCCTGCCCGACGTCGCCATAGCCCTGAGCATCCCGGACGACGAGCGCACGTGGCCAGCCGCGGTGCCCAACCTGACGACCGCCGCATTTCTCCTCCCGTTCGCCCGTCTGTGCGATCGCTATGGCGGCCGATACATCTTCCTGGGCGGCCACCTCTGGGCCTTCATTTGGTCCCTTGTTGCCGGCTTCAGTACGACCCCACGGCTTCTCATCGTATGCCGCGCCATGCAGGGCATTGGCTTCAGCGCTAATCTGCCTGCTGGCCTGGCGCTGCTGGGCCATACGTACAGGCCAGGCCCGCGCAAAAACTTCGTGTACGGCATGTACGGGTCCTTCGCGTGCGTTGGTTTCTACTCGGGCATCCTCATCGGAGCGTTAACAGGCCAATTTCTCAACTGGCGCTGGTATTTCTATATAGGCGCCATTATTCTCGTCGTCGTCATCGCTGCCGGCTTCATCACGATTCCCCGGAACTTGGGCGATCACCATGTGAACGCGCAAATGGATTGGTGGGGTTTGGCCACCATAGTACCGGGATTGGTACTCGTCGTCTACGCATTCACCGACGGGAGCCATGCCCCCAACGGCTGGCAGACCCCTTACATTTACGTCACGCTGATTTTGGGTGTTCTTTTCCTTTGCGCCTTCGTTTACGTCGAGGGTTGGGTGGCTATCCAGCCGCTTCTGCCTTCAGAACTGTTCAAGCCGAAATACATGAGGCGGTTATGTGTCGGGCTCTTTTGCTCGTACGGGGTTTTCGGCCTCTTCCTCTTTTATTCGAACTACTAGTGAGTTTCCTTGCCCCCCACATTCTATACCACAGCTGACCCTTTTATCCACAGCCTCGAGACAGTCCTACATACGACGCCAATACAGACCGCAGCCTGGTTCCTCCCGCTCGCCGTAGGAGGGTTTTGTATCGCCGTAGTCGGTGGTTTTGTGCTCCATATCCTATCCGGCCGCGTCTTAATGATCATCTCCAGTGCAGGATACCTACTCTCATGCCTACTTTTCGCTTTGCTTCCTGGCCAGTCAAACGGGAAGCCGTCGACGAGTTTCATCTACTGGGCTTACGTATTCTCCGCCATGTTGGCCGGAACGATCGGCATAGACATTACATTCAACGTCACAAACGTTTACATTACGACTGCGATGCCTCGGCGCTTGCAGGCCACCGCCGGCGCGCTCATTAACAGCTTGCTGTACCTCGGCATAGCGTTCTGGTTGGGCATCGGCGATCTCGCCATCTCTACCACAATACAACACCTGAACAAACAGACGCTTGGCCTCCGCCAGCAGTACGAGATAGGCTTCTGGACCGGCGTGGCTCTATCTGTTGTAGCATTCCTATTTATAGCGACCGTGGACTTTGGACGGGCAGAGGCACAGATGACGGCAGATGAGAAGGCCGGTTTGGATGCTGCGGATGAGGGTCCAAGCTGAAGAAACGAGCAGTTACTCGGTTTAGTCTATCTAAGAACCCTACAGCTGGAATCCCAGGACGAGCTTGGCCCGTGGAGCAGAGTTGTTCACATGGCAGGGCAATGCAAGTACAGAGATCATGGACTTAGACGATAGATCCTGCAGTGCTCCAGCGCCTCAGCGCCTCATATCACATGTCAATGTGAATGAGAGCCGCAAAGGCAGGAAAATCTAGATCCGAACCAATCCGGAATAGGTTCCCTCTCGCTAAGGGATAGAAGAATTCGGGAAAGGAGAGAAACCCGAGACGGAAAAGGGGCCAGACAGGGGGTGGGGAGAACGAACACGGGTGGAGATGTAGATGACCTCAAGGGCCATGGGTTCTCCAGACACACGCACACACAATGCCTACGCGGCAATCCACCACTTATTAGTAATAGTATGAATCAGATGATCGTGCCACCGCGGAGTCCGGCATCGAGCGTGAAGTACCGAATGTCCCGGGAAACTCGCCACCCCGTCCCATCACAACTGCGCGCAAATAGCGGTTGGGATTCCACATATCACCAGGCACTCCCGAGGTAAGCACGGCAAACCAACACGGCTCCGGTCGATTCTGTACCGCAGGTATTATCCGAATAAATCAACCGTCCACACCATATAACCTAGCATTATTCGGCCGTGGGTTGGTTGGCAGGTTGATTGGTAATGTGTGCGTCAGCCAACAAACACTTTTCGTTGGTTGAGTCGATGACGTCGAGCGAAAGTCCCATTAGACCAGCCAACAAGGCAGCTATAGATTTCCGGGAGATGAGATTTTCCGAATATCTTGGTTAACGTAATATACCGTCGTGGCGAGACTTGTCCCATCGCCTTCGCGCATGATAACATCGTGACATCGCCGCTTACGTCGTAACGTCGCCGGCTATGCTGCCTATATCATCACCTGCCCCGGACATAGAATTAAAGCTTTGTGTAGAGTTGAGCTTTAAATCCAAGTAAATCGAAACTATCAACCAAGCCTCGCAGAGTTATATCCCTGGTGAGCCGTATTCTATTTCGGTGCGTTAGTTGGTCGGCGTAGTTCTACGGTTGCCTACCTAGGCATGTAAAGTAATCATTAATACCAACCAAACCAACTGGCAACCACCCCTTTGACTTAGGCCGGTTCGGTCAGAACCTCGTGACTATACAATCTACACCATACCACGTAGGGTTCTAACATTACATGTCCAAGACCGGTAAGAGCAACACAGCTGCTATTACTTCATCCTTAGCTTCACCCAATGGCCGCGCCACCGCATCATGTAAGCCCCCACGCAGAACGTCAACTGCGCCCCGTTTCCAACTCTTCGCGTTTCAAGGCGAGTAAGTTATTCCAACTACTGTAGGTGATGATCAAGACATACCGGAATGGTATACGGCGTAGAAGCCTGCTACTAAGTCAATGCCGGTCTCAAAGCCGTCCAGGACTCCAGCCCGCTCTCCCCATACCTAGACCCTGCTCTCGATTAACCCCGACGACTGTCAACCGTAGACATGATACGGAGATACCTAACAGCAACACGGCCCATGAGGTCCTCGTATCACGTGCCAGAAACCAGTTAAAGGGTCTTATGGAGTGGATCTGGTCAACGATGACGAGTAACGAATCCGACCCCCTCCCTGTCTTGACTTTCGACAGTCAACGGAGCCTCCACGCCGACTGTCGGCGTTGAACGTAACAATGACTCTCGAGAAACGGCTACAACCTACACCCACATCTTACCCTTCTAATTCCCGCAGTGATACTCCAAGGTTCAGTCTAAAGGACCAAGCAATGGGCCTAGGCAATGAGGCATCAAGGTATCAATCAAAACAAAACATGTACGAAATCAATTCTTTCAATCTACCAATCCGAACGAGGGACTGACATTCGATAGCGTTTCCGTATACCACGCCACAGTACAAAAACCGCATAACAAATTACACAATGGGCATTCGTGTACGGTGTTCGAGGGCTCCGTATCCTATCCCAGTGACCAAACCCGCAAAACCAAACCATGATTCCACACAAACTGTCCAACGCCCCCCCTCTCTCCCGAGTCCCACACAACACCTCAACAACAGTCGATCTCTTCCTCAAATAGGTCCAAAAACGATACCAAAATTAATGGTTCAAGGAGACTTCCGAGGACGCCCCCCGTCTCGCCGGTAAGCCCGAAACACCAGCAGCAACACCATCCCCCTCGACCATCCACAAGCCATTCCCATCCGGAACAGTATAATAATAGCTCAAAACAGCAAGACAAAAGCAAGCATCGGAAATAAAGCTCCGTCCATGACAAGGCATCAACCGCAGAAAAGCCGACGAGTCGATAAACGCCTCGGCCCGCAAGACGAAGCGCACGATATGTCTGCCGAGGTCCCACTTCGCCATATCCGAAGCGTCGTCGGTCCAGTATGTCGTCGGGACGCCGTAGTTCACCATCAGGAGGTCGAAGAACAAGTCCTGCGCTATCTCGGACGACGCGGTTCTTGTCTCGCGCAATGACTCCATCGGGTTGTGGCGGACAAATTCCTTTCCTAGCGCCATCATCTCTGGGGAGCAGAGGAAGGGCAGGAGGAGTAACGGGTCGGAGTTTAGCTCGTGGCATATCATCACGAGGTGCGGTGAGAGGGCATATCGCACTATGTACCGATTCAGTTATCGTGTGTGCCATCATGACTGCTGGTACGATGATAGATGAACGATACGCGTTCGACTCCACCAACATGTAGGGCTATTGAGGGCATGTAATTGTAAACAACAGGTCTTGGACGTTTACGTACGGTTATCCAGTCTAGCATTCCGCTTATGCTGCGAACTTGCTTCTCCGGTACCGATTCCCAAAGTCAACATAGTAGAATTCGCGCTTGTCCCGGGTTCCTCAAAACGACCAGACTCATCTCGGGAGGCGGCCTCAAGCCCACCACTCGCAGATGGCTTTACCTCGTCAGTGGGCCGAACCTCGCAAGGCAGCGATAAATCGCTAACACATCTACCCGGGACGCCAGGCCGGAGACGGTCAATAAGCTGGGTAAACTTGGATATGCCTCGCTCAAAGTCCGGAGCGAAAGCCATGTTGTTTCGGGCAGGTAATCGCAAGAACGAGTTGCCAAGGGGTATGTTATCTTTTCTCTTTCTAGCAGATGCCGATTAGGAAGGATGTAATATGACAAAGGTCTATCGGAACGATGTGCTTCTATGATCTATGAATGGACGATGTGTATAGGCCGGGATGATTAAGAGATCCTATCAATTGTCGACGAGCGCGGGAGACATAGCAAGACATAGTACGTGACTGGTCAGGATGAAATCTGACTATATTGCATACAGGAAGGAGTCAACCATGTTCATTCTCCCCGGGAAATGGCAAACTGTTTACCCGGAGATTGATCTTGCCGTTGTCCACCATGACTGGCAGTCGCCAGTAAATTGTAACTCTGCGTACATGGTCTCGCAACCTCCCAAATCCTATTTTGGACTTTGTCCAAGTTATCCGAAGGCAATATTCTAAAGGCAAGACCGATTACCGAATCACAAGTACTTACATAAGGGAAAGGGTTAACGGAATAAAAGCCAACCTTGTTCTACGATGTGCTGGGTGATCAACCACTAGGTAGCCTCATGAGTCTTTATGCCACTCTAATGCACGTGGCGGTAACGGTGACGATTGTTATTTCGGCAAGGAGTTTTCAGTGTCGTCGCCGACATCGTGGATTAAGATTCCACGCCCCGCAAACCGCATCTCACAAACCACGCCGTCGCAATCCAGGCTAACGCAATCCATAGAGCCTTGGGCACAGAAGTATAGCTCGACCCGTCAACATTGAACATATCCTACTAGTCTGTCTTAATCACCAAACCTTCGTGCATTTATCGTGCCAGACCGAATTGTGCTTTGTATGGCCTTCAAGCACCCAGGAATTTGTTCGCGATCCAACAACACCCCGTCCCTACTACCAGATACGTAGTTAGGTCATTATCTCGGGGGTCTAGACGTTCTCAACAGAAATGCACAACCGTTGAGAACCAAACGATATAGAAACGAGTAAGCTGTTAACTTGGTAAATTAGACAAAACAAGAATCAGCTACAAAGAAGCGCTGAGTATGCGCCACGTCCAAACGATAGATATTTCAAACCCCTAAAAACGCGAAACAAGAAAACCACCAACCCGGATTTCCAGGTATGACCGGTATCCGTACAGTCATGAATTTGCTTCCAAATTTCGTCACCGGGGGTTAGTTGAAACCGCGCGAGAACCCGGATGTATCCAGACGTCCTATCAATAACCAGACCCGCACCATGTGCAACTCCGAGATATCGAACGAAAGTCGCAAAAATAACAACAATGACAATAACGATAAAAATAAAATAAAAGCATTTCTTTCGGCTGGGAAAGGTGTAGAATCCTAAATTACCTAGGTGCCTGATTTACGTCCGTAATTAGCATTAGCCCCAACTCGGTGCAACCCACCGTAAAAACACGATAACTTACAGAACACTGTGACTCACCTCCATGACCTGGGCAGTCATTACCAGTGACCGGTAACGCAACGAACCAACCAACCGGGAATACCGCCGGAAGATCCACCAATAAACCAAGCCCGGGGAACGACCCGGCCGGGTACCGGGATCAGCGCCGCCGATTATGCCGTATAGACTATACTAACTGCACTTCACACAGAACTACAATCCTGACTACATTAGGTAGTTACCTACTTCCGCTTTACACTGGTGAGGTTAGGTTGGTATTGACACCCGTACAGATCTCGATTCTCAGGAGACGTGATTACGCGGCGCTCTTTCTCCTCGCAGTACGATCTTTCTCCTTACGAGTATTGAATGCACGAAGGCAATAACCACCCCCAAAGCAAAAGCACAAGTCACCAAAAGCAACAGAAAAACCAGAACCCCAAAAAACAAACCGCAACCCAAACCACCGCATAAACGAAACCGAACGAAGCAAACCACACGCCATATATTCAGGCACATCTATCATCCAGAGCAAGTAAGTAAAAGCGAATAAACCCCCAACCCCTTCCAGATTCAACCACGTTCCTTGCCAAGTAGTATTACAAATAACGCAAAAAAGACGAAGAAGAAGCCAAGTCCGTAAACACCTCATGCCGAATGAATTTCCATACATGCATCATCGCAACGCCATGAAGACCATCAACCCCGCCCTTCATTTTCTATCCATTAACTAGTTCCTCTCGACCCAAAGCGTGTGCCCGCGTCTCATCATCCGGACGGGAACAGACTTCGTCAACTACCGGCCGTCTTTTTCATAAACTCATCCACCTCCTTCCGCAGCGCATCCAAGTCCGCCAGGATCTCCTGGCCCTGCGTGCCGCTCTCCAACACCGAGGTAGCAGCAGGCTCAATCTCGGTCGATGCCGTGGACGCGCTATCCCGTCGCAGCTCCTCGGCGGGTAGATCCGATTGCGGACGGCTGCCACGAGCCCTCGGCGGTGGCGGCGGAGGGGGCGGGCCGCCTTTGTCTCTGCTGACCTTCCGGGTCTGCGCCAGCCCATTGCTGCTTTCCATGCTTCGCACGTTAGGGGGGCGTCTCGTGCTCTTATTTCTCGCTGGAGGCGGCGGTGGCGGTTGCGCCTTGGTCAATCCATTGGATACCGATGAGCTTGTGCTTGCATTACTTGTACGGCCAGGCTGAACGGCAGGTGTGGAAACGTTTCCCGAGGCGCGTTCCTGCTCACAAAAATCTGAATTTATCGACGGAGGGTAGCCGGCGAAGCTGTTGCTTGCTAGAGAGCCCCCTTGCCGCGCATGGCCAGGCCGTCGGGGAGGTGGAGGTGCTGGTGCATATTTCTCGGAGTTGACGCCGGTACGTAGAACCTCTGCCCGGGATCGATTGGATTCCATGGATGACCTTAGCGGGTCCTCATCGGATTGTGTAGCAAAGGGGTGAATGGAGAGAGATTTCTCGTCGCCCCTCCCGTGTCGGCGCGGTGGCGGTGCTGCAGGCTTGTAGGACTGCGTACTAGTTTGAGACGCGGAGCGGCTTCGGGTGGTGAGTGGGGGTGTTGATAGGCCGGGATTGGATTGGACTTCTGCGAATGGCTCTGGCAACTTTCCAGCTGCTTCTCGATCAAAGGGGGATTCACTATCCTCGTCGAAGGAAGCGCGCGACGGGGGCGCGGGTAGCGGCTTGTTCGTGTTTGTTACTTCTTGGAGCGAGTATGCTGATGCTAAGCTCGACTTCCTTGGGACCGCTCCTGAAGGTGACGGGAGATCGGAAGTCCCGGAGGCGGCGGACTTCGCGCCACGGGAATCGGTGTCAGTGCCAAGCTCCATTTTTATAAGTTTTCCATATCTAGAACTAGGAGGAGGTGGCTTTTTGCGCGCTTGAGCCGAGGGAATTTTTGCTGGGAAATATGATAGGTTGGTACTCTTCGGGTCTTCGGAGGCCTCGGATTCGGAAAAGTCTTGTGAAGCGCCGGGAATTGTTTGCGGGATATTAAAGGCAGCCTGCTTCGATACTGGACTGGCGTCTGTTGGGTCCGAACAATTTACATTGCCAGTTAAAAGCAGGCGTTTGAAAGAATTTACATCAAGCGACCCCCGTGATGTGCTTATAGACGTAGCCTGAACATCTTGTGCTTGGCCTTTCCCTTCTATGTCTTGAAGGGTCCTCGCGAAGGGGTTCGCAGGTATCTGTGGGGGAGGGGGTTCGGAGGAGCCATCGTTATCTGGATCTAAGGCGTTGGCATGGAAAGGGTCGTGCTGTTCACGGCTTCCGCTCGAGTTGTCACTATCGTCGCTGTCGTCGTCACTAGCGCTATCGGTATCGTTATTGCCGTCGCCATGGTCGCTGTTCCGGGTTACGGGAACGGCGGCTTCGCGCCAAGAAGGAGACGGGGGTGGTGACTGTACGCGAACTTTCTTGATTATCTTTCTAGGTACTGGCTGCATTGACTGTTCAACATCGCGCTTCTCGTTCTCCGGTGCGGTGGATTTGAAAGTGGTAAGAGGAGGGCGCGTTGCAGTCGAGGCAGGAGGCTGGTCGACGTCGGGGCTTGAGTCTGAGGGCGTGGCCGCGTTGGAATATGTACCGAGCTTCTTGCGAAACGGGTTGTTGGAAGCGAAGGAGGGCGCGTTTGAAGACATTCCGAACAACGCAAACACCACAGAACACCCCGCGGCAGACCAAAAGTTGAAGAATGCGGTTTAATGATCAAACAAAAAAGTATATCGCAGCCATGCCAAGGCTTGTGGGCGCAATGCAAAAAAGAGGCGGAGGTAATGGGTAGACGATGTTCGTGGGTGGTTGATATCGGTCGCAATTGGTGGGTTGGGTCAGGCCGAGTCGGGCTGTTGTCACAAGTCTCAGATTGCGCGCGTCGGCTTGAGCGACGGGTTGATCAGTCTACCGTAACCGTTGACGTGCAGGACGCAGCAGATGCACCACTAATAGCCCGCGCGCGGCGGCAGGGAGGGCGCATGCGGGCGTAGACGGGTAGAGAGCAGTCGGGTTGGACTCGGATCGGAAGAACCGGTTGTGCGGGGAGGGATACCGGGGAGGACGTGGAAAAGTGACCAGAGAACAAAAAGGACCAACCAGAAGGACAAAAAGAGAGATCGAAGGCAAAATGAGGGTTGGACGAAGAGAGAGGTGGCTGACTGGGATTGGCCCAGTCTGTAGGAGAAGAGAAGGTTGCAGCAGTCGAAGTCGGGGAGAGGATTAGATGGAGCTCCGATATGGCCGAAGTTCGAACAGGCCCCAATGATATCCTGCAGCGGTTGATTACACCATCTGCGTGGACGGTACATCTTCGATCCCGTCTGGGTACGGCGAGCCCCGCGCATACCCCGCGGCAGCCAGATGTACACGGCCGTACGGGCGAAGGTATCGCGCCGTGATGACGGGCGGGACAGGGGCATGTTGTTGGATTAGGGACCGTTAATTAGGTAATATTAAGAGAAAGAGCTTAGTAATACTGGTTGGGAAGCTCCATACTGTGGCGGTATAAGTGGAGCTACTCACCAGCCCTTATGTGGCGCGCGCACAAGCTTATGTAATATATTCTGGTGAATGGAAATAGGAAAACTCTGCAAGGGTGGCAAAAAGAGCCTCCCAGCAGCAGTTGTACAGCTTCATCAATACATCAGAAATTACCGCAATCCTACAATTAAGAGTCTCACCAGATTCTCCATACTCTACCAAAAGACGAGCTTCTCGCTCATCAATACAACGATCATCACAATGGTTAAAGGAAAGAAATACGCCTCCCTGGAGAAGCCAGAAGACTTCCCGCTCTGGGAAGAGGACTTCCGAAGGCAGGCAAAAGCTCACAATCTATGGAGCTACATACGCCCTGACGACAAGCTCGAATGGCCTACGGAGCCTATCAAGCCCAGAATCAGGGACTATCCCCTCCTGCAAGGAGCTGATCCGGAAGCAGCGGTAGACGCTAATCTTACTGTTGCTGGAAAGGCACAATACAACCAAGCAATGGCAACCTACCACAAGGAGGATGAGCGTTACAGAGACCACCGAAAGTCTGTAAAGGAGCTCACTCAGTGGATGGAGAGCTCGGTATCAGACAGCTACCGTATTATCCACATGTCTTCTGCGAACGAAATCGACGAATGGTTCGCGAGCTTGTCAGCAGTTGGCCAGACCACCAACAGAAGCCAAAGGTTCCGCTACATCAATGAGTACCACGCTTTTCTCGACGCTACCGCTAAGAAACAGCCCAAGGGACTGGAAACTTGGGCTGACGAGTGGTATAACAAAGCGTCACGAGCTCGCATGGCTGGTGCTACCGAGCATATCGAGAACTACCGACTGGCTGCTGACTTGCAAAAGGCCCTCGGCAACTGGATCCCAAGCTGGGTCACTAACTTCAAGGGGCAGTATCACGACCAGATTGCAGCTGGGACCCTCACCCTAGAGAGAGTTGTAGAGATCCTGAAGCAAGACGCTACCATCAGTACGGGCGCTGAAGATGGTACGAGAAAAGGAAAAGTAGTGAAAGGCAGTGGGTTTGCTGCCTTCGAGCCTGGAAAAGACCAGACCGAGCTTGCCAGCGCTTCCGAAGAAGATCGACCAACGCAGAATCGCAACCAACGAAGAACCAGCGAGCGCCAAAAGACCAAGAAAGAGAAGAAAGAGAAGAAACAACGAGCCCATCAACCCTCTACCAAGCGCTCGCGAGACGACTCTCGTACTGAATCAGAAATCGACAACCCCAATGTGAGCGACTGCCCAGTATGCTACGGCCGCCACCGAATCGAGAACTGCTGGTTCGTCTTCCCGGAGCTCATCCCAGAAGGCTTCAATGTCAGCAAAAGCACTGAGCGTGTGGCCAAGATACGCATGGACACTGAGGAGAGTGTTAAGCGAGCTGTGAAGAAGGCAAAGGAGAGCAAGCAGAACAAGAGAGTCAAGCTCGATGAGCCTGACGAACAACATTGACTCTTAAAGCCCCCTATGGCGCACGTAGCGAGCACTTTCATAGTCAATACAGAGCTCGTTAAATCCTACCCATTGCGGAACTGCGCTATAGTGGACTCGGGATCAAGCCTACACATCTTCAACAACGCACAGCGCTTCCTGAACCTAAGGAGCGCCAATCCAGAGGATGTAGTGGTGGCCGGAAACAGCACGATCTCCATACAGGGCTATGGCGAGATCGATTTGAAAGTTAAAGGTCTGAAAGGTCCTGCTACATACAGACTGTACAATGTGGCGCTCTGCCCAGATATGGCTACGAATCTCGTCTCCTTGCAAGTCTTGAACCGTCAAGGCATCTACTGGGACAACAAACCAAAAACCGATCTCCTCAAATACCCATGGGGAGAGCCTTTATGCACTCTAAATCGCAAACATGGCCAGTATATCCTCGAAGACTTGCCAGTCAACCTATCGAACCAAGCCTTCTATGTGAGGAGGAACCTCCTGAACAGCTATACAGGACGCCCGAAAGCCAGAGCGAGCTTGTACAAGTGGCACCAAAGGCTCGGTCACATTGGGCCTGAACCACTTCGAAGACTCCTAAGTCATACTGAGGGAGTAACGATCTCCTCACACCCAGACGACGAGATCCGAACTACGAACTGCGTAGCATGCGCAGAATCAAAAGCACACCGACACATAATACGAGAAGCTCGTTCTGAAGTAACTGAAGCTGGCGTCAGGCTAGCGGTAGACTTTCATGAATTCGACAGCCCTAGCCCAGGCAGGCTGTGGAGAGTGATGCTAGTCACTGACCGATATTCTGGTTATACATGGGATTACTACTTCGATAACAAGCACGCCGACAGTATCCTATCAGCTCTTCATGATTGCATCCGCCATATCTACTTTCATCACAAGACAAAGGTGCAGACTATCGAATGTGATGGCGAGCTCGCCGGCAGTGCAACTGAAACCTCTAGGATAGCTACCGATCTCAACAGCTTTTACGGTATCAAGCTAGAAATTGCCCCTCCACATACTCAAGACCTGAATGGTGGTGCTGAACGGGTTGGAGGAACTATTAAAAGAAAAGCGCGCTCTATGCGAAACGACAGCAAGCTCCCTACTTTCCTATGGCAAGAGATTGTACGGACAGCTATCTACCTATACAATCGAACTCCTCGCCGTGTCAATGCTTGGAGAGCTCCATACGAGAAGCTTCACGCCTACTTTGATAGCCAACGTGGAGTAGTGAGCTACAACAGAGTGCCCTATATTGGCCATCTAAAGGCCTATGGGTGTATGGCGTTCGCTATGACCTCAGCTGCAAAGCAGAAGAAAAACCGTCGTGAGAAGCTCGATCCGAACGCCTGGATTGGGTATCTGGTAGGATACCAGTCCACTAACACCTACCGTGTTTGGCTCCCTCGAGAGAACAAGATTATAGTGACCCGAGATGTGGTCTTCAACGAAGATGAATTCTTTAGCGGAAACATCACTGAATTCAAAGATGATCTGCTGCGGATCTCCAAGGACGCATACGAGAAGCTCCTAGAGAGTATCCAGTATCAAGATGCTGCAGACTTGGAACACCACATCCCGCAATCCTCTGAGGACCAAGAGCTTATCACCTCACTGCCGGAGATCGCAACTCAAGAGTTAACGGAGATGGAAGACGAGCCAATGCCTGATGCACCAGACGCTCCAGATGCGACAACCAAACCCTCTGAACCATCTGTGGGGGTGGAAATGGCAACAGGGCTACCAACACCTCCAGAAACTCCGCGCCACTCACCAGCGGCCAACCTATGCACATTGCCTCTTGATAGAGAGGGGCACCCAAAAGATATATATAACCAAGGCCATATGGCTAACTGGACGGCAGCCTTCAATGCTGGAAGGCTACACGGGTCAAAAGCCCACGTAGCCAGGGCCACGAGAAGCTCCTCCAAATACCACAGGCTTCACTCGACTCCGGTTGATGATCCCAGTGAAGAGAGGTTTTCCTCTAATAAAAACAAACCTACAGGTAGCTTCCGAGCTTCACGCAGCACTGCTGAGCCGGATATCGCAGAGGAGCAGGACGCTGCACACCCACGCGATCGTCTACAAAAGTTAATACAAAATAAAGAGAAAGTCCACCGGAGTCAATTGCCTCCACCACCAAGGTGGCATGCCGAGCTCGCCTTTCACCCCCTAGGAGCTCACTTCAGGGAGGCAGAAAGAGCTCACTTACAAAGCCATAAAGAAATGAATACCTGGGAAGAGGTGCCAAAAGCTCTCTCCTCTGGGAAGCTCACACTTGATTGTATGTGGGTATACGTATACAAATTTGATAAGCATGGTTTCCTTACCAAGTGTAAGGCTCGCCTGGTGGTGCGAGGAGACCAACAGCCAAACAACAGCCTAGAAGAGACCTACGCGAGTACTCTAGCAGGTAGATCGTTCAGAACGCTGATGGCCATTGCCGCTAAGTTCGATTTAGAGCTTAAGCAGTATGACGCTGTGAATGCCTTCGTTAACGCTGAAATAGACAAAGAAACCTATATGCAAATGCCTTTGGGCTACCGAAAAGCCAACACCATCCTACGATTACAACGAGCTCTCTACGGCCTACGACAGTCTCCTTTACTCTGGCAGCGAGAGCTTTCCACCTCCCTCCGAGAGATCGGTTTCGAACCCGTCCCACACGAGCCTTACTGCTACTCCCGGAGAGGGATGTTGCTATTCGTATACGTTGACGACATGGTTATTGCCTACAAGAAAGAGAGCGAGCCACAAGCAAATGAAGCGATCGAAGCCCTCAAGAAACGCTATAAACTAACTGGAGGAGAAGACCTACAGTGGTTTCTAGGGGTGGAGGTTATCCGTGATCGACCTAAAGGCCTCATATGGCTGTCACAGTCCTCATACATTGAAAAGATTGCCAAGATAAGGGACAACACCTCTACAACATATGCAACCACGCCAATGAGAGGTGGCGAGCTCTTCCCGTATGAAGGAAACGCTTCAGCCCAAGCCATAAACCGCTATCAACAGAAGATCGGGTCAATCCTATATGCTGCAGTCATAAGTCGACCAGACATAGCTTTCGCTACCTCGCGACTGGCGCGTTTCAACAACAATCCATCCCCCGAGCATCACAGGGCAGCTGACCGGCTCCTTTCCTACTTATTACTAACGAAAAATCGAGCCCTACAATTCGGAGATGGAGACGACTTTGTAGTGGCTAGCGATGCGTCTTTTGCCGATAACTCAATAGACAAGAAGAGCTCCCAAGCCTATATCATGAAGCTCTTCGGAGGAATGATTGGATGGCGAGCAAACAAGCAAGACACAGTAACAACGTCAACCACTGAAGCCGAGCTTCTGGCCTTAGCACAAGCAGCAAAAGAGGCGATGTTTATAAGCCGACTTCTCCAGGAGCTCGGGGTGACTCTAGATGATCAACGAATTCGACTTCAGTGCGATAATCAGCAGACGATAGGCCTAATCATGAAGGAGGTCGCTGTGCTGAAGACTAAGCTCAAACACGTTGATATTCATAACCACTGGCTACGCCAGGAAGTTGAAAATAACACACTCACAATAGAGTACGCCGCCACTGGTGATATGCTCGCAGATGGCCTTACCAAGTCGCTCCCAGTGCAGAAGTGGGATGACTTTCTGCAGAAGCTACGATTAATCGACCCTCCGCAAAGCCTTAAAGGGAAAGCGAGCCCGCAAAACAAAGCCGAGGAGCTCGAAGAAAGTCTCATAGGAGGAGAATCGGAAGTTCAAGAATTAGCTGACAAGGAAAAGAGCCCTGAACAAGTGGGTGAAGAGTAGCAAAAAGTATATTGAGAGCTATAGTCAAGGTGTAACAACATCTACTTCTTGCCCGTCTTCTCCTCCTCCTCTTCTTTCTCTTCCTCTTCCTCTTCAGAGATGTGATGGAGCTCCATCAACATCTTAATGGTTGTGCGGAGCTTGCCCACACGAGCTCGTGGCGCATTGGTGCGCAGTGCGTCTCGAAGCGCTATGGCTGGGAGAGCCAGAACCTCTGGTCTGGGAAGCTCTCAAGTCAGTAAATAAGAACAAATAACGAAAGCAACTGAAGACTACTACTTACGTTTCCTCACACCTATGGCCACGAGAGCACTTCTTACAGCGGGCACCACGGCCAGCTGTTTCCTCGCAGGCGCCGTCCGAGCGTCCACGAAGGGCGCTGCGAACGCAACGCAGACAAGGAATATCCCTAAGGACAACCGAGCCAGACGAAGGGGTGCGCGGGCCAGTTTGCTCGTTAAGAGCTCCCCGACCACACCCACGAGGCTCAGCTGCCGTGGTAGGAACCCGAGGGAAGACAGGCAGCGGAACAGGAGTGACCTTAAAGGTCTTGCCTTCGGCGTTAGTGAAGGTCTTTGGGGCCCCAATAGCGGTCTTGGCCAACTGGGGCGTTAGTCCAGTGGCAGGCAGAGTGGGTGGCACACGGCGAGAACGAGTGGTAGCAGCTGTGGCCAATGTGGGCAGAGGACGACGAGCAGGTCTTTCTCCTGCCACCAGCTCCTCTTGTGCTGGTCTTTGACGACGAGGAGCAGCCAGCAAGGGAGCGAAAAGCGCAGCCGACGAAGCAGAAGAACGAGCAGGCACCGGCGCAGTGACAGGCGCGGCAGCAGCGGGCGCAGCAGCAGCAGGCACGGCAGCAGCAGGCACAGCAGCAGCAGGCACAGCAGCACCAGAAGGCGAAGGCGAAAACCACTCATCATCCGAGGATGATGAGCTCTCCTCAGAGTGAACTGAAGGAGGCATCTTGTAGGGCCTACAGCACTGGAATCAGCTAAATCCAAGAGCACCAACCCGTCAAACGAGCTGCTAGCATACCGAACAGTGATCTGTAATACTATGAGACTGCCAAAGCGTTAGCACGAGCCTACCGCATATATCACCAAAGCTCGGAAGGAAATGAGGTCATTCACATACATTTCTTGACTGGTTGTAGGCTGAAGAAGAAGGTGAAAGGGATTTGGAAACGAGCCTTCCAGAAATCCAGCTATATACAGTGAAGGCAAACCGCTCCTTCCCTCTCACACCAACTGCTCCTTCCCACAATTACGCACAACCACCCTATTACACCAATAACCGCACCTGCCATTACCTAACTGAAACCACCTATATTCGCCATATCTCACCAAAAAAAAAAGCAGCATAGGAAGGAACGCTGTAGCGGTCCTCCCTAAGGGGGTGTGTTGGATTAGGGACCGTTAATTAGGTAATATTAAGAGAAAGAGCTTAGTAATACTGGTTGGGAAGCTCCATACTGTGGCGGTATAAGTGGAGCTACTCACCAGCCCTTATGTGGCGCGCGCACAAGCTTATGTAATATATTCTGGTGAATGGAAATAGGAAAACTCTGCAAGGGTGGCAAAAAGAGCCTCCCAGCAGCAGTTGTACAGCTTCATCAATACATCAGAAATTACCGCAATCCTACACATGTGGCAGGCACGGTAGTTTTAGCGCACTACAGCGATTAGTCGTTGCTGCCTGCCGTTCCGCCTGCCCACTTCGCCACACTCCCTTCATCCAACGCCTTCAACTCTCACGGCTGTGTAAACAAGAAGAGCCCAACAACAAATTGGTGATTAACGGTACCTGTTCATTGTGTATATCACCAGACTCAAGCAGCCGAATGTCCAGGGTTCAGAAATCCAGGAACCTCAATACGGAATAGCGGGTGTATTTATAGTCACCTACCTACTAGCTCCATACAATACCATCTTTACATCATACCTAATAAGTGCGCGTAGGCATTGTTGTGATTGCAGGCATGCAACAATACCGTAACTCTACCTCAGGCAGTCATGTAACAACGCCTGCCAACTCGGATTGCGCAAGGGAGCACCCGTCAAGCCCTGCAAGTCAGCATCTATCAACAATAACAACCAACGGCAACGATCCACAACACGGCCGCATCGCGTTCAGTTACCACCAGATGGGCCCGACACTGCACCGCATATGCTGATCCCGTATGATATAACAACCCAGCGCCCTTGTGTACGGAATACCGTGTGCGAGCCTGAAATAGTATGGTTGACAAGTGCACCTGATGAGTTACACTACGCGCAGCAGTGCGCGCTGTGAGTTCAACTCGGCTCACCTAGGTAGTCCAAACTCCTAGGATGACCAAGAGGCTTCGCACGTGACACCCCTTAGCAACAACGGTAGGAGCTGATTTCCGTTTTCACGTCAAGTACGGACGTAAACAACGCAATAAAAAGCCTGACCTATCTACCATGGGCGGGGCGGAACACACATGAACGACATCATTCATGTTGCGCGATTCATATCACGGAACTAGTTTAGATCAAGATGATTTGGACGGATAGACAGTGCCAAAGCCTTTGCTCATTGAATATAATTACAGGGTGTAGGTATCATCAATCGTCAAAACCCTCTGCCCCAGACATGGGGAATATGTGCAATGCATCCACATTCAGACTCAACACCCCCTTGCCTGTGGCAGTCTCGCTGTTGTGAACAAATACCCTCTGCCTGCCATGTGGTACCCTGGGGCAAATCGCGCATCCAACCCAGACAAAAAGCATCAAACATGTGCCCCGGAACCCCTTGCATCGAGCCATACGCAGATGCGTGCGCGCATCTCTTTATACCCTGTTTCCAAAAACGCCGTGACCACCTAGCCAAAACCGAGAACGACAGGAAAAAGAATCAGAGCTTAACCAGACAAACATGCTCATGCAGCGGCTTCGGCCTTGGTTTCTTTCTTTGCGGCCTTTTCCTTCTTGGGAGTCGCCTTCTTGGGAGTAGCAGCCTTCTTGGCAGCAGGCTTAGCAGATGTCTTCGCGACGCGACCAGACTTAGTCTTAGTCAAAGCAGCAGGCTTCTCAGCAGCAGCGGGCGCCTATCTACGTTAGTATACTTGCTGATGTTGTGAGCGGGAACCTTGCACATACCTCCTTCGCCTCCTTCTTGGGAGCGGCAGCCTTCTTTGGGGCAGCTTTCTTGGGAGCAGCAGCCTTCTTCACAGCAGGCTTCTTCTCCTTCTCCTTTTCCTTCTCTTTCTCCTTGTCGTCGGCTTCCTCCTTCTTGGCGGCAGGCTTCTTGGCAGTGGGTTTCTTAGCAGTCTCCTTCTTAGGAGTAGCCTTCTTCACTTCCTTCTCGCCTTCTTTCTTGGGGGCTGGCTTGGCCGCAGGCTTGGACTTCTTTGAAAGCTTGGTGCCGCCGGAAGGACCTATGAATACGTCAGAACATCGGTTGACACCCGACACGACTCGACACCAAGTTTCTCACCCTTGGGCTGTTCAAAGATGCCCTTGTCGACACCAGACTTTAAAGCCTTGTTGAACAGAGAATCAAACATGTTGTCGGAGGCGGAAATTGTGTTGTTAGCCTTGACGTACTTCTTCAGCGATTGCCGGCTGCGTGCGTGTCAGCATTATATACATGTAATCCAACATCGGGCCGCCAAGCAACTGCTCAGGCCTCAAGGAATAAGACATACCTGGATCCAGTACGGTTCTTGAGCTGTGTGGAGCAACGAGTTAGTACAGCTGACAAGTCGATGACGTGAACAAGATGGAGGGATGCATTAGTGGATGCGTGGCAGCATATGGACACGACTGCTGGGAGCGCGCCAACCACGACCACGAGCTAGGGCGCAATGCGCCGGAGACAAGGGAATGGGGAGCATTACAGCAATGATGGCCTCGGTAATCATGTCCTACAAGCAGTTAGCACTTGATACGATTCCCACTTGGCCGAGTTGTCGGATGGGGCTGTTTGTTGTACGCACCTGGTATGAAGCATGGGTGCTCTTGGCTTTGGTAGCGGCAGCAGCGCCGTCGGCCTTCTTTGCTGGAGCCATTGAGAGATGAGTAATTGGAAGATACTGGATAGCAAATGAAGCTAATTGGATGAGCTGAATCAAGAGTCCTGAAAAAAGCCAATTGCTATTGAATACGAAAAGCTGTGGACGGGCGACGGGTGGGCGAGAGAGAGAGATGGGAGGAAAACAAGAAGGGGAGGGAGGTGACGGCTGGGGCGCGTCGGCGAGCAGGTGAGTGCGCTCTTATAGTGGGGTGGGGGGATGGGAGGTGCACAATCAGTAAAGCCAAAATTTTGGGTATTTGGGAATTTGGGCATGGCCATGGCCCGGCATTTGCGAGAGCATCCGGGCGCGGGCCTAACAGCCCTGTCGGCGCTGCGTGCCAGCGAGACCAGCAGGGCCCGTAACCCTCTTGGGGGCAACGCGGTGGCCACTGCCATGTACCCCAGGGTACCTCCAGCGCCCATTACGTTGTTTATCGGAATTACAGGCTGCACCCGCCTGCTATCTAGCTGCCCCTCTACGACTCCAAGGCCGATGGATAGCTCACACAGAACTCACACTCCGGAGATGCTCTCGTCGGTTTTAATGATGTGTTCCGTTTTCTTTTTCTTTTCGTCCCACGTCTTTGCCTACTTATTACCTGTGTTTTCCTACCCAACTTATCATTCCCTCCATGACATCCTCTTGTCTGCTACTTAGTACCTATATACGTGCACATGCGCTCATCCTGTTCTTGCACTTGATTACGTCCATCCATTCATCAACCGGGTGATGGATGCATTTTACCACGAATGTCGCGCTCGCCCTTCATTTTGCAGTTGGCAACGATGTGCTGTCTTGTGTTTACTCCAGCCGACAGAAGGAGCACGCAAATAATTACCTACCTACCTAACAGCTGCCTAGCACGACCCTGACGCTTCAAAATGCCAACTGTTTTGCCTGATTGGGTTTAGACGGGCGAATATATCCGTATACCTACCTGGTAGGTATCGTGGCTACCTATTGCCTCCCGTCACTGGCAGTCGACACATCACCCTCTACCAGCCATTGCAGCCAATCACACAATTCAAAGCTTACTTATCGGCTGTGATGTAGCTTGTGATTCCGGACTGGTCTTTGCTCGCTGCCGTGCAAAACGTAGCGGACTGCCTGGCGGCGCGGGCTACACGGGCTACACGGGGACGACCTTGCAACTGGCTGCTGCCCATCGCACTGAATGATGGCGCCTACCGCAGTGGGGGGCCCCTTGAACGCCGGTTCTCGTGCCAGGCAAGTGCGCTGCACCACAGCGTCATTTAAAATCCCCGATTTGTCCAGATCGATTTTTCTGATTGGCCACCATTGCCACGCCAGCAGCACCCCGACTTGCGTACCCAGGTAGCGCCTACCCTGTCTGTCTGGACTCTGGACTCTGGACGTCGGAAGCTCCGCAATCAAGCAATCCCCCCTACCCCCCCATTCCCGTGCCCTTCCTCTCCCGTCCTCCCCTTCTCCCTCTTCTTTCTCTCTCGCACTGCCAGGTAATCGCGGATGATCTGGCAATCGGCTGTCCTAGGTATTCCCTCGTGGCTCTAGTCGGTTGGCCATAATTAGCTCGCAGGGAATCCTTCGGGACTGCTCATTCGAGCCAATCAGCCTATAATATTTGATCTCATGTTCGGTTTCAGTTCCGACCATCCAACTCATGATGCTCTCTGTCGCATTCAACATGATGGGCTTGGGGCTTGAGGCTTTTCAGTTCTTGAATAGCCGCATTCATTTTGCTATCGACTCTGCATCTATCTTCAAAGAGCACGAGAGGCTTTCAATTCCCGTGTCAAGCAATTTCCTGAATCTTATTGGCGTGGAGCGCGTCGCACCTGGTCCGAATCGAAGCTATCCGCACCCCAAATCGCCACCTACCGCCAGACATTTCAGCGTCGCAACTGCAGCCAATTCTTGCGCTTCCATACTTAATCGGTAACTGAAGACAGCCGAGTATCCATCCTCATTAATATTTCGATCATATCACATCCTCTATCCGCCGTGTCGCTAATAAACAGCTCAACTCCCGGAATGAAGCAGGATCACGCCTTGGTGCTCCATTTCATCGCGCTCAAGTCATGTGTCTCCCGCGCGATGCTGCAGGATATGCGAACCATTTGCGTGGCATTCTATCCGACTGCGTCTATTGACTTGACTTTCTTTTTTCAGTTCATTTAGGTTATTATCCAGCAACTACGACTCAACGGCCGGACGCATGATCTGTTGTGCCCCACTGACGGGGAAAGTGGAAGCACCCTTGGCTACAAATCAGCTCATGCATGGAATTCTCCCTTCCACATCAGCCCAGCCTAAGGCCATATCTGCTTGACTACACTACGCTCCTCGCAGAAGAACATGCTCCATCTTTCGGTCACTACTAGTATCTCACTTTGAGGTACGCACTGTAATGACGGACATGGTTTCAAGGCTGAAAATGTGACGGATTTCAAGTACCCCTTCGCCTGCCAATTGCTGAATATTTCTATGCGCTGTCTTGGTCAATAGTGCCCGGCAATGTCGCCTTGTCCTCGACGATTCCACGCATCATAGACTGCGATTAGTCGCCTGTACTCTGGTACATCAATCTGTTGTTTGGATCAATCAGCACAATTGAGGAACGAAGCAATGTGATCAGTCCCGTGACGGATGAAGAATGTCCATTGCGGCCGCATTTTCATGAGCCCCCTAGCTGGTGGCGGCGTAGAAGCACAGACGTCTCTCGCTTCCCGCTTCAAGTGATGGTCGTGTCTATCCCCGAAGACACCTACACCTGGCGAGTGCAATACCTATATCTATGTTCATTTTGCACACTTACGGGGCCAGACTCAACTATCCGCAACAATACAACATACACCAAATGGCTCTCACAGATCTGGTCTTGAGCGCGAGTGCGGGTAACTTCATCAACTCATACTCCAACTCGAAGGCAACAATGGCCAAAACAACATTTGATATTGGGGCATCTATGAAAGTACTGCTGAATTCCCGGGCACTTCTTCCCTTTTGTCAGCAAATGTGATCGACACAATGTCGTATCAGGCTTCGCACACTTTGAGGACCTGTGTGAACTTTATCCTAATCCAAGTGATAATGGCTGACTCGATCAAGAAGACTATCCAATGTCCCGAGGTAACAGTATAAAATTTTTTTATATCGGTCACTCTATCTACACTATCCAAGACCAGTACTCGGAAGGTCGTATAGTAGCAGGTTGAGTACATGACCGCCAGACGATCGTCATCAATAAAACGACAAGAATCGACGGTCTCAACGGATATCGGCCGACCTATTACATGCACATAAAATGCTCGTCCATCTCAAGAATACATTTGTCAATGGACTTTGGACCAATCGGCCCATGACACGCTTTTTTAGCCGACTTAGGTATCAGTATCCGCCCGATGTATCGTCCTTCTACCTATACGCGTAAACAAAGATTCGGATCTCCAGTCTCGGACTCCTGGCGATTACCACCTATCTTGGTCGCTGATAGAGAGCATGAAAAGTAGGCGTTTGCAATGGTCAGACGTTGGGCGGATCCCTGAAGTTACATAATGTATGAAGTATCTTTCACATTGGCCTAGGACGCGCCGCACGCATACAAGCTTAAACACTATCTTCCTTGTTTCAACGACCAACGAAGTCCCACTGAACGCTAAACCCATCTAGTTCACTGCTTAGCCCTCAAACAAAGGCTGTGCTCGAAAACACCATCGATCGTGTACTGGTAGGGTAGGTACCATCAGCGAGAAGGCTGATGGAGCTTGCGGGGGCGGCAGGGGTATGGTGTGTATTCCTATCATGATTCGCTGGACCACTCGACATGAAGGGTGGCCAAGGTTAACACGTCGTCAACATGCGGGTCTTGATGACGAATTTTGCGCGCTTGCGGTATACCATCCGGCAACTGCCTTGCGATGTTGACACTCCAGAAGCCCTTGGAATACCCTCTCTCAGTCTTCCTTCCCATAGCAGCTAAGCATTGGTTCCCCAACTCTGCGCCTTGACGTGACTCCCCATGGCGTCTATACTCCCTATCCGAGCTGAGCGAAGCCCTCCAAGTAGCGGCCGTACCTCAGATGATGAGAAGCATCACGAGTCACTCGCGGATGTCGGCGTGATTGCTGAGTTAGAGCAGCGCAGTCACGGTCTCATCACCTACGAGGAACTTCCGGCATGGCACCAAGACAATCCCTTCATCAAGCGCGGATACAGGCCCATCTCGCACAGTACCGCGGCTTGCTTTCGGAGCTGGGGCTTCCTGCACAACGAGACACTGAACATCTATACCCACTTGATTCCGGCGACCGTGGCCTTGTTCGTTGGTGAGGCGTGGATGCTCTCGTACTTGCGACAGCGATACGTCAATGCCGACGCGAGTGACTACATCATCTTCTCGTTTCTCCTGCTCGCTGCCGCGGTGTGCCTCGGCACCTCAAGCACGTACCACACGCTCATGAGCCACTCGCGGAAAGTGGAGGCGCGTTGGCTGTGCCTCGACTTCGTGGGCATTATCGTTCTGATGGTGGGCTCGTTCGTGTCGGGGATCTACGTGGGATTCTGGTGCGAATGGACCGAGCGCAAGATATACTGGAGCATGACGTCGTCGCTAGGCGCCGTGAGCATACTGATCGTGGTCACGCCGTACTTCCAGGGCCCCAAGTGGCGGACATTTCGCCTCGCCGTGTTCATCGTCACGGGCCTGTCGGGCTTGGCACCGATTATTCACGGGATCCACAAGTTCGGGTTTGTGCAGATGGCGAAGCAGTCAGGCCTGCCGTACTTCCTGGCCGAAGGGGGGCTCTTCTTGATAGGCGCAGCCACGTATGCGGTAAGTTGGGTGGGAACAAGCGCCTGAATAAAGCGCCGATGGGATTCCCCGAGGCCAAACCAGTGCCAACGCGACAAGCGAAAACCGTGAGGCGACGTGCTAATTTGAATGCCAATACAGTCCAGGTTCCCGGAGCGCATCAAGCCCGGGACTTTTGACATCATTGGGTCGTCGCACCAGATCTTCCATGTGCTTGTCGTGATTGGCACGCTTGTCCATATTGTTGGCGTTTTCGAGGCCTTTGATTATAACTATCACAACCGGCACTGTTCTCGGTGAGGAGGGCGGGGGACCGGGTGACTGCGCATGCGATTTACCTACTATGTTAATTTAACCTGTTAATTTTTTTATTCGCTTATATTTTTTCCGCCGTGGGCTACGCATGGATTGGAAACTATATCTCGAATGATGCGTTTGCGATTAGTTTTGGTTGTCGAGCTTATGTGCAAGACGGGTTACTGCAGCGAGTGATTCACCGTTGCACCCCCGGTAGGTCAGATAAATGCTCATGATCCGGAGACGACTCCTAACCACTGGTCTGTTGGATATCTCGGGACCGCTCCGGGGGCCTGCGCTGCCCTTATATTTTCCTGACTTCCGGAGCTATTCGTCGGCATCCAGTCGGATGGGCGCGAGGAACTGGTTTGGGGGTTAAGCTCTTACTCAAATGCCTATGGATTATGACCCGGTAATAAATGGAATGGCCCCACGAACTACAGAGCCGAACACAACACCTCCGGCACCATACAACGAACTGTGAGGAATACGGATATGTCGCCAACTGGATCTGCCTTGCGTTATACTACGCCTGTGCTAAGACTCCTCTCGATCAAAGTTTCAGGATCTTGCTCCTTCATCGTGGGTATTTATGGGCTGGAGTATTAGATCCGACGTATGTGCACCCGAGACTTCCATCCGGACAGGCTACAGCTCGTCCTCAGCCATATCAAGTGGAGTCGGGACAAGAAAGGGGCATTGTTCTATTCGCGAGTGGTAGGCTCTCTTGTATAGGTATGCAGTGCGGGTTTCTTGGAATGCCTTGTTTACGGATGCTACTAAGGAGTCAGGACCACAAGAACACTCATATCTTTTCCCTGGAATCTCTGATCGGCTCACTGACATCGGTGACCGGTCGGCCTGGAAGAGAGGAAAGATGGGCCGCGGGCTTCTTTTCTAGTCCTTATGCCGTTATTGCACTCTACAACTTGTTTCTGCGCTTGGTCGATGGGCTTTGCAGATCGGCATCATCTAGAGTGTCGCCTTGCAGGTCTTCCTGAGTGTCAGCGTCTCTGATTCGGGAATGGCGACGTTAGGCTGTTCAGTGGGTTTCTGAGCTGTGAGATGTCTGGAAAGCACCATTCAATATAAGCTCGTTACAAGGGGTTTGAACCGTTCGCGGAAATGGGGGCATGCTCATGAGTCTGGGAGGGCCAGCGATGGCTTTATGCTATTATACGGCGGGCCGTGTTACTCGCCCACTCGACCTGGTCGAATACAATGGCAAGGAATTCTAAACAAGTGGTGTCATTGGATGTCCAGCAATACGGTAGACCAGCGTAAACACGTTGAGCACTACCTATATCGTATATGCGAACGAACTCCTTACTTCAGTCTCCAACACCGCCAACATCGCTCAGTTCGTGACTCGATGATCGTGATCATTCAGCTCACGGCGATCCTCGTTGTAAATGACGATCTTATTGCCCAGCTTACCTTTGTTCTGATCGCGCTTATGTAGCGACTCGCTTAGGCATACCCCGCGAAGCCACCGATCTCACTCTATCCAGCTGCAATCTCGTGGGTAAGCGACTCGGAATTCCATCCGTCGCCAAGACGGTAAGCATGTCTATAAACCGCATGCATCATTATTCCACCACTCGAGCGTTACGTTGGAGAGCGTGCCTTGTGCCTTGGGTGTGCCTGGATCCGGAAGAGCTTGGGGATTGTTGCGAGGCAATGATGCGTCAATTATTGCCTGTTTCATTCGCGCCACGTGGTCGTTGATGCGACTTGATGTCAAATGGAGGCCCCTCGCATCGATCACATAGACGTTCGCTTCTGAAATGGCATGTTAGCTAACTGGACTCGCCATTCCTGGGGGCCGTACGGTCTATACTGGTCGGAGACGAGTCTTGTTGACTTTTACCCAGCTCGTAGCTGGTCATGCATGTGTAATATGAGACGAACAAGCCGTCGCAACCCCGGCATCAAAGTATCCCCAGACTATGAATTTTCAAGGCAATCTCCAATACAACACCGAATACGATGCACGTTGCGATTGACGCTGACTTGTAAGAGAATGTTACGTTGTCTCAACACTGATCAACTAAATCCAGACCCCCCACATGCCGCAATGAAAAGCCGAGCGAATGGTTCCATCACCCCGGATAAGAGACATGCGTTTATGGCTTGACGCGGCCCCCAACACCACCTATACTCGACCGGGTCTATCAGCTCGACATGGCGCATCTCAGCTCCCTATATTCCGCGGGGTGATGCCGATTCTGGAAGTCGCGGAGTAATCTCCAAGACAGATAATATTGCCTTAGTACGCGTTGCCCTTACTATCTGGAAAGCCATCCCGACGCCATGGCTGTGATGTCTCGCATCACACGGGTATATAACAAGGCAAGCAATCCAGCAATCCCAAACTCTCCCGACCAAACCGTCCATCCACTCTACACCCCAACCCACCAGTGTCCCGCCAAAACAAAACCCCATCAAGTAAGCACCCCCATCCAACAAACCAACCCAATACCAACAAATCAAAGCATGTCCTACTCAGTCCGAGTCCACATCCGCCACAACTGCACAGACGCGTACTTCCGCATAGCGGAAATGGCAGTCTGGCACTACGCAAACGGCGGCGCCTGGACATACGCCGACGGCATCCTCCGTCTAACCATGGGCGGCAGCGGGACGTCCGGGATGCTCCGCCTGCAGACCGACGAAGAGCGCTTCACCGTCGTCATCGGCGTGCACAATTACAACCCCTGGGTACACATCCTCCCCGACGTAGCCGCGGACGAGACAACCGTGGTGTTGCTGCCGCAGTATTATGCCGGCGGGAAATATAGCGGTGTCCCTGTTGTGCCTGCCTGCGATGTGAAGAGTGCGCGGCGGAATCTTTCTGCTCGGTTTACTGGTACTGCTGGGCATGATTACTCCTTGGAGATCGTTATTGGTTAGGAACCGGGTAGGTTGTTTGAGCGTTTGTTGGGGGGAGGATTGGATGGGGATGGGGAGTGGGAGTGTATCGAGGACGTGGCATGAGGGCCGGGTGCTTGAGGCAGAGATTCCATGATGTATGCGAGATGGTATACGTTCAACGCAGGGAGAATTCAAACACGCGTTTAGCACAGATCATTACTAGCGCGTCGAGATTTAAACAGATTACCTCCCCTTCTACGACTTCCATAACCCGTTAATGAGAAGTATCAAACCAAAGCGCCTCAATCAACACACTGCCCACGATCATCTACGACTACCTACCTAAGAAGCAAGTTGCAAGACTACCTATGAATAATAGCCATGAGGACCAAGCACGTAAATGTCCGCCAACTATACGCATAGAAGTCAAAAAAGTCCATATTCACAAGCAAGGCACACACACAAACGTGTAAAAACACCGTATCAACAACTAAGTGAAGACAATATCCGGGATAAATCCAGGCCGGAAAGACTAGAAGCCAGTCCTAGTAAACCCGTTCATTAATAGGCATCCCTGCATAATACCTGCAACGCATACCCGGCTCCAGCAGTGCTACACCCGCGATTAATCATCAAGGCCCTTTTCACAAAGGCTCTCTTGGCCGTTATGATGCAGCCGGCACTGATATGGCGAGACCCACCAGTCCAGGACACCATGCCATGTGATACGGATATACTCTCGATCAGCGCCCTCGGGCTTCGAAGCACCAGGAGGCGGAAAGCTCGCCTTGACGACTTGCGGGAGGCCGTCGTGGGAGCCAACGCGGCACAGGGCGATCTTCAACCACATCTCCTGACACGGGTTGATGGAGATAGGATCCTCAAGACAGTCGAGGCGGACATTGCCCACGCTCTCGAGATGGCCGTCGGTGTATTCAAACACCAAGCCGGTGATGAAGGAATCCGACGCGACCCGGCACAGCCGAACGCCATTGACGTTCTCAACGCAAGCCGTTGTGTAAAGAAACTGCTGAGGGAGCGTGATTCTGGGATATCGGGACGACGCCACCTGTCCATACGTTCTCGTTCCACTTCGGACGTCAGATCCAGATGCAAAAGCATTAATGCCTGCGAGGGATCCATCAACGAAAAAGGATCCGTCGTTAGTCCCCTCCCTGTGTAGAGCCAAATATTCGTATGTAGGAGCGGAGCCCCGAAGGTACGCTCCAATCGGACAGACGCGATCTTTATTCGTTACGGCCTTGTGATGATTAGTAGGAATACGTCTGAAATATAGAAAAGATGACTTACGATGATAGACACTTTGGAGTCGGACTTGAAACGTTGCCAAAATTCTGTCATCCTCTCCCCTTCTCGAAGCGGAATGTAAGCCCAAATAGCGCGCGGACGGATCGACAACATATGCTTATAATAAGAAAGATCTTCGCCGGGCGTGTGCGCCTTGATCGCGAAAACGTTTCCGACAAACTTTCCATCCCAACAAAACGAGTAACCGGTGACGTCCTTGCCGAGCTTAAGCTCTGCCATTGTGAACTGGCGATTTTTCGATATGGTTTCCGAGAACGTCTCGAATCTGAATCGTTCCGGTGCAGGCTGAGGTGTGTCGAAAAGTATGTAGGTCGTAAGGTTCTCCACGCCCGGGCAACTCAAGTTGCGCAGTTTGGAACCCTGCCTGGCATCAGTAAAGCCCGTCGGGGAGTGTTCGCATAAGTTACAGGTAACTCACATCCGTCCGACCCCGAAGCGCTGATCCGACTACGTGGACTGTATCCCACCACAAGTCTGGCCTCGATTCAATCGACGGCTGGTCCAGATGACTAGCGAAAAGCAATTCTCTGACCCCGAAATGATCCTGGGCCACATATGCGACCTGGACAGGGTCGTCTGGCAGTGCCAGACGGACGGCATCGCGCGAGGATTGCGTGTTAGACAGGGACACTATGTACGGTAGTCCAAAAAATGAAGCATATCGAGCCCATACGGGCTTCGACAAGTCTATGTGGAAACTACGCGCCACCGCATTGTCCCGGCGGAACCTTTCCAGCACATTGATCGCGTGATAGCGGACGCAGTGCTGCGCGATCATATCGCAAATCTCATATGGAAGCCGGTGACCAAGGGACTGGCTAACCAGCGGTGCCAAGTCCGCACGCAACCAGCGAAGACGTCTCTCGCTTGCGCGGGGCCAAGGCTCGTATGTTTCCCTGACAAGCTTCGTTATGCCAATTTCAGGCGCATATAGAAGGCAGTCGGGATGGAAGACGACGAGGTGTTCATCGTATCGACATCCGACTTCGCACGGCCGGTAGTGGTCGCGATCTTCGCGGAACCTGCGGAATGGCCTAGTGTGGTAGGGGCCCCAGGGCCCGGCTATTTCGCAACGCTGTTAGATGGTTCAAGGTCTCGGAACGGAAGAGGATGCGCTGCTCTTACGCACGGCGACTGTTTCGCCCTTGACGAACTCGAAGCGGCAGAGTCCGCAGATCCGGGCTATGCAGTAGTTCATGGCTGCGTTGGCGACACTCGGGTAATTAGAACACACTCTATAGATTCGAATTTGAATCAAGAAGTTTTCGTGGTTCGTGAGTTGTTGCTGCTCAGTCCAGGACGAGAGCGAGGGACGCAGTAGGATTAATACCGTAGGAAGCGGGCAGGCATTGAACAGGGTGATGTACGTCAATACCTTATTTACCAACTTTCTGTCACTGGGAAACCGAAACCCCAGAGGTGTGGCCCCTGCCATCCTGTGACCAATATGTATTTCGTCCGTTGATCTGTGACCATTGTACCTACTATACGTATGGGGTACGTCTAGGTGCGATACTACGAGAACGCAGTATATTGGTCTATACAACGCCTGAATCTTGGAAATCAAGGTTCGTAGTCGCAGGCTGCCGGCTGCCAAGTGTACGAACTAGGCATACACCAAGGGGAATCCATAGATGACAGATTTGTCGACGTATAGCCGCCGATCTGGGCTCTAATAATCAGTCCACGTGACGTACGGGATAGCGCGAGACATACGGACGTAACGAGGCAGGAAAACAAACGACGGGGTAGAAAGCCATGCGGAAGGCAGGTAGAGATCGACGTTATAGGTTGATAGAGAAAGGAAAAAACGAAAGGCGCGGAAAACGAAGAGGCAGAGATGGAGGATACCTATGGTCCACAGCGACCCCTTTAGTCCGTACCTAGGTACGTAGAGGTATAGCAAGGAGCTTCCCAGAGCAATTCGCAGGACTGTTCTCTTTTTTACTCAATTGATTCGAGCCGATTCCACCGCTCCAAGTTGCGCGACAACTTGGGCCAACTTGACAATATTAATCCTGCACTCTGCATGGCCATGTTTGTTTGGGATTAACGTCGCGGCTCATGATGCGGGGCGCGGAAATGCCCCTGGGCTATTACCTCGATCAATTCATAACACCGTTCCTTACATATCAATCTACTCTATAAATAGGTAGATGCTAGTTATGTATTTAAGCAACGATATACATTATGTAGGTATTCGGCGCGTATTCGTAGGCGCGCTGATTATCGCTGTCGGGTTCACCGCTCACATTCAACACCTCGTACAAGCACCGTCGGCTCAGGCGCAATAACGAGTACAACTTGTAACTGCAAAGCCTGCAAACCCTCTAATATCCATCTCTTTGGCTGCCCGAAGACACCAACCTGGTCAATCGCTTTACATTATCACTCCGTCAGTTACCGAGTTGGTGTCTTCGGGCAGCCAAAGAGATAGCTCACAAGGATGCCTTGGCGTCGTGCCATACCTCGGCCGGTCTGCTACCCTGCAACTTGGGGAGACTGGCAACAAACTCATTCCACGAAGTCTCATCCATGATAGGCGCCGCCGCTATTGCTGTGAATTCGCTTTGGCTTATGAACTCTTGCAAGAGCGGAAGAGCCGCCTTGGCAAGCCTTGTGTCTCTCGTGAAGAAATCATTTCGATTTAAGCCGTCGAATTGGCAGTACCAGCTCAGATCCGCCTTGATACAGGTCGATTCGAAGAGTTCCAAAGCTTCGCGCTTCAGTTTTCCTCCCGCAGCCGCAGCTTCGTAGGCCATCCGGTGTCCCGTGGCTTTGACCAGGTCTCGGCAGCGTGGCAACAAATGAGTACTAATCCCCTCGCTGCGATGATGCCCGTCACCAAGCGACATGATCGTCTCCCGGGTTTCTTGCCAAATGCCCGCCTCGTGCTTCGCCAGCGCGCACGTCGGCATTTTAGCCTCGGGCAGTTCATATCGCCCAAGAAGTACTTCCGCTACCAGCCCTATTCAACACAATCAGCTCATACGTCCCGACTTTCGGAACCTTGCCGTCTTATTCTACTCACGTATACACAGGACGGTATAGTCTCCCTCGGCCACCGCATTGCCTCGCAGGGCCAAGGCCAGTTCAATCATCCGATTGTACGCGAAAAGCCCTTGCCACCCACAGCGCTCGGTAAGCTCGTGAATCGAGGTTTGAGTATCTGGGCCCACCGTCGCTTTGAAACAAACTGCCACTCCGTGCCGAGCCTCCATGGGGATCTTCGTATCGAGAAATAGCTCTATAGCCTTGTCCGCGAATGCATCATACGCCCAGCTCTGCACAATCGCATCCAAAATGGGCCTGTATTGCGTTGGGAACTGTATTATGGGTATATTTTTCTTGCCGGACGCGCTGGCAATGCGTCTCCGGAAACTATATGTGGCGGTTATCAAGCTGCTTAGTTTAAGTGCTGAGATGTTGCCCATAGAAAGGGAAAGTGTCCCCGCGGTTACCCGGTGGATCTGGCGAAAGAAGTCTTCCCGCTCGTCCTCTGGCCGGGCTGGCGTTCCTAGAAGCGACTCGGGGCCGAGGCGAACATGGTTGAAAGTCGTTATAGCATGGTCCAATGCTTTGGAGCCGCATCGCTTTGGAAGCAATCGGCACGTGATCCCCGGCAGGAGTTCCTCGTCGTTGCTCAGGTACACAATAAATGGTTTCACGCCATGGTCGGCTCCGCTTACGATCAGGCGCGCAAACACAACGCCAACCTTTCCTACACCCGCTAACGGAGAAGTCGGTGGCATGACCTTAGCAGCAGCCATGTTCGGCGTATGCAAATCGAATGAGCCGTCGGGCTGAAGCGTTGCCGTTGTTTCCAGATTACGGGCATCCAGCCCGTGGCCGATCTCGGTTAGCAAGTACTCGCCGCATAAGTCGAAGTTTAAGAGTTTCTCGATCAACGGCGTAAGATCTGGTCGGCCAGACGCATACATGCCAATCGTCCCAACACACAAGTTGAAATGGATCGTAAGAGTAGTCCCCATGGCAGTGTCCAATACGAATATGGCTTGGAACGACAAAGATTCAATGTTAGGGTCGCGTATGGCTTCGATAGGGCCTGGCACACTCACGGTGACGACTCCAATACCAGAATGCTGGCCGCATTTCCACTATATCCTCGGCATTCACGTCTGCTCCTAGTGGACGTAAGCAAGGATTTTCAAAATACGAAGCTGAACTTACCTATTCTTCGGGCAACTCGCCGCGCCCTCTCATACAGACGACGCATCTCATCCGGCGTGGGGAATTCCAGCTGGTCTACCCCAGCACCCAATATACCAGAACCAAGGAGCTCGGTGAACTCTGCCATGGTGAACGAACTACCTCTATAGCAGCGGCAAGACAATGCAACTCGTGCGGACCGTAACCAGATCAAAGCGACGCAGGAAAGAAAAGCTCGTTGTCTTCACAGAAGCGCCAGCTCGAATAAATACCGCACGAGTTTCGTCACAGGGCCATACTACCTACCTACGGCACCTGTCCTCACGGTACCGAATGCCGGAACTCTAAAGTCATACACCGCGAGGACAGGTTTAAAAATATCTTTGCTACCCGACAGATATTTCTTAATCAAGTCATAGTATACCGGTAGTGTATGTACCTTACAGTACGGAACACGCTAACAATGTCCACGTTGCCGCCGCTTGAAACAGAAGCGCAGAAACAGCCATGACGCGAACCTCTGCGTCCTCGTCACAGGTGGCCGAGTAAACACAGGAGACCGAAAAGGGGCACGACGAACCGGAGAGAACGGGGCTCTATAGGTATCGGGAAGCGCAACAAAGGTGCCCAGTGATAAGTCCGAGATGCACGTCGAACATCGGCGGAACATCGGCGTACGTAGGCACGCCAATCAGGAGTCAACGTGACGGAGTCAACGTGACGGACTATTTAGATGGGCGTTACGTCAGTGTCGTTTCTGGCACTTGTGACTTGGCTGGTGACGCGCCTTTCCATAGCGTTCCTCAGGAACGCCTGTTTCAGGCTAGAACAATGGAAAGGTACGGTACCCGTGAGAACACGCAGATAGGGCCACGCACTACCGAAACAAGACGAAGACATTGCATCATCGTGAGAGGTAACCCAGTCGACATTACACGTAACACTACACATTTCGAATCGTGACAAGGTTCGTAGCGTGTGTACGTTGCAGGAAACACTACCACGGTCCACGACAAAGTCGAGATGGAAGGGCTTTGTAGTCCACCCGTGGTCGAAGGATCGCGATGGGTAAAGTATGTTGTTCACAGCATCGTATACCGAGTCCAAGCCTCTCATTGAGAACTACCGGCCGAATGGCAGCTAACTCAAATAACCGGATCCCGATAACGTACGGAGGTGCGAGCTAGGACTTCCAAACTCGGCCGAGCAAAGCGTAGTTATGCCATTCCAGCATCTACAAGGGAGTAAACAAAGCAAGGCACATACAACAGCTACGCAGCCAACCTCCTTTTCCGCTCTCCCATATCGTCAATCGACTCTGCGAATCAGCAAGGCAAGTACTCCATGAACCCCGACGCCATAAAGAGCGTCACCAGGGATACTTTCGGTAAAAGTCACATTCATCTACACCAGAAGAGAACAACTCCTCGTATTCAGATATAGCCAACTCAACTGAAGCTAACTCGGAAGCAATACAAGATGACGTGCGCACGCTTGGTACGCGAATCGTCCCCCACAGGACGATCGCCTTAAGCCCGGGATGGCTACACTGATTAACAAAACAACCACCCGACTTTCAATCCTTGATCCAGCCTTGGTTATAAGCCCATACACCTGCAAGGGATGGCACGTACGACCACAGCCGCCAGAAAACTCGGGATCCCGTCCGCTCTCCCATAGATAAGCTGGCCGAGCGCCGGATTAGTAGTTGGGTCGGTGACGACCAGCGAATCCCCGGTGTTGTACGTTCTCCTTTTGCCCCTTTTTTCTCCTTTTGCAGTCTGGAAATTCCAAAATCACATTCGGTACATGTGATTCATGAATCTTTTTCCCAGACATGGTTATTCGCATGTCTGGGAATCTTTTTGATATGGTAAGTGGGTATAGGTACGTAATGAACCGGTACCGTCGAGACGAAGCCGCGTTCGTCGTGGCTTGCGGACTGCCTAGCTTATCTCGGTCGGACGGTCGGTAGCTCCGGAATAGCTCGCCCAACCCCGTGCCGTCGCAGACCACTCTGGCGCCATGGAAGGCTGTGCATTGCCTATCCCATTTCGTGCTGCGTTTCCTCCGATCGCGCCTTTCGGTATCTTCGCGCTTGATCGTTTGGCGGACGAGCTACCCCGTCGCTCTCGTTCCCGAACGTCTTCCGCCCCTCTCCTCCACATATACGTGGGGGATGCTTAGCAACGCCAGAATGGCCAAACCCTATTGAAACTGCCCATTTCGTTGCTAGTGATGTCGTGAAGGCGGTGATGATGGCCGTAGCGCAGACGGGGAGCTGACGACGCCGTGGGCAGTAGCCGAAGTGCTCTGACAAGCTCCGGAGTCCAAGCAGCCGGCATTAACACCACTGCACTTCCAGAATCCACCACACAACCGTCCATTTTCCCCTGGACTTGTTTATCCTTCCTCTCTACCACTCCTGGACCCTCTGCAATGAGGTAAATGGCGGCGTTCTCATTGTCAACTATGTGGTAGTTGGGGCTGCGTTGCGTCGACACTCGTCTAACGCGGCATCGTCACAAACTGTTGGCGTTGGTTAACTTGGCCAGACCCTCGCGTCGGGTGGCAGTGACAGATCTCGCCTTACCTGATATGGTCTCCCCACTTAACATTCCCAATTTGTCGAGTGTTGATTACGAGTTGTCTCGATTCCGTTTATAACAGCCAGTGGCAGCCGTCGAACTTTGGTCCTGGCCCTTCAGGGTTCTCTCGGATGTCTGCGGGTAAGAGTTGAATGTCTTGCCGATTGTCGATTGCCGATTGCTTCGGACACGGGGTTGGATTGACTGTGGAGATTTTAGAAAATAGGGGTCATCCATGATTCCATGATGGCGTCGACCTCTTGGGCTACGCCATCATCGTCCACAGTAATTGTACGAGATTGGTTGAAATCGAGAAGCGATATGGAAGAAGTCTTCCTCGACTTAGGAATCCATCCCAGTGAAGGTTTGTTCGTTCATGGTCGAGACTTTGGTATTAAGGTTGCCTTGGGCGATACTGCCACTTTCGTGCTTTTGAGCACGGGTAGGAACGACGTCTCGGGCGCCAGTTTTCTCGAGATTGGGTAAAGTACATCCTGCGCCCTTGCATACTATCTTTGGTCTGCACCCTCCCTATTTATTATTTGCCCTATAACTGGAAGCAGCGTGTTGCCTTCGTATACACTCGTCACGATAGAGTCACGATAGGGGAGTCCTATACATACTGTATACAGGATATATGTGACTGGCCTTGGCAGTCGCCTGATGTAAGTAGGTAGCGTGATTAGTACTACCTGTCTACACGGGGTGGTGTTCCGACCGGGGTCGGAGTCCTTCATCGAAGTAGTGTGATGCCGGTAAAAGGCAGGAGCTTGTCACGCAGTGGCAGGAGATTTAGGATCGAGAGAAAGACTGTCATAAATGGCTCTGGCCCTCTTCGTATACCGAGGGGTCCGGGTTGAAGGGCTCGCTTATATACGAAGGGGCCATTGTGACGTAAGCCAGTCACATGCTCATCCACTGTACAAACCTTGTATTACCACTTCGCGCGGTTCCTCAAGGGCACCTACGGGTCTCCCGAAGGGTCCTTTCCACGGTACGTACACCTTCAGAAGGTCTATAAGAGGGGCTGTTTTTCGTAAGGGCTTCCGGTATTCAGAGTCCTTAGAGATCTTCAGACTTGCACGCAGATCAATACACGCAATTCCCACTGCCCTTATGACTCACCTCAGTATTCGTTGGCTCCAGACGAACTCCACCAACCTGCTTCTCTCGCGACCTCCGTGAGAGCTATGAAGCCGCGACGGGGGGAACAGTGTTTAAGGTGCTAATAGCACTAGCCGCACAGTACCAACTTCTGGCATCACGTGGTCTGATTCACTCATTTTCGAGCTTAGGCGGCCCGTGCCACGGGCCTTTGTAGGCACGAAGAGGGTCAGGGCCATATAGGTATGACAGACAGTCTTTCTCCCATCCTAGATCTCCTGCCCGTCGAGCCAGTGCGTGACCAAAGGGCTCCTGTCAGAAACGTAGGGTCAGGACTTCAGTTGGGTGAAAGTTGTTGTACCTATTGTAGAATTAGGGGGTGGCCGGGTCTGCACCTTTTAGTAGGTACCCTAGGCTACCCCTGTCGGGTGGACCCACCTTTCCTAAGGTGAAGCCAATCAGGGCATAAGGTACACTATAGCAGTTACCTCGACCAATCAGAAGGCAAGGTATGGCTGTTACCTCGACCAATCAGATTGCTAGAATACAATTATACCAGCCTGACTATTCAATCTAACAGCTCCGACAGCTAAGGAGTGGATCGGGCCACGTGATGTCAGAAGAATGTACAGTGTGTTGAGTGCTATTGGAACGTAGTGCACTGTATGTACCCGTCGTAGATGCGGCTGCATCACATGCGTGCCTTTACTACCTGGTTATTTCTTTCCGGAGATACACGGTAGCTGGACACGCATCCATTACGGATCATCCATAAGATGCACCAACTCGCACCTTGCCATCAATGCGGTATCTGTACCGACATAATACTTAACAACGAGCGAGCCGTCGCGCGTATGGATCCTCAGCGATGCCTTCTAATTGCAGTGCTGACGTGGTGCAGTTTTCGGCGATGATGACTCGACTTCGTATCGTGGGCTGACGCAACCCTTCGTTTTTCGAGACGCCAGGCCTACATTCACCGGAGTCACCCGTTCTCTTCTGTGTTCTCATCCCGATTGGAAGGAACGCGCCGCCTCGACTCAGTTCATATCCGTTCATTATGAGTGCTACGAGATATTTCAGCAGGCTTGCAGGGGAAGCATTGACGCCCTAGATCGGCTTTGGACGGTCGCTGCGTGGAGAAGCCCCTGGCGAAGAGCGCCACCTCTTCATCTCTTTGGCGACCGACCCGAGTCTAACACCAACTCGCTGAAGATGCTAGCCCAGGCTTGCCAATTGCCGCAACTATACGAGCTTCCGCTTGAGTTACTCGGTATAATCCGAGGCTATTCTGAGCATGCCTGGCTATGGAGGGCAATCTCAGCACATAGTCTGGCCGCTCGCATATCGTCTACTAGTCCAGAACCCCTTGTGACAATGCCACTAGGTGATATTCTCTCCTGGAAACGCGGCGGGAAGCTTCAAAAGCACAGCGACAATCCTTTGCAGTCCATCTCTACGATGCGAATTACTATTGATTCTAACGGGATCAGCAACATAGAGCGCACATCTGGCCAGGCTTCCCAAGAGGTGTCTCGTCGTGGTGGTTTTGCTTATATTGTAGAGCAAGAGCAAACCATGACCAAGCTCGCAACGCAGCTGAAGGTACGTAACTATTAACCCCAGTACCCTACGCTCTCTAATTGTAATATTGTTCAAGGATGGTCTGTTGCGTCTCGTATTGCCGGAGGGTCAGCCAGCTCCCCAAATCTGGAACACACCAGATCCTCCGGACTTATCTCTCTGCACGACGTACACAAGAGCGCCCCCCTACTCCCACCGGTTTTTTGCCGTTGATACGGGCCGTGTAACAGGTATCACTTTCTTTTTCTCAGCAGGCCAGCTTTTCGGTATTCATACCCATTCCTCCAGCACATTGGACGCTATGCCGACGTACCGACGTTTTCCAGACTGGCATCATCGAAACACAGTTTGGGTCTATCAGCCGATCGCAAAACACGATCGGCTGACCTTTTTTGGAGTGTGCGAGTCTTTGAACAGAGACGCTGTCGGTCTTCTGATCAGGACGGAACAGAGCGGTGATGTAGTCCTCGGGCCCTACATCGGAAGACCTACAGAAGTTCGATGTTTAGGCTGGCGTCCTCCTATCACCCTCATTTACAATGAGCCTGTAGATGGATACGGAATAACCTTTTTGGGTACGTCCTGTGGACGACCGAGTAATACGGAATTACCCAGGCCCTTTGCAGCTCCATGGTCGGGATCTAGTCCACTTCGCGAACGTGCCTACTTTTCAAAAGCCCCCCTGGCAAATGTTACCTCGGCGGAAGTGTTTCACGACGAAAGCAACAAGTACTGCAGAGGTATCATGTTTCGATACCGTGATGGATCGTGTCGAGCCGTAGGACAATGCCGCGTACATATAGACTCGACGAAGCAGGTATCTCGGCCGCTGCGATTTTGTTATCGCATTGACAAACGTGGTAGTCGTCGCCAAGTGGTCTATTCTACACGGGTATCTCTGCAAGAAGACCCCCATCATCAACATAGCACACGGTGGAGCTGTCATCCACTTGATGGGATGTTGAACTTCTGGTTTACGTCCAAATCGTCATACATAACTATGGAAACTGAGCGAGAGTAATTATCTCTAGACATTCTATTTAGCGGCCTTTGAGTACGCTTTCAATGAACCGTCTAGGTTGGTCATCTCCCGACGCGCGCTGAACCTTAAGTGTACTTATTATCCGAGGACTGATCGCATCTAGCACATAGAATATACGGCCAAGCGGCAGCCATGTGTATGTGTGCGAAACATGGGAGGCCTTAAATCATTATGTGAAAGATTTGCTAAGCGTCATCCATTCCTACTGATTCGAACACATGCACCTATGGCGGATAGACTGTTGTACCGGCGTGTAGTTGTACCCTACGATTGAGGTCTGACTTTGTCCGGGACTCACGAATTCCGAACTAGCAAGAACCTTTATATTCAACGCTTGACCCTCACGATAGGCAGACCGGCCTCACCTTCGTGTTAGATAGGTACTAGGCCTTCGATGAAGGTATGCTAACCCTGCGACTTTAGGGTATCATATTTCCTCTGATATACTCCAACACGGCCAGCATCATTTGCACGAAAGTATTCGCCAATCGCCAATTTCTGCCACATCTTTCCGGTAGGTGTGTAAGGCGTTAATTAAGTATTTATATTCGCTGTGTTGTGGAAAAGTCGATTACCGCGCTGTGATGTCAATGCCGGTCATGGGGTAGTTTCCGGTCTCGATGTAATGTGCGCAGCCGGCTGTGGATGATATGATGTCTGGGATTGGAATTCTATATCCTCGATTCGAAGTAGTCCCCGCCTTTTAGCTCCTCGATTTGGCTAAGGGTACTGTCTCGATGGCGGCTTGTCGCCAACTTGCCTTTTTCCGATGACGATGTCAACTCTCCTTAGACCAGCTTCTTTCTTCGCCTCTGCGTTGATAAGAATCAAAAGGTGTATATCGAGCTATTATTACGAAATATGTGGTCTTCATTGAGCCAGCGTTCCCCCAGGATGAGAATAATTTATAAATATCCGCCAAAGTTTTCTCCTGTTCTAGCTTCTCTGGTTCGCATCGAATATTCCGTTCATCGGTCATTTACGAAAGAGATCACCTCCAACGCGACAACTCCAACGGCCGTTGATGATTGATCCGCCCTTTTGCTTAGTTTGCATGAAGTATTAATAGTACCGGTAATAAGACTCAAGAGAAGTCTGGAGATATGTGCGAGCAGGACGAGCCAGTCGTCCAGATACCAGACCGCTTTGCTTAACGATACCTGAACCAGAGCGCCGCGCAGCTAAGGGCAATAACGTAGGATTGTTGACGAGGCGCAAAGGTCAGTTGCCGGTTGGGAGAGGTCCACAGGGTGTAGCAGAATCAAGTCCATGTTAGTCTTAGATTATTGAGTCTTGAGGCTATATGAATGCAAGTGCGAGGTTTCCTCTTTTGGCTTATGACGTTAGTTTAGAGATCTTGCTTTACGCAATTGATAATGAGGTCTGACCTTCAGTTAAGGAATGAGTATTACCTACGCGGCTTCATGGCTACGGATGTCTAGGTTAATGATTTGATCTCTATCATTCCTAAGGACTCGCTAACATCCAAGCTTACATTCATGCTAGCTTTAGATCTTTTAATTGATGCCGTGTGCATACGATATTGTTTGGTACCATGTTTGGCGTCCATCTAATGTAGGCCTGTCACGCTTTTATGCCCTTCGAGAGAGAAGCTTGAGGATGCCGCTAGTCACGATACGACACAGGGTCTCGCAACATCATAAGTAAAAACAGCAACGGCGGATCTGCGTACCAGCTACCTACGAACGAACATATGGAGATCCGATTTACTGTAGTGTAATATGGTAGTAGTGTTGCGCCGTTAAGGTGGCTAAGAAACACTATAGGAAATCTATCCATCTCCGCAACGCCGCACGCGAACTCACTATGTAATCACAGCGGAATCCGAGTTGGAAAAGTATACTGGACGAATGCCATCGTTCTCAAGACGTTTGCGACAAACCTGAAATAGGTATCTCATTCTCAAGTCACCGGCTCAGATCGAACGAAGTTACGAATACCGCCTCCCGTACAGGAAGTCGATGAGTTACCGCCGGTAACTTACCGCTAGAGGCTGGTTTGTTGCCGCCCTCAAATAGACGGCGGCAACTAGCACCGATATAATGAGAATGTAGACCGAGTCTCAACCTCAAAATCTCTATCTAGGTAGTATCACCTACTGCGTATGTCGCACGTCTCCGGAACTCACTGCCAGTACCGAATTTATCCTCATGTACCTAGCGCGTATCTACGCTGCCGAGACCCGGAAGACTTCTCTACGTCTTGTCAACACGTTTTCCGATCCCGTCGTCGCACATTATGTATTACATAGAAAACTACCCTTCTTAATACCGGTATGTCCGAAGATAATGGACAGCTCAGTTAGCGCTGCAGTAGCTTTGGATTAGTTTTGGCCGATTGACTGGAAATATTCTGAAGGAAGCGCTGATTCGTTGCCGCCATCTCGGTAGACTTCGGTGCTGCGTATAAAGGAGTCAGGACTTTATACGCAAAAACCAGATTCACTCGGAGTTCCGTACGCACATGGCGGCTTTGCCAACGGCACGGGTATGTCGTATTATGGCGTAGCATCGGCCCTCCTTGAGACGGCGGTACTTCCCTACAGGCTGCAGCTAACATGGGGGTCATATGTCGGTGTTGCAGGACAGCGTCGCATAACTGCAGAGCGGTAATCGAAGCAGGGCTGCAGGCGCCGCACGCAGAATATTGCCTGCATAAAACTGCGACTGTAATTAGCTGTTACTGTCCCAGTCATGCCCTCTGTGGCCGTGCTGAGTTTACGATGGCCGGCGATAACTCCTGGTATCTCCCTGGATAGGTAATGGACGTTATCGTGTTTTCGGGGATCATGATGATACTGCCAACTGCAGTATATGCGTGCCGGCCAACAAGTACGGAAATAAGACGTTGAGCCCGACGCCACGTAGCATGGCATCTGTCACCGGCCACGACAAATACCGGTATCTTCGAGATTGTGTCCTTGAGCGTTATAAGGCTGGTACCGGACACAATTTTCATAGCCGTCGCACAAAATGGAATACAGCACGATGTCGCTGTACACAATTTGAATAGCTGATGACGGCCTGAACATTGGAAACCATCCGAGTGGGAGGGTCATCCGTCGAGTCGGGTGCCGGACGTAAACCAAGAGGTTGCAGAGCATATGCCGAAGAAGAGGGGGTGCATCCCCACCAACAGCCTGAGGCGAAGACGCAAGCGCAAGCGCTGGCCCGTCATGCAAGGGACTGTCCCACTCACGATGGGAAAGATAGCGTACTTCGTAGTGTAGTTCAAAGGCATGATAAATCCTTTTCATGCATTCTTCCGACATCCTTCACTCGAGCAACTTTCACACCCAACGATCTACCAGCCCATCACTGACGAGATATCCTGGTTGCGGAACACCGTCAACACTACCGGCTCATCGACATGTCTTCCTCTAATCTCCCGGTCATTCTGTTCGTTCCCGGCGCGTTCGGGCTCCCCTCCGGCTTCGACAAGCTCATCCCACACCTTGACGGGATCCCAACCCACCCAGGCGCGTACCCCAGCTGCAATCATCCAGACCCTTTGAACGCGACCTGCGCAGACGACATCGCCGCATTAAGGAGCATCATACTTTCTCTCTTGGACCAGCAGAAGGATGTGGTGCTTTTTTGCCACTCCTTCGGCGGCGTCGTAGGAGGCGGCGCGGCCAAAGATCTCGACAGAGAAACACGCAAAGCCCAGGGCTACAGCAGTGCCGTCACCGGGCTCCTCTACGTAGCGGGCAATATAGCGCTCGAGGGCGAGACCTTACTCGAATCCATTGGAGGCGCTTATCCTGAGTTCATCAAGCAGCACACGCCGTCGCAAGGCCTCTGCGTCCTCAAGCCGGCGATGGATATCTTGTATAACGACTGCGATCCGGCTCTTCAGGCAGAGCTTGAGGCCAGCGTCAACCCCCACGCGCTCAAGGCTTTCGAAACTAAACCCTCGGCACCGGCCTGGGCGGACAAGGGGTTCGACGGAAGGAGATTTTACGTGCGGACGCTCGACGACTGTACTAACCCGCTCGTTATACAAGACGCTTGGATGAAGAAATCACAGGTTGAGTGGGAGGTGGCCAACTTGCAGGCCGGGCATATGCCGTTCATCAGCCAGCCTGAGGCGCTTGGGGCGCTGATTGTCAAGTTTGTCCGTCATCTTCAAACGCTTTAGATGCCCCTTTGGCTTCGACTACACGCGAAAGCCATCGAGGGGCTTAGGAATAGCCATCAGGCTGGAATCGGTGGTCTTTGATAACATCCAATCAGGCCAGAAGCAACACTGTATGTCAATGTAAGCGCGTTATCCAGACTAGATAGGAAAGTCATCTAAAATCATAGCTTCATTCATGAGTCGTTTCGCGGGCTGTGTGAAGCTGAGAAGGCACCACCAATGTGTGTGCTCAGTGCTCGCGCTGCATAAGCTTGCTCAAGTCCTTGTGAGTCCAAGGTGACGTGGTGCTCATCAAGTAAGATGATAGGATCGTGGTTGTTTGCGCAGGTAATGGCGAGGAGGACAAGGTGCCCAACATGGCGTAGTCAAAAATCGAGCTTCAGCTTCAGCGCTGACACACCTGCCCTCCACTGGTTAGCTGAGTCACCGGCACCGCGTATCACAATCTGGACATACGCCGTGAAGCGCGGCGGCGTCTGGCTGACTGTCTGACCGCGTTTCGTGATACCGTACCCGGTGGACGGCGGCGGGTACCTCGAAAACAAGGGAAAAACCGTTTCGAGCCGTTGGGTGACGAATGCAGTAGCGAACTGAGGCTTTAGTCGTGATTGGCGACAAAACAAACGAATATATACACAATTTACCGTCGCGAATCCCGCTGTCCCTTACGCCGCAACGCAACGATTATCCCTTAATACACCTCTTCACATTCCAATTGATTGAAAGCAATAAGTAAAACATCGCCAGCCGACAAAGACAACAGAAATGACGCTTCAGGCAGTCAAATGCCTTGTAAAATAGGGGGGTGGATTCCAGATCGGGCTATGGACAACAAGGTGCGATATGTTTCCCGTCGCCAGAATGCCCGTTTCACTACCTAGCTATACTCAACATTCCAGGCATTATGGACCCGGATAGCTCTAGGCTCTTGAACTCCCCTGGCTTCTATATCGGACAATGGGATGGCTACGGTTGTTTGCGATTGCTCCGCACCGGGAACGTGGCCGTTGCGCCAATCATCCTCGGCCGCGCCGTTGACACTGGGCAAAGGTCGCATATCGTCCCCCTCCGACGCCGTAGGCTGCAGAAGAGACGCACCCCAAGTCCGAGGTGGCCGCTTCTGGTTTCCGTCTTTGGGGCTGAATTTCAATGGACACGCTGCTGCTGGCTGCGGCGAGAAACGCTTGGGACGTATGGCGAGCCAGACGGGGCGCATTGTTGGGAGACATGCTGCTAGGGTTAGTATATCTTCTCTTTGAATTGGTTTTGTTGCCAGTTTTTGAGATGGCGTTACCTGAGACTATGGCAAAGTCGGCTTCGATGGTTGCCCAAATGGCATGGTTGATGATGTTCCAGGTTATATCCGCGTCAGTGGATTCGGTGGCGACGGCGATGAGTAGGAGGATGGAGGCAATGCAGACGCTTACTCGTGAGCTTCAGATACTTAATCGGGGGTGTGAATTACGTACAAGCCACCGAGGAGGAAGATTGATACAAGCACTCTTTTTTGGGCTCTCGGGACATTGAGACGAACCACGTAGGGAATGGGTAGAGAGAGGAGAATGATGTCGAGCAGGATATTCGGGATTGAGATGCCGAACACGAACTTCTGGCTGTCGGCATTGCACACGGCCTTGATTGTCTTGTCCCAGTACCCGCGCGTGGGAATGCATTGAAGCAAAGTAAGCAAGAACTACGCCGTGCGTGTTAGAATGGATATCGAAAACTACCGCCATGAATTTGATAGGTGATTATGTCGAAAGACGTGTAAACCTACGACGGCGATGCCCCAGGCGCTAACCGTCGCGGCCAGAATAGAGACGGGGAGCTTGATGCTACTATTCTTGTTGAAGATGCGCCAGTACAGCGCCAGGATGGAGAATTTGACGAAGACTATGACGCCGGTGTATGTCAGCTCGGCCGTGAAGAAGCTTTTGGCCCAGTATTCGTGTACATTGGGGCCGGAGGTTTGGACGTGTCTTCCTAGGCCGTGTGGGATCCCTGTTGCTGTTAGTTGTCTTGGTGTTTCTGTAGCTTTTTTTTTTCTTACACCATAGTTGGTCAGCGGATAGACCTGTTGCGAATGCCTTGAATATTGGCTTTTGTTAGCTTTGGTTGGTTTTGGTTTTGGTTGTTACGTACGAGTGCGAGTAGGACGAGCCAGTCGTCCAGCCAGAAACCGGACCGCTTCGACCAACGACACCAGAACCGAAGCGTCACGCAGCTGAGGGCGATAACATAGGGGATTGTCGAGGAGGCGTAGAGATCAGGTTGCCGGTTCTGCGAGAGGTCCACGGGGTGTGGCAGAGTCGGGTCCATGTTGGTCTTGGACTACTGACGCTATGAATTCGACTTATGGCGTGGCTTGGAGATATCTTGCGGCTTGCTTTACGCAAACGATAATGAGGTCCGACCGTCAGTTGAGGAGTGGGTATTATCTACGCAACTCTTTGGCTTAGACGGATGTCCAGGTCGATCGCTTCCCTTGTCAATGTCAGACCGTCCTGCCGATCACCCAGATTAATCAACCCCCGCCCCCACACTCCGGCCCCCTCTCCAGTAGAACTACGCAATTTTCCATGCATGAGATTGCAATACACCAACAGGAATAGTTGCTCAGGCAGGCTGTACGGCGGGAGTCCAATGAACAGGTGTGTTACTATTTCGACCAAGCCGGACGATTACAGGAGTGTCATATCGGTCGAAATTGTCGCCGGTTGGCCAGTACGCCTAAACCAACTAACCAGGGCTGCCACCAATTACATCAACTACCGTAGTTGGGCTTCGAGCGGCTGCAACGTCGATGCAGACAGTACCTACTAGCACTGGCTTGCATTGCGTCGGTTTACAATTGCTATACCCCGGTAGGGAGGCGTATTCCGCGACACCGGATGGGTGGAATGGGACCTACGTCAAGTCAAAGGATCGTTACGTCTTGATGCGAGACTGCAACGCAAACACCCGGTAATTAAAGCGTCGAACTCGACTGGAACTACTTTGCTGATGGTGTCCATTTCGTCTCACAGCTCAACACTATCTTTGGAAAGATCTCCTAGACTTTCTCGTCTACACTAACATCCCCACCCGCGAAGTCGATCTCAAGATTGCCGACGTCGCTACGGGCAATGGGTATGTCGTAATCCGTCTTTTCCTATTGTTCCACCGCAGCTCCGCAACGAAATAACATTTTCCAACCCCAGAATATGGCTGCATGACCCCGCCGGCCGGATGCCCGCATCAACAGAGTTTCACGGCTTCGACGTCAGTCTGGACCAGATGGGCCCAAAGCCCTGGCTGCCGGCAAACGTCCGCATGCACACCTGGAACGTTTTCGAAGAGCCGCCCTCGCCTTTCTTGGGATACTTCGACGTCGTGCACGTCCGCCTCATTACTGTCGTTGTGCGGAACAATGATCCCCGGCCTATCCTTGCGAACTTGACGAAGCTGCTGTGTAAGTGTTTGTTTTGTTTTCCTTTTCTCTGCCTCTCCTTGCCGGATCTTGCTAACTCGTCCTCTTTCTCGCAGAACCTGGTAGATATCTCCAGTAGAGTGAAGTCGACACGTCACACGCTCGGCAGCTCAGTGAAATCCGTGCCCAGCAGGACAGCCGAGAACCTCGATACACTATTCTCCCAGCTTAAAGGGCGGGATACGTAAGTACCCGATATCCCCTCCAAAATCCATCAAACTCGGACCTAACGTGGTGGCCAACCCATCTCCAGCTGGAAATACGATCTCACCAATATCCTGGCTGAAAACGGCTACTTGAACCCCTTTCTTTATACCTACGAATACGGGCTGGGCATGGCGCGACTCTGGAGCGATGTGTAAGTATTCTGGTCTGCACATCTATTCGAGGTGCTAACGGGTACTAGGTATGTCAGTACGTGGAAGGAATTCGCGGATAAGGTTCTCAAAACCCCGGAGCTGTCGTCTGAGCTCGAGCGGAAAGCTATGGCGGAGGCTCGGAATGGGGCGGCTATTATGGTTCCGAAATTGGTCTGGGTTGCTCAGAAGGCTTGAGACGTCTATTGGCGTTCTAGAGGAAGCTGATGGTGGGTGGCGGTTGGTTCGTGGCTCACGCCGCTGCTAACACTGTTCGAATGGTGTTTGGGCCCTTGGGGTGTTTTTTTTTTTTTTTTTTTTTTTTTTGGATATGGGTTTGCGTTGCGTTGGGGAATAGCTCACGTATGTTTATCGTGGCGGGCGTGTATCTGGGGCATGGACATAGATGGTCGTAAGGATGGGCTCGTTCCCGACTCTCGAGTCACTACATAGTAATATAGATGAGCCAAGATGATATTCAGACCTACCCTCCTGCTCAGGCTACTAGACGTGATGATCTGATTAATTTTCCCTACGTGGTTGACGATAGCAGAGTGCTGCACAGAGACTCCAGAGGGGCATCTACTATATTAAGAGATTTCAACTTGGAAAAAAAATCAAAAGAAAACCGGCACTATTGCTAGTGACGGGAAAGAAACGACGCAAGCGTGGTTTACTTTATGGCTCACGACCACGATTTACGATGAACGCGCGGCTCAGGACGGGACAAGTTGGATCCCGCCAAGAGCGCCAGTCACGAGCCAAGAAACCTCCGTCTCGGAACGCACCCATCGCAAATCGCCCCCCAGTCTCCAGCGACTTTGGGCCCTCGGTTGCCCGTTCAGGGTCGGTTAGTAGTGGACACTCCAACTTAACCACTACACCATCAAGCTTGAAGGACCAGACCTTTTTGCGAATTATAACCTTGCTACCACTTCTGGGAACTGCGCCTTACCCTTTTGGGTTCTATCTGGCTTCCTATTGGCTCTCCGGCTGCTGCTGCTCCTGCTGCACCGTCCTTGAGCACACTGCAGGCCTGAGATCTATCACTCTCTGGTACGGGCCCTGTTAGGTAGTGAGCTGGTTCGATTCCTGAAAACGCTCAAGTTTTTTTTTTTTTTTTGGCTTTTTTTTGCCTCAACTGTCCCACGCCCGTGGCTTCGACCCTCGACCAGGCCTTCTCAGTATCCATTCCATCTACCAAACCGCACCGTTCAGCCTACCCGTGCTCCGTATAGTATTCCAAGCAACTTCCCTCAGCGAAGTCCTTTCACGTAGGCCCTTCGTCAGCATAATCGTATAGACATAGGCTACCTGTCAAGTTTCAACACAGGTTAGATTAGCTGAGACATGGAGACTCGACAACACGCTTGCCCGCTGCCTATGCATGGTCATTTGACAGCAGCAACGTTTTTGATAAAAGAACCCGGAAAAGTCTCCAGCATTCGCATTTTTTATTGTTTTTTTTTTATTTTTTGCTATAATCTATTTGGACAATAACATGCATCTTCGTCGGACAAGCTCAGCCCAAACCGGCCGTAAACTGACTTTGAAATCACCGGCCGGTCGGCACCCCGTGGGGCCGAAGACCGTGTGGGGCCGGGGCGCCGATGAATGACGTAGGCGATGTTGGTCAGGCGGGTTACAAATCAAGGAACAAGTTGGTCAAAAGCGTCGACTAAAGTTACCTCGATACCCGGCACGCTTCCATGTACTGCAGCAAAGGGTTGAGTTCAAAGCTGCTGTCGTTCCGAGTCACGAGTCTGCTATTAAGGGTCGCCGTTACACAACCTTTCTCTGCGCCGTCAACAGATTCTCCAAATTCGCGGCATCGCTGTTTTGATTCCCCGCTACGATGGGATGCGCCGGGGAAATGGAGCATAGAACCTTGTTTCTTCCGACAGCATTACCGTTTTTAAGAGTACCGCGCAAACTTTAATATCAAGACTCCAAGTTATCAACATTATGACGTCCGTCGGGTATAAATACTTGGCACTGCGCATCAGCAGCCATTTTGTCCGTCCTCCGAACAACACCATCTTAGATCCCGAGCATCTGTTTACTCCGTCGAGTTTTCCGAGGTCTCTTACGAGGAAACACCATTCTACAACGCCCAGTCGGAATTCCGAATCACTTATTTAATCTTTTACGGTTTACCCTGCCATCGGAAAAGATTGGTCACAATGCGTTTTGTGCAATTACCAAAACTGCCAAAAAAACCAGCTCTTCAGGACGCGGCGGCCGATACTACGCCCCCCTCATACGAAAATGTCGTCGGTTCCTCACCAGCCAAGCGTCAAGCTCCGCGTCACCTGGCCGGACGTCCCACCCGCGGAGAGTTTTTTACTAAAGACAAACGGAAGATATCAGTGCTATTCACGTTCGTCCCCGACCCTTCCGTTAACGCCTCGGGTCAGAAGTGGGCAGCCATAATGGATATCAAGTGCGCCGACGTCCCTCGCCTCATGCGTGAAGGCTTCTACTGGGATCTCGACAACGTCGTGCACCAGGACGGATACATCTGCAAGCCCGGCACCAGCGAGTCCGACAACCGCTTCCCTCGAACTGATGGAAAACATTGGCAGCATGTCAGACATTACTTCCTGAAAGACATGCGGCGAGCTCCATTTTGGGTTGCCGCGCTTCGATGCATCGGGATTGACTTGCAGCCGCCGTTTTGGACGGCTAATCTCCAGCTTTTTGCCCTTGATTCTGAGGCGCTTGGTGGGTTTAGGTTGGAGAACCTCACGCTGGGAAATGTGCGGCGGGCATGGGCTCGGAGTCCGCTTGGCGATACCATCTATACGTACTTTCACTATCAACCTGGGTGTAGTGTCAATACGATTTACGACGACATGCCGTTGGAGGGATGGTGGCCGTGGCCGAAAGCGGATTCGGGTAATGCCACGACGCCTACAGGGGTTTAATATCATGCTTCATCCGCCGCCGCCATCGTCCTCCGAGTGGCGTATACGGCCCACTAGTATAGCTGTATACAGCCTGCTGCTCAACATCGTGCATCCGGTTCAACTTCACAGCGGCAACTTCTTCTTGACTCTTCCTCCCACCCCGCACCAGCACCACGACGATTTCATCCGCCAAGCTCCCAATTGCAGCCCGAGTCCCCACGGCCAAAGCTTGCCGGCGACTTCCCGGATACCAAAGAGGGAGAGTTAAACCATCAGCACGAGGGCCGGCGATTGGACACTGGTTATCAAGGAAAGGAAGAGGCATTACCTCTCGGACCCCTAAACCCCTTTCCTGTATTTTGAGATTTCCTTGACTTGCACCTGATCGACAATGCCCCAGGGATGTATCGGGTAGCACCAATACGCACCATTTGATGGTTAATGTATACATCTAGCGCACGCACACAGAATATCTCTTTTTCTTCCCACCTTCCCTAGGTAGAAAATAAATATCAGTTTCACCTTGTTGAAAGCGTGCTTCGACCTGCCCACTTACGTTGGTGTATTGCTAGGGATCCAATCCGTGTCGATGGCCGGCAGCAATGTCGGCAGACAGCCATGGATCACATCTGCTTTTAGCGGACCACTTGCCGGCGATGCCCGTCGTCAACCGATAGCCCGAGCATTGGACCTTGCCACGGATTTCAAATCGCACGTGCTGCCATCTGGACGTTCACTCCGAAAGTTGGTCGCATTTGCCTGTTGAGCCCACGTGAGCCCGCCCTGGCCGCGCTGCTCAAGACGCATCCATTCATGGGATCTCAGCGAAGCATCTTCGGGGTCGGCGTCGGAAGTATGCCGCGCTCGTAAAGATACGCCGGTAATGCGCGACTTGAGACGCGCGAATAGGCACCATTTGGGAATGATGGGTTTGTATACTGGCGCGCAGCAACAGATGATGCTGGTGGCCATTTGAGCGATTGTCCAATACCCATACTGGTACTGGTAATCTAGGGTCAAGTAAGTGAAAACGGTAGCAAGAAAGCGGGATAGGTGATCCTCGGCGTACAGGATTGTCTAATTGCGTAGACTTCGCTTTGTCCGATCTTGATGAACCCAATGATACCGGAGCTAATATTCAATGCATTAATTTCAGCATATTCACTTCAATCAAGACTCTGATGGGGAGAGTACTTACGTTCCCCCGATCGCAAAAATAACAATGAGTTTCCATCTTGTGCTGAAGTTCATCTTCAAGTCCCGCATCATATAGATAGCCAGGATCACCATGACGAAGTCGATGCCGGAGTTCAAGACCTCAGTTACTTTGATAAAAACGTTTTGGTCGATGCAGTACTTGTCCGTATACCCCGCCGCCCAATTCGCCTCAACTGGAATGCATCTTAAGAAAAGTCCCAACGCTATCGTAAGCGTCAAGGCGGCTTGCACAGCGAAGATACTGAAGATCCATATGACATAACTTCGATTGACCGAGTAGATGCGATAGTAAAGCGCCAATAAGCTCGACTTTGCAAATAACTGATTAAATGCTGGCAAAGGCGCAATCCCGTAGATTATCTGCCACGGGTCAGCTAACGTAATCGGTTCGTTACTTGGAAATGCGCGACGGGAGGAGAATAAGCAAAGACTGAGAATACTTTGTAAAAAGTTATCAATTTGTGCCCTGAAATTTGGGACGGGTCGGTGTAGAGGTGGCAGAACGCTAGATAATCCGGGGTCTCAGCGCCGGGCCACACAACACGTCGCAACAGCACGTCCTACCGCTAAGATCCAAACCGACGAATGCTAGGAAGAACAACAATGCCAAGAAGGCGGACCAGTCTTCTTTGTCAGGTTTCCGACCGGCTCGGGAGGTGGCCACAAAGCGAAGGGCGGTCGCGACAACACAGATGGGCGCGAAGATTAGGGATAGGATGAAGATCGTTGTGCTTGAGATTGCGTTGCAGCCTTGCATTCTCAGTCTTTTGGCGGGTATATAGACGACATCGGATCGGAGAGCGTAGCACGGAGGGATACGTTGTGTGCGCGCAATAGAAAACAAATCTCGCTTGGAACCGCACAGAAATTGGAGTTGGGTGGGGAGGCAATCGGATTCTCTTTCCGTGGTCGACCAGCGGAGCTATTATAACCCCGGTAGAACCCCAGCCCCCAACGCACCGTATTTCGTGCCGAGCTATTCTGAACCGTACAGGGCAATCATCGCCGTCTCGGGCCTAATTTTGGCATAAGTGAGGTAATGACCCACCACACTCCTCAGCCTGCCTCGTCGGCACGCGTGGCGACCATTTGCTCCCTCGAGGCGTTCCCTTCCCAACTCCTGCTTAGTAAGATAGAGTGTGTGAGCGTGAGTGGTACGCCAGCGTAGCACTTTCTGGATTTCTGATCGTCATGATACTACTCTATTCTTATGGGATCTTCATTTTTCTCGCAGTTACCGGTATTATATCCGTGATGTTGAAGCAGGCAGCAGAGCATTTACCCGATGCGCTCAAACAGCAGTTACGGCGCATTTATCTACCTACTTAGTCACTGATTGCAAATTCAGTTAAGGCACATCACGGCCATTACTGTACTTCACAGCGCCTTGCTCCAGTTGAACGCAGTGCTACGCAACTTGTCAGCAATGGCGTAGGGATCGCCGAATGTCCATTCCTGTTATACTATTGTTACGAGCCAATAGGAGTCGCAGGAGATTGATGTCTTATATAAGTATAGACAGTTAATAGACTCAGACACTCGGTAACAGCTGGGAACCCCTCATTGGACCTTGTGACCGGGAAGTCGGAACGGGAATTTTGGTTGGTTCTTGAATTCTTACGAACTTGACGACGGCTAAGTTCTGACTCAGACTAAGGTAGTATTAGAGGACGTTGTGCACGAGTTATGCCGTGCTACGCGGTTGACAGACCTCCGTGACGGTTCCCTCACGTAACTCTCATACAGAATCTCTCACCCGAGGTATATATCTTGGAATCAATGTCACAGCGAAAGGGGTAGCCTTCGTGACCAACCCGGTTACCGGTAACTCAGCAAACTGGGGAGCTCCGCACAACCTGGCCCAAAATATCCAGTACCGACCGGAAAACGGCAACAAAGACGACAAATAACAAGTCATCCATCATATAGCAGACTTTTTGGGTTTCAACTATTTCACATCATCGCTTCTGCTTTACAATCGGGTTCCTCTGCCACAGCAATTGCCAATTGGTAACAACATAAATAGCTCGGAACGCCCGAACGGCCGCACGGAGCGATGTCGCCTCGCCTTGCCCGCCAGTTGCAACATGAGCCATATAAATCTGCATTTCGCAAATAATTATTCGACTGCCTAGGGCATCAGGAAGATCGACATGTGGCATAGCCCCCAGAGTAAAGATGTAATACGCGGCATCGAATGCCAAGAAAGGGTTTCAGGAAACTCTTGGGCGGCGGCCTCGGAAGGATCCGACGGAGGAGCGATTAGGATGGATCGCATATGAAGTACGTATACTTGCCAGAATAGGACAGCGTGGATTCTGAAACGAGCTTTGGCGCACGTGTTTTATATATAGGTTAGGCACTCTCTCAGCCGCAAACCTCGGCGAAATGCTGCTCAGTCCTAGATTTCTCTGCGCCATGGTCGAGTTGGCGCGGGCAGCCGGCAAAATAACCGGCATGGTCGACGGTCACTGGGCAGTAGTTACTGGCACGTGGACGCCTATCACTGTGACGATCATGGCACCCCGCGATGATTAGATCCGTGCTGTTCAAGGACTCGGCCAGTTTTGCAGTAAGCTGAATCTGATAAGGTATTGGATAATTTTCGAAGGCACCGCGTCGGGCGAACAAGGCTTACCCACATCAACACGAACTTGGTCTTGAAGGAATCGAGGCAGAAAGCTACGACTTCACAAATTCAAAACTGCCAATTCATATATTCGTCTCAACGTGGGACGTCGACCCGGGCATATTAACATCGGTTCATGATCGGATCACATGGCCCTCCTACTGATTCTCAGACAAAAGCGACTTGTGCTCCTTCATCTGAACCGTCAATTGAACTAATGGGAGCCTGGAGGACTGCCCCAATACTATTACTGCCATTACAGGAGATGCGGGCAACAGTATGTCGGCAGGAAGCGAGCAGCCCAAAGCGTTCGCGCTCATCGAGGGCTACTGCTTATTACCTACCTAATATAGGCGGAGTACTATGGAAAGCATTCGTGAGTCGTCGAGACCCGAGTGTTACACGTACAAATTTCACGCACTGGCGACCGATTGGTTGGTGTCCAACCGTTCATCGATCAATCAGATGTCATCCATCGACTACGACTTCCTCAATTCACCCACCCAGATCCATGGCATATATTAGGCTATTTAAGTGATCGTCGACCGGCTTTGGTGCCATTGTACGCCCCTGAATTGTGCATGGCGTTGGGGTGCACCACTTGCGCGTCGCTTAAACCTCGAACCTCCTAGGACAGTCATGAGAGAATGCCACTTCACATAAACTTGGTACGTGACCAACCTCAATCCCACCTTGGACTCTCTGAGATCTAAGCGAACGCAACGTTAATCGGCCGATCTAATGGTTGCGGATAAGGCTCCGACTATCCAAACTCCAGGGGCAGTCGGAGCCTTGTCCGCACCGACATGGATTGGGCCTTGGCCAATGACGCCGTTACGACTGTGCATCATTCGGAATGATGACCTTTATTAACGGCTTCGACATGGCGCCCTGGAAGCTGGGACATACAGATCACCCTGGATGCCCAACAGGATTGACAGTCGCCACTACGCCATATTACTGGTACGGAAGACAGATCCAGGAGTACCTAACTCATAAGACACGCGGCATACTGATCAATTCCGACGACGTTAGTAGTCCGTCGGAACCATCCCTGCCGGGTGCCCCCAAGCCACGAAACAGGATACGATTCGATGAAGCCATCGATGACTATATAAGTTTCTACAAAGGGGTATACCGTCACGTACGACCACAGCCGCCAGAGAACTCGGGATCCCGTCCGCTCTCCCATAGATAAGCTGGCCGAGCGCCGGATTAGTAGTTGGGTCGGTGACGACCAGCGAATCCCCGGTGTTGTACGTTTTTATTTTTTCGCTTTTTCTATTCTTTCCGCTCAGTCTTCACTGTGTTGGTATTCTGCTTGCCTTCCTTTCTTTTTGTTTCTTGGACGCACCCATAACAGTATTTAGGTAGTATTCTAGGTGGCGGCACTCATGCTACGAAGTACTTCGTACGTAGCGTACTAATTCCTGCCGGAGCTAACCTACTAACCGCGCCAGCCGACGGTCCGACGGCGAACTATTGCGTAACTGGACTAGTCTCGGGCCGGGCCCGGGCCCGGGTGGAAACAGATGCCGGATACCCATCATCGGCGGTGCTAGATCTTCGCCGTTCGGACCTTAGTCTGGAACTACGGGGTCGATGCAGGAAGGAAACACTGCTTTCATTTCAATCCAGATACTGTACCGCATTGCATTGCGAAAGCATGTCGTGCCACTTTTCCCTCTTTCTTCAATGAGGACCTGCTAATCAAGCTCAAGACGCATGATTCAGAGTCTTGAGATGTTAACATAATAGGCTCGCATTTTGCAACGCATTTATAAACCGTTAGCTGAATGAACACTCCGGTGCAATCAGGCTTGCAAACAAATAAATGACGTCCGAATTAATCAAAGCAAATCGGACATTGACCAAATCAAACCGAATCAGATTAACGCCTAATTTTATTCAGATCAAATCAAATAAGAAATCGGATTCATTCAGATAATCTGGATATTTGGATTGATCGATTATCGTGCATGTGATCCGCCCGGCTTACGGTCAATCAAGCTCCTAGTCCTCATACCTAGCCTCTTGCGACACCCTCATGTCTATGTTACAAGTCGTTAATCCTACGGGGCTCTCACCCTCTATGGCTGTCCCGTTCCAGGGAACTAAGATTAAGATCATAGGTATCATATCATGGGTTAGTTAGAGTATCCAGGTAATTCAGGCGGTCACTAGGTATCCTGTTACTTTACTTTACATACATAAGCCGCTCGACTTGGCAGACACTTCAGACTCAAGACATTACTTAGTTTTATTCTTTTATAGGACGCCGTCTAGTCAAACAAGAAAAATGAAACCAGCGACGCCAGCTCGAGCGATTTCGTTTGGTATTTTGCTCTTCATACTGAGCTGGCGTGTAAAACTCAGTAGCTAGTTCGTAAAATTCCGATTGTCTTTCTGCCCCTATCTCTACCCGTTGCGATGTCGGTAAGAGGTTTGTATTAGACGTGGAACTATGACATAGCGCAAGTCTTGCTGTATCTTCGCTTATTACGGGGCAGGGAAAGGAGCAATCCGGTTCGTCTTCGTCGCTAGAGCTGTCCAAATTCAGGAATGAAACGTAACTTGAAGATTGTGGTGCCGAGCTTGATGGTAAGCCAGTCCGTAAGTAGGGATAGGCTGAGCGCAATGCCACAGGCTGCGGATGTAAGACTGGTCGTGGGTGAAGAGGCAAGGATTCAGACGTAAGCTCTTTGCTTAAAGGCGATGCTTTATGTGGCAAATGTCGGCCTGTTGAGCGTATTGGTTGTTTGAGTGGCACATGTGAAGGCCTAGACCTCAAATTGGAATGTCGAGTCGGGTGTGATGACTGCTTTCGCGCGGCTCGAGGTATAGGCGGTAGAGGACTAGATGGCGGTTGTCATACGTACAAGTATACCACCTTCCTACACAATCACCATACCTTCATACACAGTTACCATACCTTCCTACAAGCTCACATCTCTTACCAGACCTATGTACAATGCTACACCTTGTCATGTACCCTTGTACCTTTGTACCTTTATACCTTTGTACCTTTGTACACCAGTCTCCTTGTACCTTTGTACCTTTGTCCCATGTACTCATGTACTATACCTTTATGTATCTTGGTACATATGTACCTCAGTACTCATGTACCCTTGTACTCATGTACTACACCTTTATGTATCTTGGTACACATGTACCTTAGTACTCATGTACCCTTGTACCTCTGCTTAGGCATGTACCTATGTACCTACACTTATCATGCCCTATTATGTACTGACACATAAGTGGCTGCAAACAGTTAGGGGAGATGTACGGCATGTCACATAAAGTGTTACGTAACTTTATGCGCCATGCAAGAACGTCCAGCTACTGGGCCACCAGCTATGTGTCAGACACTATACTGTATTAGTTTAGGGCACAGGTGCGGAAAAGCGGGTCCGCACTTGAGTATAGTCTGTGTTCCCCAGGACCTGGGGAGAAAGGGAAAACCTTCCCTCCTCCAGCAACCTGGTGACCATAAAGAATCATAGAACGTTATGGACACCACTATACATTTCTGCCTCACTTAGTGATTGTCCCAAGCCCAGCACTGCTGCCCTTGTCACATATGATTCTTTACCCTCACCTAGTTCTGCTCAATTGTCCCGGCCTAACATTGGACTCCCAGGTTCGACACTGGAAACCCAGTCCGACACTTGAATTTCAGACCTTGAAATCCCGAGTCCATCACTAAGTCTAGGACTGGATTCATTTCAGGTTCGCTAGCTTGCACTCCGTCAGCGTGCACTCCGACAATTTGCATACTATCAGGTTGCACATTTACCAGTTTGCTTAAGCTCAATTCATCGTTATCACCCAAGTGGGCAATCTTCCTACCCTGATTCTTCCTAATCCCCCTTGAGCATGAAGCGATCTTGGTTTACTAGGTACTCAAGCCGCCTAACAGGCCGTCTTCCCTACTACGTCAGCGTCACTTTAGGTCGACACCTGCCTTTCATGGTACCTACTATTGGGCAACCACTTGTCCCTCGCGGAAGTCTCAAGATAGACGCACTACGTCCAGGGCTTACCCATCAAGCTATGACTCGGGTTGACCCTTCATTCAAACTATACACACTCAAACTGCCCTAGTGGCTCAGACTACTCTCATGGTCGGCCCAGACTGCCCTCACATCCAGACCACCATCGTGCGACTAGAATTCTTAGCCATGCTAGAGTTATCTTTCCTGACTGGCAAAGGTCTCTGTGTTTCCTCGAACTACGGCTCATTGCCCCGGAAGCTGCCAGATGCCTTCTTCTCATGGCAGCTCTATAGTCTTGTCGGAAGCCCTCTAGCAAACCGGGACGTGCCCTGGTAGACCGGACATTTCTGACGAGGCCGGACGCACCCTAAGAGTTGCACTTAGGTCAAGGTTACTGCCAACGATGTCCAATTCTATCTCGAGTACTTTAGTTTTATTATTATGGGCTTCTACCAACGTGTGACTGGCCGTAGTCGCACCTATCTGCGCCCGAGGAGGACAGGATTCGAACCTGCACTACTGTGGTTACAGTCACCCGGATTGTCAAAGGTCCTGTCCTGGCGCACCGTCTGGTCTTGCGGGATTGACGGCGTGGACCACTCCAGGCCTGTTAAAGTAGTCTGAGGGTATTCTGTCCTTCCGACAATTCCTTCCTCTGTCTACTAGCTGTGGTGTCCTTTGTCTGGGATGTCTCGTCTGGGGTTCCGTTCTCTGGATGTCTCCTTCCTGTAGCCTCTGTCCTCTGGATGTCTTCTTCCTGTAGCCTCCATCCTCTGGATGTCTCCTTCCTGTAGTCTCCGTCCTCTGGATGTCTCCTTCCTGTAGCTTCCATCCTCTCGATGTTTCCTTTCTGTAACTTCCATCCTTTGGAGGTCTCCTTCCTGTAGCTTTCGTCCTCTATTCACTGGCTGTGATGTCCTCGTTCCGGGATCTCACGTCTTCAAGGCGTCCGAGGTCCCATCCTCTGGGTGTCGTTTCCTTGCGATGTCTTTCCATCCGCTTTGTGTCTCCTTCCTGTAGTATAGTGTCTTCTGGATATCTCTCTCTCATGTGGTACTCCGTCCTCGTGATGTCCAGGATCCTGTCCTTTGGACGTTTCCTTCCTGTGATGTCCTCTTCTCGTGATGTCCTCTGGATGCTTCTTTTTTTGTGTTGTTGTTTAGAAGTTTCATCTTTCTGTGATATTTCATCCTGATGGTGGCCAGGGTCTCGTCCCGGGGATGTTTCCTCTCCTTGTCGTCCGTTTCAGATATTCCTGGTGTTGTGCCTCCGGGGCGTCTCGTCTTCCTGATGTCCAATCTCTTGATCGTCCTGTCCCGTCCTCAGATGTCTAGTCTCTTTACCATCCCATCTCGTCTCTCGTTTCTTCGATGTCCCGTCCCTGGGACGTCTTATTTCCTTGATATTCTGTCCTCGGGACGTCCGATCTTTTCGGCTCCTTGTGCGTCACTTCACTTTCTGTACTTTCCGTGGGCGGGTCGTCGATATGCCAGGAATGTCTCGTGGTCCATTTCGGTGTCTCCCAGATCTATCCTATCCTGTTTCTCTAGTATCCTTATCGGGGGGTGGTCCCATCCTTTCATGGCTTCCTCCTAGGTTCCCTTTTTCTTCAGTATTGGCGTCTCCGGCGTCTTTCCATCAGTTGTTGCAGTCTAAACCGCCGGCGGGCATCCTTCTGTCGTTTGGCCTTGGCTAGGCGGAGCTGTTCCTCTAGAGGCGGGCGTCGTATGCACCATGGTCCTCGGGAGGGTTGCATCTCCCATACACCTTGGCCCCAGACTTCTCTGAAGATGGTTGGGTTAGCAATAGCCGAGCGGTAGGACTCGTTCATTGCAGCGGCTCTTTCTCTGAGGATGATCTCTTCCAGCATCCCTCTGTAGAAGGACACTGTTTGCTGTATCCCCCAGTATTGGTAGGTCCCTTGGAAGGAGTGGGAGAGGTAGGCCTTCCATAGGCTCCATACAAGGCAGTGTACCAGGGTCATCCATCGTCTGTTGAGTGGTCCGGAGAACGGGCTTGCCAGTAGTACAGCTCGCAGCTCGGCCCCATTGGTTGGTCGGATCATGTCGCGTGACGTCGTGATCACATGGCTGTTGTCGTATGCTCGTCGGATTGTTGCTGCGTGGCGTAGGTACGTCCAGATATTATCGGCCTCATCCCAGGTGCATTGGGCGACGACGCAATCTATCCATATGTGCTGTTCGGTCATATCTTCACCGTCCAGTGGGCAGTGTTGGGCCTCTGGTTGTATCCAGGACAGTTCCGTCCCGGTTTTGACCATCCCATGGAGGAGTCGCCACACCAGGTCCGCTGTCTTGTGTCTGCAGAAGTGTCGTTGTGCTGCCCGCCAAATTTGAGTTGGAGGTGCTGAGGTCCCCGTCAGTCGGACTATGGCGCGGCTGGTGTCCTGTACCCGAGATTCGAAATCTAGTCCCTCCAGTTTGACTGCGATGAGCTCCTTATACCATTGGCGGTAGTTCCAGGTGTTCACCCTGCCACGGTCTTTCACTTCTAGCGGATACGGCCTGGGGGTGTCGTCGGGGTCTGGTGTCGTCTGTGGGACCAGTCCATTGGATGGTCCGGCTTGTAGAAGTCCCCTCCAGGCTGGCGGGAGTCTATCCAAGACCTCCGATATGGTTTGGATGGCGTCTTGTCGTGCATCTTCAGGGATGCTTGGTGGGACTCGGATTCGCCCACGCTCTGCGTCCCATATATCTCGGAGGCTGGTGACGTTGTGGTCTCTCAACTTCTTCCAGGCTACGCTGCCCCAGAGCCGGGGGCCCTGTCCTGCAGCTATTCCCATGCGCGGATGGTAGGGTAAGGGCGTGTCGAGTGCTTCATCGATCGTGATGGGATCCTGAAGCCTGATCCAGTTGTCCATGTGGCTGCCTGTCTTGCTTATCCAGATGCGCCATATCCAGGCTAAGGAGTTGGGCAAACGTCGTCTCTGGCCCAGCCATTGGACCCATGGGTTAGTGATGGCGTCTACCTGTAGGGCTTGGGCCCTAGAGGATAGGACGAGTTGTTCAGCCGCCAGTCCTGCCCAAGGTAGGTGCGGACATGACTGTGCACGTATCGCGACCGCTATTGCAGATGCTTCTATCACTGTCTTCAAGTCTTGACATCCCACTCCGCCGTCCTGTTTGGCAGCGCAAGCGTGGATGTTTGGCAGCGAGGGACCCGTCCTGGCCTTGTTGTCCCATACCAGGCGGAAGTACTCTTTCTCCAATTGTTTTCTGACTGCAGTCGGTGTCTCCAGGAATCGCATTGCGTATCGTGGGAGGGAGGCGATGAGCGTGTTGGCTGCCATTACGCGTCCTTTGAGGGAGAGGTGGTAGCGGAGCCATCTGGCTGATGTGCTCGCAAAATTCTGCACCATCCTTGCCCAGAATTCTTCGACCTGTTCGCTAATGTCTGTTCCCATCGGTATCCCTAGGTGGACATAGGGGTTCTGCGGTGATATCCTTTGGACGTTACGATCCCCTATTGTTAGGTTATTCCCTGCAACCGTGAGGAGGAAGGATTTGGACCAGTTGATCTTTGCGCCGCTGGCTTTGCAATACACCTCCAGTAGTTCCTGGATGCGGTCCGCTTCTCGCTGCGTCTGTAATCCAGTCCATGTATCGTCCGCATACATTGCGTGCTTGATCTTCTGGTCACCTACTTGGACGCCCTGGATTCTTCGGTCCTCATTTATGAGGCACGCTAGTCCTTCGATCGCTGCCACGAAGAGCGGACAGCTGAGGGGGTCCCCTTGTCTGACTCCTGACCTCACATGTATCTCATCCCCAAGGTGTCCATTGATGAAGGGACGTATCACTGCACCAGAGTAGAATAGCTTCGTCCATCGTATGAATTCTGGGGGTAGTCCTAGTTTCTCCATCACGCTCCAAAGATAGTCGTGGCTGACCCTATCGTAGGCTTTCTCCTGGTCCAGGAATAGCAGGGTCAAGGGTCTGCCAGAGTCCACATGTCGTTCAATGAGGAGTTGTGTCAGTCGGATGTTGTCATCTATTAGCCTGCCCGAGAGGAAGGCCGACTGATGGGGCCCAATGACGGTGGACAGGGCCACCACTAGTCTTTCCATCAGGATGAAGGTGAGTATCTTATAGTCCACGTTCATCAATGTGAGTGGTCTATAGTTTTTGATGTGGGTCTGGTCCCCCTTCCCTTTCCATATGATGATCAGGATGCCCTCAATCCAGTCTTTCGGTAGCGTCTCCATCTTGAGGATCGCGTTATACAGAGCTGCCAGGAATTGGTCCATTGGGAAGAGCTTCGAGTCTAAGGATCGCTTCAGCAGGGCCTTGTAGAGTTCAGCAGGTAGGCCGTCGCGTCCCGGAGACTTTCCCGCAGCTAGTTTCCGGATCGCCGACTTGACCTCCCCCTTTTTAACCGCCCGCACGGTCCTCTCCCCAGCCGGACTGCTGATCTTTGACTTTATGGCCTTGAGAACTTGCCGCTTCTCAAGTATGTCCGGCCTCTTTTCACAGAAGAGGTCTGTGTAGTAGTCCTTGGCTACCCTAGTGATCCCTTCTAGGGACGTCTCAGGATCTGCCCCGTCCGAGCTCCTGAGTGCCGCTATCTCAATACTGTTATCAGCGATGTTGCGCGCGTAAAACTGTTTCGTTGGGCTTTCTCCTAGGATAGAGTGTTTGGCTAGGGCGTTGGATGCGTAGGCCCTGTTTTCCTGGGCTTGTATTTCTGCCTCTTCTATCTCGATGGCCCTGATGCGTCTTTTGGTGATGAGGCTTCTGTCTTTGTCCCTCTCTTTTTCTAGGTTTCGGCGTCTAGCGCCTAGCAGGACCTTCTTCCTGTTTTTTCTCTTTCCCTCCGCCTTGAGGTGGTCCTGTATGGTTCTTGCGATGTCCCTCTTGTAGGCCGTCCATTCCCTAATGAGGTCCTCAGGGTGACAATCTGCGAAGTTCGATCCCAGCATCTCCTTGATCTGTAGGAGCCGGTCCCAACACATGTCCGCTATCTTCTCCTTTTCCAGCAGGCTAGCACGGAGCCGGAAGCGTCCACTCCCGTGGGATGCGTCCTCTGGGAAGTTGAGCGTGGCTGCTATTGCCTTGTGGTCAGTGGGGAGCCCAGGGGAGACGATGTCCCAGTTTGAGCTGTGCTGCATCCAGTCTTCTCGGACATGGATGTAGTCTATTCTCGAGACTCCTTCCATCGTGCCTAGCTCATTTCTTCGGAGGAAGGAGTAGGCTCTGCTGTCAGGATTCCTATCCCTCCATCCATCAATCATGTCCTGGTCCTGTCCTGCAAGTTGCGCAATTAGACGGGACATCGCTGCGATCTGCTCCGGGTTATCTGATCTGCCGGATCTGCGGTCTCGCGATGTTGTCGCAATGTTCCAGTCTGCACCGATGATATCACATGATCGCTCTAGTGGGTGCTGGGCTAGGAAGAGTTCTAGGTTCTCCATCCATTCCAGGCGTTCATCATCCTGGGCTGGGGCATATATGCTGGCCACCGTGACGACGTCCTGACCCCGTCGGAGGGTGCATACCAGGGCTCTGCCCCTTTCGTCCGCGTACTGGATCTTCATTCTGTCGTTCATCCAGTCCATTGTAGTGGCGTTGATGATGACCGCGACCCCTCCCCTTTGGTCGGATTTGTTGACTGCTATCTTCAGCAGGGGGAAGGTTGTGGTCAGTTCCATTGCTCTGTCTTCAGTGAGGAAGGCCTCCTGTATTAACATTACATCTATGCTTCTCGTCCGGAAGCTTCGGTACAGTTCACTAAAATGGGCCATATTTTGAGCGGATTGTACATTGAGTGAGAGGATGTGGATTGGTCTATTCATAGTAGGGGTCTGGTCGTCAGTAGGCGCGTGTCCTCGAAGTCCAGGTCCAGTGCCTTGATGTTAGGACAAGCCTTTGTCAGGTGTACTGTACCGTCCTCGCACGCTTGACAGCACCAGGAAGAGTTGACGGCCCCAACTCTAAGCTTCGCTGCTACTCTGTCTCCCTTCTGCCACGTCGCTGCTTGTCGGTCCTCAAAATAGAAGAAAGGTCTAGGGAGGTCAGGGGGTTCATTGAAGATAAGGACTAGTCTACCTTGCCAACAGCCTTTCACTTCAGCCAGGCCAAACCAGACGTCTCGGTCCTGAAGCTCCGCAGTCTTGAGCATGCTTTCTACCAGTCTACATATACCATATTTGAAATCCTTCCCCCGTCTTTTGGACCAGGCCAAGGGGGTTGCATTCTCAGTGACATACATCTTTTCACCTATTGCATTGTAGAGGGTGATGTAGATTGGGTCCTTTGCTTCCGGTAGGGTGATCTCTTCCTTGGCGATGCAGGCCCGGCGGGCTGCTTCCGAGGGGACCAGCGCTATGAACACGTCGAAGCGTTCTTGGCTGCATATTGGGATGTCTCCGTCCTGCAGGCCGCATTGCTCTATGAGAGCGGTCAGGATCTTCGTGTTGGTGATGGCATCACGGGCAGCCTTCTCCTTTTCCGCATTTCTCGCATCTGGGGCCTCCATCCGTAGGATTCTTTGATTCCAGGACATCAGCGTCTTTGGTGCGTCTGCGCTTGTGACCCTAAGGTGGAGCCAGGTCCCGTCCGAGAGTTCTTCTCGGATGCTGGCAGCTCCGTCCTCAAGGTTGTTTTCTTTAGGTATGGCAGGTGTTCCGGCCTTCTGACGTTTCTCTGTTGGGGTACGGGATGTCGTGGTCGTGGCCCGGTTCCTCTTCCGTCCATTGTCATTGGACTGGCGGGCGGATGGGTCCTTAGGTGCCGCTGTGAGGGTGCCAGCACGGACCTTATCCCATACGTCGGACTCATCTTTTGCATCTCCCCTTTGGATGGCCATGGCCACCGCTGCTTGCAGGAGGGACCGTAGTCTCTTCTTGTATTCTGGGAGCTGCTCAATGGATCCTTGGGGGGCCGCCTGTAGCATCTGATATTCTCGTACAAGGGCAAGGGCCGTTTTATTCCCGAAGGTGGTCCATGGGATCATCCTGAGGTCAGATCCTTTTTGTGACTTCTCATAGTCCTTCATCCGTTTCTTGGCCTCCGAGTAGGATAGGTCCTCTCCCTGGTGGCGTCCCTGGGATGATTCCTCCAGGTTCCGGGGGGCGCTGGGGATACCGGGGCCACCTTCCAGTGTGATCTCGATGGACAGGTCTGTTGGAGCTGGGGAGGGTGGGTCTTCCTGCTCAGGTTCATTGTTGCCGATAAGAGGAGCATCTCCTTCGGCAGGAGTCCCTGCGGTTCCTTCCTGTGTGTGGCTGGCGGCACGAGACGTCCCGGCCGGTGGTCGGGAGGTGTTGGCTCGTCTGCGCGGTCTTGTGGGTAGGATGGGTTGTCCTCCGGAGGCGTCCGGGTCAGCATCCGTGTCCTGCAGTCTCTGTTTAGCCCTCCGTGATCTTAGTGGTCTTATCCAACGCACATCATCGTTATTGGCAGGGGAGCCGCCTCCGGGCCCTCCTCTGCTACGTGGGGGATGGGTCTCTGATCCCGAGGATGACGAGTTTCTCTCTTTGGCTTTGGCTTTCTTCCGCTCCTTCCGGCGGTTTTTCTTCTCGATCTGTCTCTCGGCATGTTCAGCACTATCCACCCACGAGCTTCTGAGGGGCCCAAAGGCAGCGTTTAGGGCTAATTCCAAATCTGTAAGGGGCTGCTGTACCTTCTGTTGTTCGTCGCCGGCACGTCCAGTGGATGGGGACGTGGTCGCGGCCACAATCTCGTCCTGTGCATCCTCACTCCTAGAAGAGCGTACATGCGAACCAGGGTTTGTTGTTGCTTTGCGAGAGGATCCTCTAGTCATTTTTCAATCGTGGCTAGCGTTGAGAGATGGAAGAGGATGTCTCTGGCAGGTTTGTCTGTTGTCTGTGCTCTGGGTTCGATTTTCCTCAATTTGTATACCGGGTGAGGGGGGTCGGTCCCTGGCCGGTCCTTGGGATGAGTCAGCTTCGGGAGGCCTCCTGCTAGCGGCAAAACTAGCGGTGTGACCACTCTCGCCTGTCCCATCCCTCGTATTCGCTGAAGAACCCTGTCACAGGACAGGGTAGCATGATCATTTGGTCCATTGCTTCCTTCGGACATCTCCGCGAGCAGGGATGTCCTTTGGAGTCGCGATGTCAACGCCCGTACAACTCCGTGTCCTCAGGGGACTGAAGGCATCACGCGTGGTTGGTCTCCTTGGTGCGATCAGCGCGTCGCGTCCTTGGGACAGGAGGGTCTCAGAGGACAGGTCCAGCGGGGGACGAGTCTCTGCACTGGAGGTGTCTCTACCAACAGTCAGAAGGTGGCCAGGCCAGGACCTTCATACCCTCCCCAGGCGATGTCCAATTCTATCTACCAAGCCCCGACACACTTTCGTCACCCTGTTCGACCTTAGTTCGAATACTAAAGTAGCCCAACTCATTTGCGTGACTGGGACTACCTTCAGGTTTCTTTGGTGAACCTAACTTCAATCTATCGACTTGAATTTCCCTCGTCGACTTGAATTCCCTTCGTCGCCTTGAATTCAATCTGTCTGACAAATTCAATTCATCCGATAACTTCAATCTGTCCGACACCTACTCTGTCTGACGTGTACTTCGTCCGACGCTTCCTCGTCAAACTACAACTTCGCCCGACGCTTCCTCATCCGATGCTTCTTCGTCTGATGTCTTTTTCGCCCGACGTCTATACCTTCGTCCGACGTCCACCCCTTCGTCCGACGTCTACACTTTCGTCTAACATTTCCCCGTCGAACTACAACTTGGTTTGACCTTCCAACTGTTAGACTACACTTGCTGCTTTGCTTGGACTACACCCGCAACTTCGTTCGACTTCGCTTGAACTACACCTGCGATTTCGCTGGATGACACCCGCGACTTCATCGAAACACTCGTGGCTTCGTCGAATCACAACTCGGTCTATCCTTCCGATCGTCAAACTACAACTTGGTTTGACCCTCCATTCAATTCGCGCTTGTTGAATTACACTCACGACTTCGCTTGTGACTTCACCCACGAGAATTACACTCGTGCCGTCTGGATTACCGTCGCGCGCTTGGAATTCCACTGCGTTTCCTGCTATATCTTTACGAATACTCGAGCTATGAAGAAACGGGTTGCACCGTTGGATTCCTCGCGTCAAAACAAATCAGAAAGTGTATTTTCCGACCGGCAAAAGTCCCTCCGTCACTCCAAACCGCGACTTCGCACCGCCGAACACACTCGCGACGACCGAAATACATTCGCGCCGCCCGAGATACCTTCGCGCCGCCCGAATACACTTGTGCCGTCCGGAATTCATCGTCGTGCCGCCCGAATACACTCGTGCCGTCTGGAATTCATCGTCCTGCCGCTTGAATTACACTCGTCGCCGATCAAATAAGAGCCCAATAACTAGCCCGAAACATCGCCGCGTCGCCCGAAACATTGTCGCGCCGCCCGAATACACTCACGATCGGCGAAGTACACTCGCGATTGACGAATTCCGCTTGTGACTGACAAGTAGTAAGCCTCTGGAACTTCGGAAGCCTTTTGGTAAGCCGGACAAGCCCGGGAGTGCTATGGCAAGGCTGAAAGCCCCCCAGCAAGTCCCGACACCTTCTGTACCGCCCGGACATTTTCTGGGATGCCCGAACACCTTCTGGGATGCCCGGACACATCCTGGCAAGCCGGAAGCTCTTCGGCAAGCCTCTGACATAGCCGAATGCCATCGAGCCAGTCTGAGTGTCTCTAGCTAGTCCGGAAGCCACCACAGTTCTCTCAAGGGCTTCTAACAAGATCGGAAGCCTTTGACAGTCCCTCTGGTTAGCTCGAACGTTCCTTGACATGTCCTGGCACATCGGAAGTCTCCTGGCTAGGTCCTGGTAAGCTGGACGCTACCTGTCAAGTCTGGCGGTCCTCAGACGCATTGGGCAACCCGGACGGTCCTTGGCAATCCAAGGATACACCGAAAGCCTTTGGGAGCACTATGACAAGCCCGGAAGTGTTCTGGCAAGCCGGGCGCCCTACGGTTAGTCTGAAAGCCTCTTGGCAAGGCCGGACACCTTTGGCATAGCTGGATGCATTGGGGCACTATCGGAAGCACTCTGGCAAGCTGGACAACTTCTGGCAATCTCTCGGCAAACCCAGACATATCTGGCAAGGCCGAAACCCCTAGCGAGACCGGGAGCCTCCCAGTAATCTCTGGCAACTTGGAGACTTTATTGCCACCATAGTCTCCGGGGAATCACTGGAATACCTCCCGAACGTTGTGAATATTAAGCTGCACAATACTACAATGTATTTAGTATCACGCTGTTGTTATCACTCCGCCGTCACAACTATACTAGGGCCGCACCTAGGAATTCCTAGCTAGCTTAAAATCCATTATGAGATGGCCATTCTTCCTAAGCCCTTACCGACAAGGCCGCAGCTTTATGAGCCCATCCCAATATGGCCATAATTACAGCCGTGGGGACCACGTCTATGAAGGAGGGGCCATGTCTGGGGAATCCGACAATTATCCCCAGCCAAATTAAGCTGCCACTGCAACTATATTACCACTGCGACTACTTATACTATCGTTGCCTCAATGTCGCTGCAGCCTACATGCTGCCGCAGCCTCTAAGCTATCGCTGCCATCCTTGATGCCGTTGCGATTCCTATCGTCATCAGTATTGACACCAGCATCTTTACTGCGGCGCTACTGTCTTTGATGCTGTTATCCTCAATGCTCTCATCCATGAGGAATAACAAATGCGCATTACTTTACACTTGATACCCCACTCCTGATGTCGCCGCTCTTGGTGCCTTCACCTTTCATGATGCATTCCGCCTCTCTTGATGCTGCCGCCTCTCTTGATGCTGCCGCCTCTCTTGATGCTGCCGCCTCCCTTGATGCTGCCGCCTCCCTTGATGCTGCCGCCTCTCTTGATGCTGCCGCCTCTCTTGATGCTGCCGCCTCTCTTGATGCTGCCGCCTCTCTTGATGCTGCTTCCCTCGATGCTACCACGCGTCTCTCGATGCTGTCACACCTCTCTCGATGCTGCTGCACCTTTCCCGATGATGCCGCTGCCTCTCTCAATATTGCTGCCTCCATCGACGCCGCTGCTTCTTGCAATGCCTATCACCTCTCGCAATATTTATCGTCTTTCGCGATACATCTTTTCTCTCACAATGCATTCTCTCCTCATCTTATATTGTTCCTCTGCTATTGCCGCTCTTCCGTTGTTGTCACTGCTCTGCGGTCAACACAAAGCTACATCACATATTTTTACTCTCAGGTCTATAATGGCATCGTCTAACCTGTCAGTTCTCTGCTGTCGCTGACTCAAGGCTTACATCACCACACATGTCTCCCGCATTGCTACCTCTCGTCGACCCTCTCTCGTCATCGTTGACCCTCCCGCATCATCGACCTCGCTCTCTCTGACCCGCTGTCATCGGTCCTTCGCTGTCGTTGATCCTTCGCTGTCGTCAATCCTTTATTGTCCCACCATAACACCTTCATCCCGTCACGCCGACGCTCTCGATCAAGCCCATGTTGCTATTACATGGTCTCGCCGCTTTGACCTAAGTCTACGCCACTACCGCACGACCTCGATCCCTATTCAAGGCCCATGCTATTACATAGCCATGCCGTCATTTTGATGCCTACTGTCGACTCCCTTCTCGCGTCGACTCTCTTCTTTCCATAATGATACATAATCGTGCTGCTTCAGTTAAGTCTACCTTCTATATTATTACTGTCTGTTGAAGCCTATGTCAATGCACATAGCCATACTACTCTGCATAGTCATCGCATCGAACCTCAACTCCTACCACTATTCCAACCTTCGCTGTCTTCGACCTCGCTGTCCTCGACCTCGCTGTCCTCGACCTTGCTGTCCTCGACTTCGCTGTCCTCGACCTTGCTGTCCTCGACTTCGCTGCCTCGACTTCGCTGTCTTGACCTCGCTGTCTTGACTTTGCTATTCTGATGATTGCCATATCATCTTAAAAGCTCATAGTTTATTCTACCTATCCTTAAATTGACTTTCAGGCCGATTCATTCTCGTCGTTCCGACCAAGCCTACACTACTGTCGCACAACTGCAATTAAGCCCAAGTCGCCTACTTGGCCATGCCGTCCTTAGCTAAGTCCATCTTGCTACCGCATGACTGTGCTGATCTACTTCATCCCTATACCTGCCTGCATTGCTGTCGTTTAGCTTGAACAATCCACTCAAGCCCATGTTATCGCACATGGCCTCGATGCTTCGTCTCCGACAATCCACTCAAGTCCATACCATCCTTACATAACCTCGTCGTCTCATACAAGCCTACGTCGCTTCGTAGTCAAGCCCATGTAGTTACCATGGCCGCGATCGAACCATATTGCCGTCTTATGCTGTCATGCATAGCCTTGATTGACGAAGCTTACGCCATCGAGTACAACTTACATCGCCGCTCTAAGCAAGCCTATGCTACCTTTGCATAGCCACGTCGTTTTGATCAAGCCCATGCTATCGCTGCATGGCCGCAACGCAAGCCCAAGTTATACGCTTGGCCGCATCGATCGCTACCCCATGCTGCTTTATGGCTAGCTCTACAGCTTTTCTACCGTCGCGATTTCTCAGGATAAGCCTCAGGCTAGGCCTCCTTCTTTCGTTACCCCAGTTCATCCATGCTTTCAGCTTTCAGTCTAACCATCTATGCTCTCAGCAATTGATTTATTTCCTTTCGTGCTTTAGTTGTTTATCCTTCAAGTTATCCTTCAGTCAATCCATTCTTCAGACCATTCATGCTTGAGGACAAGCATAGAGAAAGGGGAAGCTGGCTGCAGTGCATGCCGTCCTCACCATGCTGTCACTTCATTCCAGTCATGCCTAGTAGGCAAGTCACTGGCAGTTCATTCAATCAATCATCTCAATCACTTCATGCTTGAGGGCATAAGAGAAAGGGGAAGCTACCTGCAGCATGCCTACCCTGGATCCTACTGTCTCTCTAATAGCACCTAGCCCTAGGAGGCATCAAACCTAATCATCAGTCAATCTAGTCAGGCCTAGTTGCCTCAGACCAAGTCATCCATCAATCCAGATCTTCAGTCATGCCTAGTAGGCAACCCAGAAGACCTTCCTGCCTCTGCGCAAATTTGCGCAAGCCTCAGATCAATCCCCAGACCAATTCAGACAGCCCTAGGAGGCATCCAAACAAGTCTTATTGCCTCTGCGCAAAATTTGCGCAAGCTCCAATTCAATCCAGACAAAGCATAGCCCTGTCCTCAATTGATCTTACCTCTCTACTGCTCTTCAGCATCTCATCCCTTGCTGCCCATGCTAGCCATGTGCTCATCACCTAGGACTCCCTGTTAAGGACCTCTATCTGTGGTCCATCAGACCCATGCCTGGACCTCGAGCCCCCAGTGCTGATAAGTTCATACTTGCTGAGAGTGGTGGTGAGGGTGTACCTTTCTTTGACACTCCCCTGTGTGAGCCTCTACCTGTAGTCATGAACTCATGGTTGGGTCTTAGCTCCCAACAACAGGCATGTTCATGCAGTGGGTTAAGAACCTCTACCAGTGGCCTTGGACCCAGGAGAGAGCTAAGGCTTTTCAACTGTAGAACCATGGCCTGGTTTACTATGTTGGCAACAAGGATCCCTTCATGGGAACTCTCGAGATTCCTATCAGGTCCTCTTGAGCCTGAGCTGCATGGTAGACTGATAAGTTCATACATGAGTGTTGGTGGAGGTGCACCTTAGGCCTCACAAGAGGACCTAGCTGGCTGGGTAGCCTGATGGGTATGGAGTGCACTGAGTGGTGAGCTTTATGAGAGGTACATTACCTCAAGGAGGTACAACACCTGGTCATCAGCCAGCCTAGTCATCTCAAGGAGGTAGACATCCAGACATTCATTCATTCAGACATTCATTCATTCAGACATTCATTCATTCAGACAATCAATCAGACAGACACATACCCAAGGCTAGTGCCCAGCCTATTCTCAATCAAACCTATCTACAGAACCTCATCAGCCTTTGAGCTCACCTACCTGGCAGACACTGAGCTCTAGCTTCAGGAGGTAGTAGCCTTAGGAAATACTAAGAACCTAGTCAGACCTCGAGCCCCTGACTGGAGTAATCAATTCAGACATCATGAGGAGATGGTTGCAAGCATTATGCCTAGTAGTCAGACATTTACAAAGCTTCAGACAAAACAAGTCTTCAGACATTACCTTACCTTAATCTTATCTCATCCTACCTTACCTTATCTTACCCTACCTTCAGACATAAGCCTTCAGTCAGCCCAGTACTTTACCAGTCCTATAAGCCTACCAGGCCTTCACTCTGAAAGTTGAGAACCATAATACTGCCAAGCTTTTTTCTTGGGCATCAAGGAGAGCCAGCCCCTGCCTAGCAGGAAGCTTCTCGAAAAGGTCATTGTGAGCCTGAGTAGAGCAGTAAGTCCTTGATTCATGGGAGAGCTAGCCCCTACCTAGTAGGAAGCTTCTTGAAAGGGTTATGAGCCTGAGTAGAGCATCAGTCCCTTGATTGGTAGGGTTTGTCCTGAGTCTTTGCATTTAGCCTTCACCATAGGTGTTAGGGAAGAGCTAGCCCCTGCACAGCAGGAAAGCTTCTTTAAAGGGCCTTGTTAGCCTGAGTTAAGCACGAAGTTCCCTAGCTGCAACAGCAACTCCAGAGTATGATGGTCCTTGAACAAAGCTCGATAGCCAAAAAGTCGGGACGCCTTTTGAGAAAGGGGAAGCTAGTGTCATACGTACAAGTATACCACCTTCCTACACAATCACCATACCTTCATACACAGTTACCATACCTTCCTACAAGCTCACATCTCTTACCAGACCTATGTACAATGCTACACCTTGTCATGTACCCTTGTACCTTTGTACCTTTATACCTTTGTACCTTTGTACACCAGTCTCCTTGTACCTTTGTACCTTTGTCCCATGTACTCATGTACTATACCTTTATGTATCTTGGTACATATGTACCTCAGTACTCATGTACCCTTGTACTCATGTACTACACCTTTATGTATCTTGGTACACATGTACCTTAGTACTGAAGCAGCTGGATTGACGGCAGTCAATTAGGAGCGCTACGATCGGGCCATATCCGGTGCCTTGCTATCTGCGGAGGTGAAGGGAGGAAATTAGTATTGCTATCCTAGCTGGCTCGATTCTTTCGGCTTCGCTTGTGGCTATAAGAAGGAGGCCTTCCCCAGGTCGCTTCGCGACCTAGTAGTTAGCTGGCATGGGCGGCAGCCCTTCAATTCAATTCATTCATTCATTACAATCCACCGCTTCTTCGTAATTGCGCTTATGACTGCCCAGTTCCGGTAATTGGGTTAGTAGTTGTCCGTTCGGACCGACCCTGGTGTCGGGTCCAACGCAGTCGTCCCTTGACTTCCTTCGGTCCGACTACGTATTGGACTTCTATACCTCCTCCCTTCTCAGTCTTCCGACTTCGCTATCAGTACGGGAATGCTACGATCTGTTCGTTCCCGGTTTCTGGACCTCCGATTCGACATATTCGCGGTGCCGTTACCCTGCCAAGTTACCACCCTATGGAAAATCCTATGGAAGTGCCGGATTCGCGACCCGGTCTCCTAGGTAACCACCCCCAGTCGCCAGTGGGCCGGCTATTGCCCTAGGCAAATAGCCGTGCCTATGAAGCGCCAGAGGGTGCGTTTCATTGGTGTCCTCGGTGAGGCGTTCTATTTCGGCCCGATGAGGCCCTCTGAATCATCGGACCACACCTTGCAGATTATGAGACCAACCAACCAACCAACCAACCAACGAAGACCACGAACTCGAGAATAAGACGGCTGTCTAGGGATCGGTGAAGGTCCGAGACCATTGCCCTCCTAGGGCGCAGCGTGACGAGAAGAGATTTCTTAGCAAAGCAGCCGGACTGCGATTTCATTGTTCTATTCAGGTAAGCCCCCGGATGGGTTTCTTCTTTCGGAAAGGTACGAGTTAGCGGCAGCTTGATACGAGGAACCACGGTGGATGTTGGCCACGTCCATCGTGGGTAATGCTAATACTATACGGGGACGACTAATGTTTAGGGGCGCCGCACTCGGCGTATGGGCCTTCTCGCCCTAAGAAGAGAGATCGGACTCATCCCCAATCTGGGAGAGCCATGGCAGTCAGTTGCCCGATATGGATCCCGATGGATGAGGAGACGGACAGCCATGGCATCAGATGCCCGATATGGGTCCCGAGTGAGGAAAGGTCGGCCCATCACCGATCCAGGAATATGGCCATGGCGAGTGCGCCCGATGTGGATTCCTGAAAAAGTGATGGAACAATGAGGACAGCCATGGTGCCAACGCACCCGATATGGGTCCCAAGTGAGGAATAACGAGGACAGCCATGGCAGTCAGTTGCCGGATATGGGTCCCGAAGAGAGGAACATGATCGGATCATCCCCGATCTGGGAGAGCCATGGTGTTACTTTTACACCCGATATGGATCCCGAAGGATGAAGTGGCTGCCAGGTCACGATAAGAGAGGTAAGACGGGAGAGGGAGACGGCAATGAGAGAGAGAGTGGAGAACGGCAGCTCCCGCACGGGAACTAGCGGGAAGAAGCGAGAGATAGTTTCGCTTTACATAGATGGGAGGTCCCTGATAACCTCCTCGTCCTTTCACAACGACGACGCTGAAGACTACGGTTATTGTCTACGACAGAATCATCGTTACCCTTACCCTTCACTTACAACTAAACAAAACAACCTCAGATAGAACAGATCGGTTTGACCCCGATGTCTCACGACGAGAACATGGACAGCAGCGACGACAACAGCATGCCTTTCGTTGACGCTTCACCGGCTGCCGCAGTGGCCGACGACTCTGGTGCAGAGTCGATCGGGACAGCCCCGAATCCTCAACCACTTCCCCCAGCTTTGCGTTCTCAACCAGTGGTTACTAACGTTCAGGCTGCTCCGGTTGCTCCGGCCAGCATCGCCGCTCCCAGCGGCGGTGGCAATGCCTTCAGCCGTCTCAACCTCCTTTTGCCACCTGACTTGGGCTCTCACCCTCACCTGGCATTCGACGGGACTAACGTTACTAACTGGCTTGAAATGGTCGAGAATGCATTTGAGCATCGACGTGTTGATGTCTCTTCCAGGGTCAGCCTGCTTCCCTTCTACGGTAAGACCAACTATGTGGTCCAGAATGTCAAGATGCACCTAGAGGACATCACCACTTGGGCCGACGCCAAGACCAAGCTCAAGGCCGCCTACAGGTTCAAGGATGACCGACAATTGACATCCCCTCTGGACATCCTGCACGACTTCGAGGATAGCCGCATTCAGTCCGTTCGGTCCGTCGCTGAAATCAAGGACTACATCGACCGACATCGCTTCCTCACGAAGGATGTCAGAGCCGAAAGTACTGACTACCGAGAAAAGGAGCTAACTGCGGGACTGATCCGACCGTTGAGCAAGAGGTTCATCAGCAAGCTACTGACCGAAACTAGGAAGTCCCTGGCAGAAGTCAAAGCCTTGCCATACTCCAAGTTGCAGGAGGAGCTCAACAAGTTGCTTGCCACCGAAGGCGACCTGGAGAACCACCAGATCAAGAGAGGTATCATCAAGAACGAAACTGCACCCGAAGGTGAAGAACTGACCCAGAAGTCTGACGATCGGCCTGGATCCTTGGTCATCAAGCCTGCGACGGGGAACATCACCGTTGACGGGAGAAACATGACCCTCCTCAAGAAGGACGATGCGCCAGCGACCACTGACAAGATGATGGAAACCCTAGTCAACGGCATCGAACAGCTTAAGATCCAACTGGCTGCGACCCGATCGCTGCCAAGGGAGGAAGTTAATGAGATCACTAGGACCTACTACCCAGGAACGCAACCTTCCCAGTTCGCCAACCAATACGTCCACCAACCACAGTCGTACCAGATGACGCCCCAAACCTGGGACGGAGTCGACGTCATGCCGGCTTCGGCCCGACCGCAAGGCTACCGCGGTAACCGACGAGGTGGCCAAAGATACGAACAGGTTTCTTTCAACTGTTACGGTTGCCTCAGCAAGGAACACTTCGTCAGCAATTGCCCAGACGCCACCTTGATGGCGAACGAAGAAATCATGCACTGGGACAGTCGCTGGTACCTGGGAGGACCTAACAGTGATCCCAAGCTAAAATGCATCGAGTTGCCCAGCCATATAGTCCTTGAAGCCAGAAATGAAGATGGAGTAGTCCTCAAGGGCCTCCATTGGATTTGGGAAAACACCCCGGCTGGCAACGAACACTTGCGGTGGAAGGCTTACTATCAACTGAGACAGAGAAACAGGATTCCGGAAGACAAGGCCTATGAGACCCAAAGGCGTAACCGAATGCAGAAACCCAGAACCGATCGGGCTACTCCCGCTCCCTCGGCGGCTGCCAGCGTTGTTGAAGCCATCTCAGACCCAGAGTCATCCATCGGCGTCGACATAGCCGCACAAGAGTGGGTGGAGGCCAATCATGCTAAAGAATTCAACTGGTCTCTAGAAATCGACGACGACGGGACGCGGCGCCTGTACGGTTACCTTCCGGATGACGAATCGTTTCCTCGCATTGATGTCATGCCTGTCGAGAAGCGCAAAAGGATAACCCCTTCCGGGTTCGATGCGATCGAGAAGAGACAAAGGGTCCATGGCCCACAAGCTGAGAGAGTTACAGTAGAAGAAGTTGACGAAGATTTTACCCCTTTAAACCCTAACTTCATACCCCCAAAATCTAACATAGAGGTCCCTTTGAAAGCGGCTTCGCAAAACACCAAAGTCCCGGGTGAGACCCGATCGGGGCCCAACAAGCCCAGCGACAGAGAGGAAAGGCCTTCGCCGGTGAAGATTGAAATCGAACAAGCTTTGTGGAGACGTGCCGAAGCCATCATGGAGCAGAAGACTAACGTAACAATCCGAGAACTCTGCGCCGTTGCGCCAGACCTGGGAGGCATACTAATCCAGCTAGCCATGCAAGCTGTGGAGGATGGGCCGGTACCCAAGAAGCCCGTCATCCGGGTTGCCCCAGGTAAAACGCAGATTCCGCACAAAGACAAGGCTTCGGAACCTATAGTTGTCGGTAATGTTGCGACAATGACGGTTGACGACCTAGACACCATCCCATTCAGCTTCACGTACCCAGGAGGGTGCATGGACATAGCTACCTTCACCCTCAGTGCCAACGATTTTCAGATGGCCGGAGCCATGTTCGGAGGATCTGGGTTTGTATTGGAAACCAACAGTAACGGCACGATCGAGAATCTCCCGCCAATAACTGCTGAGGACATAGGCCGAGCCTACGCTGTCATGACGGCACCTTCAACAAGGCGTGTGGACCATTATATTCGCATCTGTCCCCGTCTTACCGTCACGATCGGCGCGTTCTCAACAGGAGAACTCGTTACTGGAGTCATTGACACAGGCGCGCAATCAAGCATCCTGGTCAACTCCTACGCCCTCAAGCACAAGATTCCAATCCGTAAGTCGAAGCTCAACTGGCGTGGATTCACTACAAGTTCAGGAAGTTCAGTCGTCGGCGTCGCAGAGACAGAGGTCTGGATAGCCGGTAAGAGTATGGCGGTCCCCCTTTACATCATTGACCACAAAGTCGCCACCTTTCCGTTGCTTCTAGGAATGAACTTCATTGCGATGGCCAAGATGGCGCTCTACTACAACGAGGGCTACATGATGGCAGATATGACGTTCGACGGCACACATATCATCGTCCCAGTTACCAAAGCCGATGAGACAGTCCCTATGAGCATTGGCCAGCTAGTCGACGAGTCGGAAAACTAGTTGCCGTTTGTCAGGAGCAAGGACAGACAAACCGGCTACTACCACCTTGCGAACCGTCTACGATTCATCAGATGCCTGTGACAATCCAAGATCGGTCCGTTCCCGGGCATAAGGGCAAAGTTAAGTTGATCGAGCCCAGAACGTCCATACCGGGGAGGCCTACATCCAGACCATCTGGTATACCGAATCAAGACCCGCCTACAGTGTCGCAGGTGTCAGTCAAGCTGGGCAAGGGCAGCGGCTTTCCTCTCGTTGCGGCCGACCACATAGACGCCGCTCCAGAAGTGCCAAACCGTCATTGGAAGCCAGCCCGACCTCCAACCCCAATTCCCGAAGAAGAGCCAAGAACGCAGGAGCTACCCGATCGGGAAGATCATGTTGATATAGCATCTTTAGGTTTGGAAAACGACGAGACTATCATTGCGTCGCTCACAAACGAAGAGATGGACGAGGTGCTCACAGCTGCTATATGGAAGCTAGTGACCAAATGTAAGAATGAACGACTACAACGAGAAAAGGAAGCAGCAGCTGCTTCGACCGAATCACGATCGGAAGACAACCCGGTCGCCTACGCCAACACGATGTATAAACCGAAAGCAAGAAAAATAAACCCCAGGGACGACGTTATTCCCAGTGGCAAGACCCCTCCAGGGTCCTACAAGTGGAAAGACGACGTCCTCAAGGAGAAGGTAACCAGTATTGAGGATGAGACAAAATCAAGACGAGATGGCATCTGGGCCGACGTCTTCCCACGGTTCGCCAAAGAAGACAGAGGCACACGCCTTACTGATGAGAGAGTCAAAGAAATCCTAACCGACCTAGAAAAGACGGAGCTGTCCGATCCCGAAAAAGCCGCCTTGTTGGAAGTCCTCTTTCGACGAGAAATGACCTTGTCGTGGGACTTCTCAGAAATCGGTAGACTTGACGAGCGTGTTGCACCACCCTATGAGATGGTAACCGTACCACACCAAGCCTGGCAAGCTAAAGGCATACAGATCCCCGGGCCTCTCAAGGAAGCGGTTACGGAGATCCTCCGAACGCGAATGAAGCATACGATCCTCGAAGAAGCGGCATCTCCATACCGCAACGCATGGTTTGTAGTGGAAAAGCAGAACGGCGGACTGCGACTCATCAATTCAGCCACCAAGCTGAACGCAGTCTCCATCCGAGATGCTGGCCTTCCACGAAGCTGCGACGAATTCGCCGAAGAATTTGCAATGTGCAAGATACTGACTGTCATGGACCTATTCTCCGGTTACGACCAGATCCCCTTAGCAGTCAGCAGTCGGCCCCTAACAGCATTCAGTAGCCCGTTTGGGCCGTTGCAGATGACCACGCTGCCACAGGGATATACGAATTCGGTGTCGCAGTTCCTACGAGTTGTGTCCAGAGTATTATACGACATAGCTCCGGCCAAATGCGAACCATTCTTTGACGACATCGCAATTAAGGGACCTACCAGCCGCTACGACGATCGGGAGATCTCCGAAGGTATACGGCAATTCGTGTGGGAACACATCGTCAACATCGATTCGACCCTGTTGAACTTCGAACTAGCCAGGCTCACTGTGAGCGCCAAGAAAAGTGAGTGGTGTCGCCAATCAGCCAAAATCGTGGGTTATATCTGTGGCACAAACGGACGCAAGCCAGTCGACGCCAAGATAATCAAGATAAAGGAGTGGCCCTACTGCAAAGACCTCAAAGAAGTCAGAGCCTTCCTTGGCGTTACGATCTACTATCGCATCTGGGTCGAAGGGTATGCCTCGATCGCGCAGCCCTTGACGCTCCTTACACGCAAAGGGGAGCGGTTCCGCTTCGAGGAACCCCAGAAGCATGCCATGGACACACTCAAAGAGAAGTTGACGACAGCACCAGTCCTGATCACCATAGATTACAGAGGCGGTCCGATCTACCTCAAAGTCGACGCTTCAGGAGAAGGTTGGGGTTGCTTGCTGTGCCAGAAAATCGACGGCCACATTCGCCCGGCGCGTTATGAGTCCGGTTGTTGGAAGGGCGCAGAACTCAATTACGATGCGACCAAGCGTGAGTGCCTTGGAGTTGTCAAGTCCTTACGACGACTCCGAAACTACCTATATGGGATCAGGTTCCATCTTGAAACTGACGCCAAGGTCCTCATCGCCCAACTCAACGACGGCTTCTCAGCCCTGCCCAGCGCAGCCCTTACTAGGTGGATTGCCTACATCAAGATGTTCGACTTCGAATTACATCATATTCCCGGTAAGGAACATACTGCCGCTGATGGGTTGTCACGCAAACCGCCAGGGCCATCCGATGAGTTGGATGACCAATGGGAGGGAAATGTCGAAGATTTTATTGATCACCAACTTCATGTGATGGCTATCTCACCAGACATTGGAGCGCCGCAAGATCGGGACGACCCTGCTCCCTCGACAGATTATCCGACAATTTCGATAGGTGGCGTTTTCGTGAGCCAAGCTCAATCCCCTCTCGACAAACTGCAGAAATGGTCCGATCGGAGCCATGCCATAGCTCGGTTCCTAACCACGGGTGCCATGCCGCCAGGTATCAAAGGAGATGTCCATCGCCGTAATTTTCGAAACACGGCCGTCAAGTTCTTCTATTACCAACGTCTCCTTTGGACCCGAGCACACCGGTGGCAACTACCAAGACGAGTCGTCGATGATAAAGAAGTTCAGAAGCAGCTCATTCGCGAATACCACTTAGAGACCATACATCGTGGGCGCGATGCCTTGAAAAAGCAACTGTTAGCTCTCTATTACTGGCGCGGCTTACCTAGGGATGTGCATAAGGCTACCCAGTCTTGCCCAGAGTGCCAGAAAGCCAGGGCCGGTCAGATCGAGGAAAAACATAGGTGGAACATTCCGTCAGAACCGTTAACCTCATGGGTCATAGATGTTCAAACCATGCCCTCATCCCGCGGGAAGCATTCGATCGTGGAAGCCCGGTGCGAGCTAAGTAGTTGGGTCGAGGCCGAAGCCCTTCGCAAGGCCGACTCGAAAAGCATCGGGAGATTCATCGAGCGCTGTATCATCAGGAGACATGGGGTCCCCATCAGAATGAAAATCGATAACGGCACCGAGTTCGCGGGGGAAACCAAGTTGGCAGCTACTCGACATGGAATCAAGCTGGTCAACGGACCCGCCTATTACCCCCAGGCTCAAGGGCTCGTTGAAGGTGGCCATGTTCCTATCAAGAGGGGACTCATGAAGGCTACTGACGGCACAGGCAAGGACTGGCCCGATCGCCTAGATTCGATGTTGTGGGCAGACCGATCAGCTATTCGATACTACGGCTGCAGCTCATATCAATTGATCTACGGTAGGTCCCCCTTATTGGCCATTGAAAGCTCAGTTCCAACTTGGAGATTCATGAACTGGGAGGCCGTCAATACCACTGAAGAAATGCTGGCCGCGAGGGCTCGACAACTAGCCCACCACAAGGTCGACGTGGAATATGCCAAGGAAAAGATCATCGAGAAGAGGAAAGAAAGGGCTCGATATCGCGATCGGCGCGACGCCAGAAAGATACATGGACCTCTGCAACCCAGGACCCTAGTCTTGCTTTACGATACCGTGCTGGCCAGAGACATGAGCAATGACAAGAAGCTCATTTATCGATGGTCAGGGCCCTATAGGATCAAAGAAGCGCTATCCGCTGCGCGTTACAAGGTTGAAGAGTTAGATGGAAAGGAGATAGCGGGTGTTATACCCGCACAGAGATTGAGAGCTTTTGTGAAGGATGAGGATGGGTATTGGGGGCCCGCAGATGGCGAGCCCGACGCATAGATCGAAGGAATAGCAAGCGACTTGCCAATAGGTGGTGAGGACCTCCCCGATGATGCTGACAAGACCAGTGACGATGCGATCGGGACAGACCCGCCAGCTGGGGAGGTCTTCGCAACCATAAAAGAGGCTTTGGTGACAGCGATGTATGTTGAGGAAAGAGAGGAGCATGTAGCGACTGCGGTCGCAACCAAGGGTGAGAGGCAAGTTTACGGCGAGGATTTCCCATTCCAAGTGATGTGCTTGGAATATTCATTTCACTAAAAATCAGAAAATCATGTAGCGGGGAGGAGAGTCTTGTTATTTCCTTCTTTCATCTCGGAGTTTAAAAGCATCGCAATAAGAGGATCACGATCGGGACATGCCCCGTGTCCTAAGCTGTTTCGATAAAATCATGTTTCCATTTCCTTCTTCATTCATTTCGATCCCCCCCCCTCCGTCCCTACCCATTTCCGCGCCGCTATACCTATCGCCATTCAGACGGGGTCTCCTTTCTGGCCCGTTCCCCTTCTCCTTCAACCGGGCTGCCTCGGATATACTCTCGGGCTATCATGTCCAGAGTCATCGGGTCTAGGACCCCGTACGAGAGCTTCGGGGCGGTCACTTCGTTCATCGAGGAGACTAGAGGAGTGGGGAGGTTCTCAGGACGGAAGGGACGCACGATCGGGTTGTCCCCGTGATAAGAACAGTTGGTACTCTGGAGGGTGAAGACGTAGTTGCCGCACGCTCCCCCATTGTTCCCCTCGAGTGACATGCACTCGTGAAATGGCCATAGGCCTCTCTTGCGATCGAGACCGTCAGAACGGGCATACCGCCGCTCGCAACACTTGCAAGGTACCCCGTTTATGGCACCATAGCGTTGGATAAAGATACCGTCGGTTCGACGGTAGTCGTCAAGGATATCTCGGATATACTGCCCCCATGGGCCTGCCTCTGATGCCTCGACATATAGGTAGTTCGCGGCTTTGACTCCCCAAATGCCGGCGCTGCGCCGAACGGACTTGCGAGCAGCAGCTACTTCGAAGAAACCTCTTTCTAGGATCCACCGGACATATCGATCCTGGCCAATGCCACCGACAAGGGCAATCGACATAGATCGGATAAGCTGCGACACCTTATTAGCGTCACAAGTACACGATCGGATCAAGACCAGCTTACCAAGGACCATCGCTCCGAATAATACATCTCCCGGATAGGTGGCGTCAGTGGCCATGCTCTCTTCACGTCCTGGATGTTGCGGAGAGAGAAGCGATGACGAGGGCCTGCTTCAGTGGGAGGTGGCATCTCTTCGTCGATGTCAACGTCTACGTCCATCGGTTCATAGAGCACGAGTGCCTGCGACATCTTAACGGTAGTTATGAGGTGTTTACTTGATGAAATTCTTCTGTTCGACTTGACTGGGGAGGATATTGTACAGAATTGTGAAGTCAAGACGAAGTGCGAAGAAAGAAGGAAGAGGAGAGGAACAGATCGTCGTGTGAAGTGTGGTGTAGTAGCGTAAGTGGCTTACTGGCAACGTAAGTGGCTGACTGGCAGGTGCGGCCCTACTCCAACCAAGCGGCCGAATCACCAACTTGCTCGACCACTCATCACCGTCCGCTACAACTCACACCAAAAAGCGATGACAACCAGAGCTTCAAAGTGAACTACTGGCACCAAAGGGATCGGACCAATCCTGGCGCAGAAGGGAAGGCACGTTCAAGTATAAGTAGGACCTATATTCCTCGCTGAAGAATCCCCTACACTTCTCCCTTCAAGCCACTCTTGCAACCACCTGTGAATCACCACCGTCAAGCGAGTTCGCCAAACATTTCCTATTTCGGCAACTTCCAAAACTCTAATTCATAGAGAGATTCATACGATCGGTCAATTCCCGGTCTAGAAGGCAGGTGCGAGAGGTCAGGTAGGCGCTAGGGCGATTTCCCTGACAGACTCTGGTGTAACCGCCACACCACCCATACCATCTCTTCGACCAGACCATCCACCTTCCTCCGTCCCCTTCTTCTCTTCTCTTCATCCGCAACCACACTTCCGCTTCCGCTTTTCGTTTTCTGAATTTTCAAAACAACTTCTGCTTACCTCTTCGGAGCCACCGTACACCTGCACAAAACATCGTGTTCACAGAAAACATTCACACCTCAAGTATCGTGAGCCTAGCTGCCGCACCCAGTCCCCATACCTTCATTCATTCCCGATCTGACCATTCCCGCGTTCTTGTAACCATGTCTCGCTTTCAGATGACCAGTACCCTGGCCACGGTCCACGACTTCAATGACCTCCTTGAGGTCATTCATGGTGAGAATGCCCATCACGATCGGGAGACCTTCCACCAGCTTGGGTTAGAAACTGGCCCCCAAGACCTTCCCCCTAACACCGACTTCTACGACGCCCCCGTTGGTCCAGATGATGCCCAGTTCTTAAGTGTCCATCGGGTCTGCCCTCCTGGCCTACGGGACATGCAGTGGAAGAGGAACGTCTTACCTGGGTTGGTGAATGTATTGATGAAGGCTCGGTGTCAAGACTGGCTTTCTACGATGGAACTGGATGCGGGTGTGCAGCTGTTCACGGAGGTAGTACCTACGGTAGCCCGTGAACCATCGTTCGGGTGCCACCTGATCGAATATTCAAACCCCACGACCAGTATGAGCGAGATGGTCGTGGACGCAGTTGTGAAGGGAGCCACCACGCTGGTGATGGGGGCTATACGTGGAACGATCAACACTCCGCACTGGTACTTAATCGTGGTAGCCATAAAAGCACGAAAGGCCTATTTCTTCGACTCTATGCCAGGGCGAACTGCCACGCGGGCGCACAAGAAGGCCATGGAACACCTACATCGGTTATGGCTTAATAACATCACCAGCGTGGACGAAAGGATCCTGCCCCCGAACCATGCGCTGGAATCAAGATTAATCGAACAGGACGATGGCTGGTCGTGCGGCTACCAAGTAATCCAAGCCGTCTATATCATATTCTGGACGCCCCGTACCGCCGCCCAGACGTATACTGAAAGAACCCAGGAAGCACGAACTCGGAGGTGGGACCAGCTTATAGATATCATTGAGCAGTCCAGCGGATGGAAGGTACCATTAAGCTGGCATCTGGACGATCTGACACGGCCCAAGGTGCGGACGCCGAAGGGGAAGAAAGGACGCAAGCCGGTCGTCAAGCCTCCGCAGTCCATGATGGTGACTTTGAAGGTACCACGAAAGCCAGAACAGTTGCCAGAGCATCAGCAACTTGAGAGGATACGAGAGGCTTCGGCGGACTCAAGCGACGTACCATTAAGTAGACGTCGTCGACCAAGAATCAAGGCGCCCGCAGGATGGGAGGCAGAAACCCCATCATCCCCGAGTAGACCCCCCGTTACCATCAAGTTCCGTCCTATTAACAAGTCAGGCACGATCGGGAAGACCCCGGCGGCTATCAAGGCTATGGAAGACAGAATGAGTTCAGAACCAAGATCAACCCATAGCATGTCCCGAGAAAGGTCGGTGTCGCAAGGACCGCGCGGCCAAAGTATGACCCATAGCCGCAAGGGATCGGTCGCCTCCCAGGTTCCCAGCGCGTCCAGGGAACGATCCGAGTCCCGTCACCCTGCGGATCGTTCATCGTCATATAGCCATGCTGATTCACGGGAGTCAACCATTGAGGCAATGCCTCGGCGACGCCAAGATCGGACTGCGTCCGCCTTTAGAACCCCGACGACGCCCAAGGCACCAAAGAAGCTTTCAGCGTCTGACTTAACCACTATCCCGAAAGCTCACAGCTCTACCATGCCGCCACCACGTCTCACGAAGACTGGTAAGCCGAAGCACGACAAGAGAGTCGTGCCAGATGAAATGGTTCGGAATTACGAACAAGGGAGTAGGTACGAGGATATAATTCCCAGGGTGTATCCGCATTACGAGGATACGGAAGATCGAGCGCGGCAGATGGCTTTGGGGCAGATTTCGACCCCGATCCGATGGGTTGGAGATACTTGGCGTGACGCTGCCAGCACCTTCGCACCTATGATGCCGACAGAATGGCGTGGCTGGGCCCATTATGAGGCCAACGCGGCGGCTGTCACGGCTGCCAACGATGTAGCACCACCCCGCCCACCCCGACGAGGTCGACGTGACGATACGCCGATGCTTAAGCTTGACGAGAAAGGAAGAGTCGTGAAGCAGTAGAGGGGGGGGAATATTATTATCACGAGAGGATTGATGAGGTTTGAAAGGGGGTTCAATTATCGTTTGCGTTGCGTTCCAAGTTATTATTATTGCGCTGAGTTATCTTTATTAAGATCGGGTTGCTCCCGTCATCCTGCTGCTAACTATAGTCGTGATGGACTCACTTCCTCGCCATCCGACTAGGGGAGGACTGAAGCAGCTGGATTGACGGCAGTCAATTAGGAGCGCTACGATCGGGCCATATCCGGTGCCTTGCTATCTGCGGAGGTGAAGGGAGGAAATTAGTATTGCTATCCTAGCTGGCTCGATTCTTTCGGCTTCGCTTGTGGCTATAAGAAGGAGGCCTTCCCCAGGTCGCTTCGCGACCTAGTAGTTAGCTGGCATGGGCGGCAGCCCTTCAATTCAATTCATTCATTCATTACAATCCACCGCTTCTTCGTAATTGCGCTTATGACTGCCCAGTTCCGGTAATTGGGTTAGTAGTTGTCCGTTCGGACCGACCCTGGTGTCGGGTCCAACGCAGTCGTCCCTTGACTTCCTTCGGTCCGACTATGTATTGGACTCCTATACCTCCTCCCTTCTCAGTCTTCCGACTTCGCTACCAGTACGGGAATGCTACGATCTGTTCGTTCCCGGTTTCTGGACCTTCGATTCGACATATTCGCGGTGCCGTTACCCTGCCAAGTTACCACCCTATGGAAAATCCTATGGAAGTGCCGGATTCGCGACCCGGTCTCCTAGGTAACCACCCCCCAGTCGCCAGTGGGCCGGCTATTGCCCTAGGCAATAGCCGTGCCTATGAAGCGCCAGAGGGTGCGTTTCAGTACTCATGTACCCTTGTACCTCTGCTTAGGCATGTACCTATGTACCTACACTTATCATGCCCTATTATGTACTGACACATAAGTGGCTGCAAACAGTTAGGGGAGATGTACGGCATGTCACATAAAGTGTTACGTAACTTTATGCGCCATGCAAGAACGTCCAGCTACTGGGCCACCAGCTATGTGTCAGACACTATACTGTATTAGTTTAGGGCACAGGTGCGGAAAAGCGGGTCCGCACTTGAGTATAGTCTGTGTTCCCCAGGACCTGGGGAGAAAGGGAAAACCTTCCCTCCTCCAGCAACCTGGTGACCATAAAGAATCATAGAACGTTATGGACACCACTATACATTTCTGCCTCACTTAGTGATTGTCCCAAGCCCAGCACTGCTGCCTTTGTCACAGCGGTGGGCAAGGTGGCGATCGTAAAAATGCTTTTGATTGTACAGCTTTAGGTGGTGGCAACGGAAACGCCGGGATACTCGAAGCTGAGCTTGTCGACGATAGGACTACAGGATCACAGCTAGCTTGTAAGTGTGTCAGTTCATATGGCCATGTAGGTCAAAAGACTTAACAGCGCATAAAAATCCTAGGTTAGGGTACTTACAGATCGCGATCCCAGGGATAGATGTATTCTGTTCGCACATATTGACGTTTCTTGCCTTCTAATTGTGATGTGAGTTGATTGAGGTGCTATGTAGGCGGCTCACAGCAAGAATGGGCGCATAGGCCGATATCTATACACAGTTTCAGTACGTCTTTGGCAAGGTCTCAGGGTATAGGTGCTTGCTTGATGACTGGTTTACTGTGGCAACGTTTCCCGCGATAGATTGTCAGAAACAGACGTGTCATTTGCCAAGAAAAATCAGCTCGATTTCTGAACCCGTAATGAAAATAGATTGTCCGAACGCCTGCCGGACTGTATTCCAGCTTTAGCCTTAATTATTTATAAGTAATACCTAGAGCCTCAGAATAGACCATTGCAAGCATCAATTTCTTAACAATCGACCGGCTATGTCTCAGCTTTCTACATTGTCGAGCGCTCATAGCAGCTCATTCATATCTGATATTTCTACGCTTTCAAGTATTCCAAGTAGTTCGCCTACACCTGACGCCATTTTATTACTCGAAGAAGAGAACGCGCCTTCAATCGGCTATGAAGGCATTGATTGGAGCCGCTTGCCTGGATTTTCTATGCGCCAGCATCGACGCAAGCCTAGAACTGGCTGGGTTTGGGAGCATGGATTTGATATCGAAAATAATGCTGGTCACCGCTTTTGGCTTTGCCGGCTGTGTCATCAGAAAAAAGCCACAACCACACATCTTTACAATGCAGCCTCTACAAGTCAAGCAAATGGCCATATGAAAAGTGCGCACCGTATCAACCGAGATGGTCCTATGGCACCACAATGCAAAAAGCAACGCACTTTATTAGACGCCTTTGACCTGGATTCCAATAGACCGCGAGATCAAGCATTGATAAACGCCTACATCGCATCATTTAACCCTGATCATTTCCGGCAATTACTCATCCGCTGGGTAACATGTCATAATATCGCATTCAATCAACTCAAAAATCCGGAATTCCGAGAATTGATGCGATACGCTAACAGCATCATACTGGATTCAGGGAGCCTTCCTACACACAGTACCATACGCGAATGGATTATCCAGTCCTTCAGAAGCCACAAGGGTGTGGTAACCGAATTATTAGGCCGATCATTGAGCCACATCAATATTTCGTTTGACGCATGGTCTTCCCGTTGTTTCACATCATTGCTTGGCCTCACAGTTCATTTCTTGGATGATATGGGGATTTTCTGTAATGAAGCGGGGCATTCAGGAGGGGAGCGGCCTACTAGAAATCTATAAGGTTGTCGGGATCCGGAAGTTGCCCAGGTGGGAATTCGGCGTTTGCGTTGTCTTACTTTCATCAATTAATTACGTTCGCGTTGTCTTACATTCAAAAGGGAAGGGTTGCCACAAATCGTCGTTGCTTTGCGATAGAAAATGCGGTATAAAAAGGGGTCGTCGTCGCGTTGCGACGACGCAATTCAATTAGCTAGCTACGCCGGTCGTCGACTTCAATTCAATTCATTCATTCATAACCTATTGACTGTAATTTACGACTTCTGTTATCTTCGGTCCTGTTTCTATTAACTGTATTGAATCCTTTCGTGCTTCCTAAGATCCGGACGATGCCCGCCTTCAGGAACGCTGGTAGTCCTTCCGAAAAACTGGTCGATTTCCGTACCTCAAAGGGGTCGACGACGATCCTGAAAATACCAACTCTACGACCATGAATCGCAGCGACTTCCGGTAACTTGCAAATTACTAGGATTCTCCAGATCGGGACGTTGCCCGCTTTCTTAATTAGTTGTCGCTTTTTCGGACCTCCGGAAATCCCATTGACGTGCCGGTAACCAACCCGGTCTCTTTGGGTGCGCACCGGACGTTTACTCCTAGGGAGGCAATTACCTACTGTAATTGCCGACTACGGGGGCATCTTGATGGTTCGCTTCATTGGTCTCCCGAGTGTGACCTCTCAGTCCTTCGCTATTTGTGGATTTACAGTCCAAACAGCCAATCTTGCGCTCGACTCAAGCCAATTGTGCCAACAAAGCGGAATCGAACAAGAGAACCGACAACCCTCTTCGTGGAGGGCACTTTCCGGATCGTCTTACTGTCGTCCCGGCGACGCAGTCCAACAAAGGGATACCGGCGACCAGCAGAATATACGAATTTGAGACAGTTTCATGCACATATGCCTGTATAAGGGGCTAGCCCTCTTATCAGACGGATTCAAGGGATAAAAACCGGGTTTTACGAGACAACGACTCACGATTACGACGCATGACATTATGACTTGAATGCGGCAACGAGACATTACGAAATTACGGATTCATGATTGGCAACGAAGGAAATTCGGGCGAGACAGTATATACGCCCAGTATACGACACGACTAGTTCGACCGAATCAACGGCCAAGTAAGGGAGTCAGGAAAGGAAACGTGAAATGCGCAGGGCCAATTGAACGCAACGCTAGAAGAATCACGAGATCACCGAGACAGACCCCAAAGGCCGAGACAGCCTCACGGAAGTATGCAAGCCAGCCCAAGCACGCAAGCCAGCCCAAGCACGCAAGCCAGACCAGTTACGCAAGCCAGTCAAAGCACGCAAGCCAGACCAAAGAATGCAAGCCAGCCAATTGTACGCAAGCTAGCAAGGCCGACGGGCTGAATCACCAAGGGAGGGCCCTCCCTTGGTGAACAACAACCAAGATTCGAGACATGAACGTTGACCGCCATGATAAGGACTAGGAGTCGGGGCGACGCAATTGCGCCCTTCCTAGCAAGCCGAGGTGGCTTATAAGAAGCCTATCTTCCGCACCCTACTTGGCCATTTCCAAGAAAAACATGAGCTTCAGATTATTCGGTTACTCATATCTACTACCTATAAACTATTATCGTGATCGCCAGATCGGAACATCGCCCGCATCGCAAACCTCCTCTGCTATGAGCTCAGAGGAAAACCAAATTTCGGACCAAGAATTCATTGACGAGGAGTCGCTTCAAAAGCTATTCTCGCTCCCTGAGGAACCGGGCAAGCCTGAGATCGCACCAATCGTGACAATGTCTACTGCCTTTGTTGACTCCAGCGAGGGAAGTTCGTCTTCCGCTACTTCTGCCAATTCGTCGGTCCCAGGGCCTGTTGTCCCAATGACCATTACTGCGGATTCCCTCAGTGGCCTTATCCTGCCACCGGATGCGCGCACCCATCCGCATTTGGTCTTCGACAAGACCAATGTCACCGCGTGGCTTGAGAAGGTTGAGAATGCCTTTCAACATCGCCGTCTTGATGACGCCACTCGCATCAATCAACTTCCCTACTATGCGAAGACTGATGCGTTGACTAGCATCATTCAGATGCACCTTGCGGGAATCACCACCTGGAACGCTGCCAAAGCCAAGCTTAAGTTGGAATTCAAGCACCATGACCTTCGTCAACGCTCCTCTGCTCTTGACATCCTTCGCGACTTCGAAGATGAATCCCATGACCACTCAGTTGCGGGAACCAAGGACTACATTGACCGTCACCGCTTCCTGGTTCAGAACGTCAGGGAAGCCGGAGGTGGTTATACGGAATGCGACCTCACGTCTGGACTGATCCGTCGCATGGACACCAAGTTGATTTCTAAGCTCATTTCAACTTCCCGGATGTCAATGGACACGCTCAAGGGCCTTACCTACGACCGCCTTCAAGATTTAATCAAGGAAATGCTCACTACGGAGGGCGACATCGAGACCCATGAGCTAAAAAGTGACCCCGCCAAAGCGAAGGCTCTCCGTAAAGCGGTCTTGAAGGAAACATCAGTCCTCGACGATCGGGTCGTTGCCCCTGATCTCAAGTCCATTCCGGGTTCCGTCAACATTGACGGAAAATCCATGGCGTTGGCCAAACGAGAGAAACCGGCTGGCGTTTCGAAGACCGACCACATCGAAGACATCACCGCGCGCCTTCACCGTTTGGAAATCCAGTTAGCTGGTCCGCAGAACGTCCCTCGAGAGGAACGCCGTGAAATCAACACGACTTATTACCCGGCCCCACAGAATCAACCATTGCCAGCACCTTTCTATTTCTACCCTCCTCAGTATCCAACGATGCCGCCAGTTGCCAACGCTGCGTATCCTGCCCAGTCCCAGCCTGCCCAGACTGCGCAGCAGGATGTTGCGGCTCAAATTGACATTGGCGCTGCAGCCCTCAGGGGCGGAGGTCGAAATAACGAGTATCAAAGAAATAACAACAACAACTACAACAAAGGTGGCAATGATAGTAGGGGAGACCGATCTCAAAACGGCCCGCCTCGAGGAGGTCCTTCGGGTGCTTGTTGTTTTGCTTGTCGTGCTGACGATCATTACTCGGAGCACTGCCCGTACCGCAAGGAGATTGAAGAAGAAGGCATTATGCACTGGAATCGTCGTTGGTACTTGGGAGGCCCACGTAGCGACCCTTCTATCACCTGCATCGAGATTCCAGGAAGTGTTGTCATTGCCGGCCGCCAAGATGAAGGTGTTCTCATCAAGGGAATGCGTTGGATTTGGGAAAACGACCCCGCCAAAGACGCCTGGATTAAATACCGGACTTATTATCAGTTGTGCCGCAAGCTCAATCTAATTCCCAGAGTACCGGAATACGACGCGCAACTTGAAAGGCAAAGGGCCCAGTCAAATGGCCGGCCAACGAATCTTTCCGGACCGCGAGGTGTGTCCCCTCAACAATCTTCAGGTTCTCAAGATCGGGGAAGTGCCCAGGGCAGACCAAGCGTCAGCTTAGTCGAAGTAATTTCGGAAAATATGCCCTCGCTTGACATCGCTTCCCAGGAATGGGTGTCTGCGGACCAAATTAATGACTTCCGCTGGGAACGAAGACACGAAGACGGCGTGGATTGCATTTACGGATTCATGCCAGAAGACCCTGACTTTCCTCGCATTGACCTAATGCCCATGGATAATCGAAAGCGAATTGCGCCAAAAGGTAAGTTCTTCGCCGATAAGCGACCTCGGATTGATCGACCACGGCGGCAAGCCCCTTTCGTTTCGGACAGTATGGACACAGACACGGAGAACCCACGCGTTACGCTCCTTGACGAGGACTTCATTCCAAAAAGTAACATCGAAGTGCCGCTCAAAAGCAAAGATTCCGGAGAAAAACAACAGACTTCGGAAAGTGCTCCGGTCCAGGGGGAATCTTCCAGATCGGGAACAAGCCCGCCTGAACGCAAGAATGCGAGCCCAGACACCGGAAATGAAAATCAGCGTCCAGCGGTCAAAGTTGAGATTGCGCAAGCTCTTTGGCGACGGGCGGAATCCATCATGGACCAGAAAACCTCGATATCTATTCGGGAGATATGCAGTATCGCGCCTGAAATTGGCGACATGCTTATTCAATTGGCCATGCAAGCTATCAGGAAAGGACCTGTTGACAGAAAGGGTCCGACAATTCGCATAGCTCCTGAAGACGTGCCGCATTTCAAGGCCGACAAGGCTGCTGAGCCGATAGTAATCGGCAACGCGTCTACGGTGCAAGTCTATGATGCGCCAAGCAGTTCCCTCGTCAATCCGGTCAGCCCTACGGAGTTCTCGGTAGCCATGTTTACAGTAGCAAACGAGGATTTCGCAGCTCCCGGTACAATCTTGGGAAGTTCTGGAATCATCCAGCGACAAGGCGAGGTTACCCAGATCGCGGAAGTGCCCGAGCTCACCAGGGAAGACTTTGAAAAAGCCGTTAACATATTCTCGGCTCCGGTTCTGAACCGCAGTGTTGATCAATACATTCGCATATGCCCAAGGTTGACAGTTATCATCGGCCACCTTGGCGCTGGCGAATCCGTTACCGGTGTCATAGATACTGGAGCCCAGTCCAGTATCCTGGTTGATTCATACGTCCTTAAACACAACATCCCGATGCGCAAGTCGACGCTTGCCTGGCGAGGATTTACAACCGGGACTGGCAGTTCGGTCCTTGGTGTTTCCGAAACGCAGGTTTGGATTGCGGGCAAGGCAATTCACGTCCCGTTATACATTATTAGCCACAAGGTGGCTACCTTTCCCTTATTGCTAGGAATGAACTTCATCGCCATGACGAAGATGGCGATATACTACAACGGCGAATACATGATGTGCGACATGACTATTGACGGCACGCACATCATTGTTCCTATTACGAAGGCAAGCGAGTCTGTTCCGATGTCCCTAGGCCAGGTGGTGGACGAATCGGAAAACTAGTTGCCGTTTGCGAGGAGCAAGGACTAGCAAATGGCACCAGCGAGCCTTGTCAATCCGCAACGATTGAATCTTATGGAGGAGTCCCAGATCGGGACGTTGCCCGGATTGAAAAGCGACCTAGGTCGCAAACCCCAAATATTCATAATGCCCAGCCGAAGGCAAATTTCGGCCATAAACTCAGTCTACGGCCTGTGCGAGAGCGCACACAGCGGCCGACAGTCCACCAGCTTAGTATTGAGGAAGAATTTCCTCAATTCACGTTAACCCAAGAGCAAATAGCACGAATTACCACCCCGTACCGAAAAACGCGCCCAGACATGAAAGAACGTCCGTTATACGTCAACCCTATCCAAGACGGGCCGTTTCCCGATCTGAGGATGACCTGTCCAGAAAAGGAACTCGGGTTGGATACCGACGAAAGAGTATTGGCTTCACTTTCTGACAAGGAATTCGTCGAGGTTTTCAGAGCCGCTATCTGGAAGACCTTACACCAAGCCCAGAAGGAGAGGTTATGCGAAGAAAGGATACGCGCCGGTGCTGACCCTGAAAAGAATCCTGACGGACCCGTGGCCTACGTCAATACTATGCATAAGACCAAGGCACGCAAGATTAACCCAGTCGACGACCTACCCAGTGGTGAAAGGCCACCCGGAACTTACGACTGGAAAAGTGAAGCTATGCACAACAAGACTCAGAACTGCGAAGACGAGTCCAAGTCCCGTCGTGACGGCATCTGGAAGGACATCTTCCCACGATTCGCTAAAGAACCGAGGGGCACCCGATTAACGGATGAAAGAATAGAAGACATCCTGAAAGAGTTAGAAAGTACGGAACTCACCGATCCGGAAAAGGCGGCGTTATTGGAAGTTCTGTTCCGCCGCGAAATGGGCCTGGCGTGGGATTTCTCAGAAATAGGGAGGCTTGACGACGGCATTGCGCCGCCTTACGAGATGAAGACCATACCGCATAAGGCGTGGCAAGCCAAGGGAGTCCCTATCCCCGCGCCACTAAAGGAAGCCGTTATAGAAATCCTTCGCACCCGTATGAAGCACGGCATCCTCGAAGAAGCTTGTTCGCCCTATCGCAACGCGTGGTTCGTAGTGGAAAAGCCTGGCGGAGGTCTGCGTCTTGTCAATTCGGCAACCAAGCTCAACGGCGTGTCGTTACGGGACGCTGGCTTACCTAGAAGTTGCGACGAATTCGCAGAGGAATACGCGATGTGCAAGATACTTTCCGTCGTCGACTTGTTTTCAGGCTACGATCAGATGCCTTTAGACGTTAGCAGCAGACCGTATACGGCGTTCAACAGCCCCTTCGGGCCCTTACAGATGACGACTTTACCTCAGGGGTATACGAATTCGGTTTCCCAGTTCCTTCGCGCAATGTCAAGGGTTCTTTACGACATAACACCCTTAAAATGCGAACCTTTCTTCGATGATATCGCGGTCCGAGGGCCTACTACTAGGTATAACGATCGGGAAGTTGCCCCAGGTATACGTCAGTTTGTGTGGGAACATATCGTCAACATAGATTCGACCCTGTTGAACTTCGAGCTGGCAGGACTTACAGCAAGCGGTAAGAAGAGCCATTGGTGTCGTCAATCTGCGAAGATTATTGGCTACATATGCGGAACCAACGGGCGTAGGCCAGTCGAAGCGAAGGTCATCAAGATAACGGAATGGCCTTACTGCAAGAATTTGAAGGAAGTGCGAGCTTTCCTGGGAGTTACCGTCTATTACCGGATTTGGATTAAGGACTACGCGATCCGGGCGTCGCCCCTAACGATGTTGACTCGAAAGGACGAGAAGTTTCGCTTCGAAAAACCGCAGCGTGAAGCCATGGATACGCTCAAAGCCGCATTGACGACTGCCCCGGTGCTAATTACGATAGATTACAAGGGAGGACCTATCTATTTGAAGGTTGATGCATCCGGTGAAGGCTGGGGTTGTCTGCTTTGTCAAGAAGTCGAAGGACACATCCGTCCCGCGCGTTACGAATCGGGTTGTTGGAAAGGTCCGGAATTGCGGTACGACGCCACGAAAAGAGAATGCCTGGGCGTAGTTAAGTCTCTCAGACGGCTTCGCAATTACCTCTACGGTATACGCTTCCATCTGGAAACCGACGCGAAAGTCCTAATTGCCCAATTGAACGACGGGTTTTCCGCGTTGCCAAGTGCGGTGTTGACAAGATGGATTGCGTACATCAAGATGTTTGACTTCGAACTACACCACGTTCCTGGCAACAAGCATACTGCAGCAGACGACTTGTCAAGGAAACCTCCGGGTCCATCGGACGAGGCGGATGACCAATGGGAGGGAAATGTCGAAGACTTCATTGACATCCACCTCGACGCGATGGAAATCCTACCCCACAGCTATCAAGATGACTCGGGTTGTCAAGATCGGGAAAGTGCCCGGCTTCCGGATGATACCGCGTTAATAACTATTGCCAGGGCGTTTGCGGCTAAGAATGGTAGTGGCCCCCAAATTTCGCCGCTGACATCCGAAGAAGATTGGACAGACCGCAGCCATGCCATAGCCCGCTTCCTGACCATAGGTGCCATGCCTCCAGGCCTTCACGGTACTGCGCGCAGGGAGGACTTTCGCACGCAGGCCTTTAAGTTCTTCTGCCATCACAAGTTACTATGGACCAGGCCGACGAAGTGGCGTCTACCGCGAAGGGTTGTTGATGATAAAGTAAAACGCAAGGAAGTCATCACCAGTTGCCACCACCAATTGGCCCATCACGGCAAACACGCACTGGCCAAGCAGGTTACCGAAATGTACTACTGGAAAGGAATTCACAAAGATATTTACCGTGCGGTCCGTTGTTGCCCTCAATGTCAGAAGGCTCAATACGGCCTCATAGAGGAAAAGCACCGCTTTAATGTTCCCATGGACCCCTTACTATCTTGGGTTATCGACGTTCAAACGATGCCACCCTCTAAGGGCAAGAACGCCATCGTGGAAGCAAGGTGTGAATTCAGTAGTTACGTTGAAGCCGAGGCCTTGTCGTCGATTAATTCGAAAACCATTGCCAGGTTCATTGACAAGAAGATCAACAAGCAACATGGCGTACCTGTTAGGATGAAGTGTGATAACGGGACCGAATTCTTCGGCGAAGTCAAGAAAGCAAGTGCGCGTTTTGGCACCCGGCTCATCAAGGGACCTGCGTATTATCCTCAAGCTCAAGGTCTAGTCGAGGGGGGCCATGTCCCGATCAAGAAAGGCTTGATGAAATCCACTGATGGTACCGGAAAGAATTGGCCAGATTACCTTGACTCGGTTGTATGGGCAGATCGCATTTCCGTTCGTTACTACGGATGCAGCTCTTACCAATTGATCTACGGCAGGGCTCCGCTGCTACCAATTGAGAGCGTTGTCCCTACCTGGCGATTCATCAATTGGAAGTCAGTCAAGACCACGGAGGATATGATAGCTGCCCGGGCCAAACAACTTCTTCGTCGACAAGTCGATATTGATTTCGCAAGGGAGCAAATCCTGAAGAAACGGAAACAACGTGCAGAGTACCGCGATCGGCGAGATGCTTGCAAGCTCAAGTTGCCGATGGGACCTGGCACATTAGTGCTTCTTTACGACACCCCGCTTTCAAAGGACATGAGCAACGATAAGAAACTCCTTTTCCGATGGGGAGGCCCATATCGAATCAAGGAAGTACTCGTTTCGGGGCGCTACGTCATTGAAGAGCTTGACGGCACCGAGCTTTCAGGGGTTTATCCTGCGCAGCGGCTACGGGCCTTCGTAACTGATGAAGATGGATATTGGGAACCAATGGACCCGGCAACTGATGTTTGGGTAAAAGGGAAGACAGACACACTTCCAGAAAGTCCGGAAGATCAGGATGGTATTCAGGGAGGTAATGAAGAGGCTCGGAATTCTCTTTCGATTTCGGCTATGGCTGTTATACGGCAGCATTTTCGGAATTATGTTCCTTCTGGCAAGGAATTAGAGGCATCGCATGATTCTTTTGGCATCGATCACGATCGGGACGATGCCCGCTTTCATTTTCCTTTTCAGGTTTTATGTATGGAATACGACTTTCGGGGACTCATGTAATCTTCGTTAACTCATGTATTTTCCTTGATTCATTCCTTTCAAGCAGCAAACGCAGCGCAAGCAACGGTATCTCAAGTAAAAAGGCAACGCAACGTATCCCGTGCTCCTCAACTCCTTAACTCAACTGCTAAGTCCACCTCCTATACCGCCAGTACCGCCAATCATATCTACCAGGGCCTGGTTGCCCGCATCATCGAAAGCTCCGCCTCTCGCTTGTCCCACTTCACCATCTCCTGCGTTGCTTCAGGCTTAGGCCGATCTGTCCGATGCCCGCCGAATGGCTTTCCCTTTGCTCGCTTCGAAACTTCGGCAATCGTCCACATTGGGGACAACGGGGGCTCTGTCTCAGGAGCTGTCAGGATGCTTAGCTCTGACCGAAGGGACCTTGTGAGATTCATGGCCTTGAAGTGCTGGGCAATGCGGCTGTCTTGGCCGTGAAAAGTGCACTGACTACTCTGCATTGAAAACACGCAGTTGGCGCAGGATTCTCCCAGGATACCCTCCATCGACACGCATTCATTGAAGGGCCACAGGCCACGCTTGGTATCATATCCATCCGACTGCTTATATCGCTTCTCACAGCACTCGCACGGCACTGCGTTAATTTCTCCGTAACGCTGAATGAAAATTGCGTCAACGCGGCGGTAGTCCTTCATGACGTCCAGTATATATGCCCCCCATGGGCCACCTTGCGAAGCCTCAATGTATATGGGATTGACCTTTGCGTCAAGGTCATAATTGGCCAACAGCTTCAGCAGATGGGGACGCGCGCTCGTAATATGGAAAAATCCATCATGAAGATACCAGCGGACGTATCGGTCCGCACCCATCCCGTCAAGAAGTTGGAATGTGATCACCCGGAGCAACTAGAAGGGATATTAGCTACTAGGTTCATGAGATCGGGAGCTTGCCCTACCTTTTCCCATTTGGGATCGAACCATCGGCGTTCAAGCGATGGGGTCACCGGCCAGGCTTTCTCTATGTCTCGCCAGGTACGCAGGCGAAAGACGTGTCTAGGACCTCCGGTATGAGGCCATGGGACGTATTCATCAATCCCTTCTTCGTTCGTATGGTCGGACTGGTTGTCGGGGGACGAGAGGGGTGAGACTGAAGACATTTCGGACATCGTGAACGTGCTTGAAGAAGCGGTTATGGTATCTAGGCTATATCTCAAGGAATCAGGAAATGGCTTGGGGACTGGATTCGGACGCGGGCGAACAGCGGATCTGGAAAGACTTGAAAGGATTGAAGGGGATACGGGACGAGGGTGAAGAAGAAGGAGGAAGTGGTCTGAACACGGGTATAAGACCAAGGAGAAACGTGACCCGACCAACCAGAAGGACCCAAGCTTTCGCCACCACTTACCTTATTGGTTGAATAGAAGCGAGACGAAGCCACACTAGCCTCATGAAACCCCTCTTTCTGCCACCTTCGGCGTCGATCGTCAGCGTTGACAACTTAAGTTCAGTCAACAACGCAAGTCCAGTCGTTACTCAAGTCCAGTCGTTGATGAGTTGTTGAATCTTGCTCAAACAGGACGCCGACTTACGAAAAGAGCTAGTTACCGTGCGGTAGAAGGAACGAGACCTCGCTAAGACGAACCTTCTTCCTGCCACTGTGTGACTATCACCAACCTAGCCAGCGCGAGACCTATCGACTGCCCTTCGATCCCTGTTGCAACAGCTCGCACGGCTTCCCTTTCTGGAAGAAAGAGGCGAGAAGCGGACCGCGGTTGCCTTGAGTGAACCTTATTCCAACCACTGTGTGACTATCGTTGACCTTGCTGGCGAAACCACCTGTTGACCGCCTACGATACCTGTTGTAACAGGTCACGTGTCTGTGGAAAGGGCTTCTTCTAATTGGCAAGAGGAAGCGACGACCAGGTCCCATAGCCTTGCGCAAACCTTAATTCTGCCTTGTACGACATCTACAACCTCACCAGCGTTAGCCTGGTTACACAAACAGGCCTCTAGCGCGAAAAGACTGCACCGTGTGCCAGACCATCGAACCTTCTGTAAATCATACGGATCTAGAAATTGCCCGGGCTGGGCGGTGAGCAGCGTTCTGGAATATAAATAGGCTGAAAATCTCATTCGATCCTAACTGACTTGGACCTTCTCTCTCTCAAGCCAACCTTCGTCCGACAACTGCGAAAGCCAAGCCACCCTCACCGCATACGCCCCTTTTTAAGTCACGAATTCATCCTATCTTCGTCTTAGTTACCTGTTGAGACCAAGTCCTGCCTCCGCGTACCTCCTAGCTCACGAATAGACCACCGTCACCCGAAATTTTAAGAATCCCGACCCTTGCCATACCCCTATTGCCATCACCTTTATCTTTTCCGCTGTTTTCAGATCGCAAAGATGCCCGGTTTTACAGCCATAAACAAGCCGTCCGAGGCCGATGCCATGCCTCTGACGGTAGCCGAACCCGCCGATTTCTACGAATTGCTTAAGGTGATTCATGGCCCCCGCGTTGACCAAGATAGAGAAATGTTTAGCCAGCCCGAAGTCAAGGGCATGGAGCTTCCTGCTGGTATGCAGTACTTTAGTACGCCGCTAGGCGAGAGTGCAAGTGAGCATCTTACAAACCGTCGCGTGCCCCCTTACGGTATTTCGATGGATTCGTGGCGCCGGTACGTTTTGCCTGGTCTTGTGAATATCCAGATGAAATGGAAAGTGCAGGACTGGCTCGCATCTGACGAGATGGATGCCGGTGTACGTCTATACACCGAGGTTGATCGAAAGGCGGTGCGGGAGCCTTCGTTCGCATGTCACTTGTCTGAATCGTTTGACCGATTCAGTGACCGGCTTAGTGATTTTACGGTGGAAAAGATTCTGGCTGGCGGAGAGATAGTTGTCATGGGAGGAAATCGTGGCAAGGAGGTTAACCATTGGTACCTCATCATAATACTGGTGGACAAACGAAAAGTCCATTTCATCGACTCGCTACCCGGGCAAGAAGCCGATCAGGCGCACCGTAAAGCTATGGAACATATTCGGTTCTTGTGGCGGGAGCAAATTACGAAGCTGGATCCAGATATTAAGGTGCCCAACGTGGCTTATAGTACTGCGTTTATTACGCAGTTTGATGGCTGGTCCTGTGGTTACCAGGTCATAAGGGCTTTGATGTTGATGTGGTGGCACCCAAGAACTGCCATGCTGATGTTTGACGGGACGGTTCGGAAGGGCCAGCAGGCTTCATGGGCTATGCTGAAAGAGCATCTCAAGGACGTCACCGGCTGGAGCGTTGAGAAGAGATGGAAGGGCCCGGCCATCAGATCATCCGAAATGGCTCAAATTAACAAGCTTGTACGGATCGCGAACCCGCCCCCATCGAAGAGGGTCAGGACCCAAACAGACCAAGGGGCTCCTAGTACCATACCAGAGCAAGAAGCGCCGGCAGAGCTGTTTGAACCTGAATTGGATCCAGTCCCGGAACCAGAATCCGATTCCGATTCAGACTCGGAACCAGAGCCCGTCCCAGAGCCCACGACTCCGAAGAAACGAAGGGCCGCCGCCAAGGTACCTACAACGGATCGCCGCACGCGGTCCCAAGCCAACAAGGAAATGGCCCTAGTTTTACGACGGGACGTCAGAGAAGACACGGTTACGACCGCTACCACAGTATCCCAAGTGCCCAGGGCCCCGGCCTCTGAAGCTGCATCGGAGCTGGGCAAGCTCCAGATCGAGCCCATTAAAAGAAGCCATAAGTGGCAGCCCCCTCCGGACATCAACGTTCGAAAATATCACCGAAACGACCGACTCGAGGACATAATTCCTCTTAGATATCCGGAGTTCGTATCTAGCACCCGCCGCGCCACGCAGCTTGCTGCCGGAGAGATCCGGATGCCATTCCGTTGGGCAAATGATACCTACCGCACTGCTGGTTTGGTTCCTTCGCCAGTAATGCCGGAGGCATGGCAAGGATGGGCCCATTATCGCGCTCACGCAGAAGCATTGCTGGCAGCCCAAGCCGAGCCCGCGCCGCGGCCAAGAAGACGTAGGGCTAGGGATGACTCGGCTCTCATGATGCTGGATGATGACGAGGAGCCCACCCGGCAGTAAGGGTGTGGCAGTATTGCTGCAATGATCCTCCTGAATGCGCCCGGGTTGGACGATGAAGGATTATACCTAATCGCCAAAGGGAGGAATGAAGCGGGGCATTCAGGAGGGGAGCGGCCTACTAGAAATCTATAAGGTTGTCGGGATCCGGAAGTTGCCCAGGTGGGAATTCGGCGTTTGCGTTGTCTTACTTTCATCAATTAATTACGTTCGCGTTGTCTTACATTCAAAAGGGAAGGGTTGCCACAAATCGTCGTTGCTTTGCGATAGAAAATGCGGTATAAAAAGGGGTCGTCGTCGCGTTGCGACGACGCAATTCAATTAGCTAGCTACGCCGGTCGTCGACTTCAATTCAATTCATTCATTCATAACCTATTGACTGTAATTTACGACTTCTGTTATCTTCGGTCCTGTTTCTATTAACTGTATTGAATCCTTTCGTGCTTCCTAAGATCCGGACGATGCCCGCCTTCAGGAACGCTGGTAGTCCTTCCGAAAAACTGGTCGATTTCCGTACCTCAAAGGGGTCGACGACGATCCTGAAAATACCAACTCTACGACCATGAATCGCAGCGACTTCCGGTAACTTGCAAATTACTAGGATTCTCCAGATCGGGACGTTGCCCGCTTTCTTAATTAGTTGTCGCTTTTTCGGACCTCCGGAAATCCCATTGACGTGCCGGTAACCAACCCGGTCTCTTTGGGTGCGCACCGGACGTTTACTCCTAGGGAGGCAATTACCTACTGTAATTGCCGACTACGGGGGCATCTTGATGGTTCGCTTCAGTACATTTCTCCTAGGATTGCCACGCATTGAAGGTCAGCACACTGGCGAGACTCTAGCTAACCGCGTTGGCGATATTGTATACGAATACGGGATTGAAAACCGCATTGGGTATTTTATTACAGACAATGCGAAGAACAATGACACATGCCTTCAACAGTTAAGCGTTGACCTATGTTTTGATCCAAAACAACGTTGGCTTCGCTGTTGTGGGCATATCATCAACCTTGTCGCACGCTCCATTCTCTTTGGCAATGACGCTGATGCATTCGAAGAGGATTGTCAGATACATAAGGAAATTCGGGACAACATGGAGCTTTGGAGATCTAAAGGCCCTATAGGAAAATTGCATAATGTCATTCATTGGGTTCGACGATCAGGGCAGCGTATTGAAAAATTACACAAGCTGCAAACTGTCGAGAACATCACCCTTGGTCTTGAGAATCAAACGACTTACGATGTCATTTCGGACAATGCTACACGTTGGAACTCGTCAGAGGCAATGATGGAACGTGCGCTTGAACTTCGTAATGCGTTGGATTCCCTTGTGCAAGCAGAGGTGACCGAGTGGAATAATTATGTGGCTCAAGTAACTCGGAATGGTACAAGACCGATGCCTGAGAAAAGTCGCAGGAAACCAAGGATTGTCGACGATTATATGGCTGCTGAGGACTGGTCGGTAATATCCGACACCTTGGCTATACTCAAACCACTGAAAATTGCGACAAAACGTTTGGAGGGACGGCCACAACGTGGTCAATTTGGAGCGATATGGGAAGTCCTATTGACTATGGAATGGCTTTTACAACACATGGAAGAGGCAAAGCGACGTCACGAAGATGATGAAAAGCCATACCTACGGATAGGTTGCAATCTCGGATGGATGAAACTGAATGAATATTATCAGTTAACAGACAACACCCCCGCATATCTCGCAGCTCTCATTTTACACCCTGCTTTTCGCTGGAGCACGATTGAATCACAATGGGCTGATCGCCCCGATTGGATATTCAATGGCAAAGCGGCTGTGCTAAAGCTGTGGGAGGAGTATAAGGGACTTTCTATTGAGCCTGAGCAGAGCGCGATGTTGACAGCCCCTCAACACACAGCTACTGAATCTAGGAGACGAACGGAGCTAGATGATTATATGTCGTCAGTTAGAGAACGCGGAACACAGCCGACACAGTCATCAACAGTATGTCGAAACGAATACCTGGAATGGATAGCTATGACTGAAGCAGGGGATCGCTTGGTGGAAAACCCAATAGAGTATTGGTTACTTAGAAGAGGTCGGTATCCAAGGCTATCTAGGATGGCACTTGATTTATTCTCAGTACCGGCCATGTCTTCAGAACCAGAGCGGATTTTCAGTCTAACCGGGCAGATGGTTACAGCCCAAAGAGGGCGGCTCAAGGCAGATATTGTAGGTGCTGCGCAGTGTTTGTCGTCCTGGGAGAGAAATGGAGTTCTCGGGAGCAATATGGATTCGATACGACGATGATATCGGAGGCGGCAGCAATGTTCGAGGTGGACAACATCAAGTGTGGCGGCATCGTATACGCAGCGGCGACATTGGACATGCGACGACGACGACGTAATTCAGATAATTCGAATCGCTTTCAAATCGTACTAGGCTGAATCAAATCTCTTCTCACTGTCACCCAGATCGAATCAGATTGAACGGTCGATTTGATTTCATTTATTTACTTGCAACCGTGGGTGCAATTGCAGATGAGAGCGTAGTCCGGCGGTATTCCGCATCTACCTACCAATATCACCTCCATAGCACTACTGATCAATCGCCGACGCTTCTCTTTTCGCACCATGCTCCGTTTCTGGCCATTTTCCCGTCCCACTCCCGGCCGCCCTTCACCGGGACGCGACCCTACGGATCAGGTGAAGGCGATTCCGAGCCGGATGCTTCTCCACCGACGCACCGCGTTGTCTTCGGTGCTCACTCCACAAGCGTCTACGGCTACCCTCCGTCCGGCGGCGTGCTAGAGCCTAGTGCTGCCGTTCTGCAACGGCGTCGACCTCTAGTTCCTGGGTCTTTCTCGCTTCGACGCTGCCGAGCGCGAGGAGTACCCAGCCGAGGACCTGCACTGCGCGCGTATGCGGAAGCTAGGCGCGTGGTCGTTGGACAGTTTACAGGAATATGCTTATATGTCCCTATCCAGTTCGGAAGAACTGGCTCGGACAATGCTGGTCGTCGCCGCGTGGCCGCAGACCGGACCTGGCGTGTGGGTCCTGGCTGTTCACCGCAATAGGGCGGGGGGAACGGGGGTTGGGACGCGTCTGGAATGCGTCGAATATGGATGAGAGGTGTCAGGCGGTGGGACAGCTGGGTGGGAGCCTGGAGGTTTTACGCCGACCCGACGCTATGTCCGGATTTGAAGCTTTGGCGGTCGCATTAACATCGGCCCAGAGTCCATCTCGAGCGCTGTCAATTTCACCGTCACGGGGACATCACTCCGTACACAGCTCAGCGTTCCAATTTAGCTAATCCGTGCGTAGGACAATATTACGTCCTAACCCGACTTAAATACCCAGTCCCAAGGGCTTGCATAGGGCCGAACTGACGGGTTTCCATGGAGTGCTCAAAAAGCCACTTAATGCGTGGCAGATCCGGCCCGTAGCCATGAAAATGAAGAGTGAAACCCAAAACGTATTTCAGAAAGCCAAATTGAATTTTGTCGGCCATCTGGTATATTACGCGTAACAACAATCGGTTGCCTAGTAAAGCGCATTCGGGATTTCTTCTCGAGCGAATTGAGACTTCAAATTACCGGACTTATCATTATAAGTGTTATACCGGTTCACACCGCCGACTCTCGTCTCATGAACCACAATTCTCTATTTCACTAATCTCCATCGCCCCTAACCATCGTTATAATATCATCCTAAAGTCCTCCTGCTTAGCTCTCAGACCATGGCCGAGCCTCCTGAATGTTTTAGGTGTATGGGGATGCTTGTTATTCAAGTCATTCTCCGGTGTATCGCATCTCTCGTGGTAGTACTAGTCACTGCCGAGCGAGTGTTCGTCCCGCGCCGGAAACGTATCGTGCGGATTGGCCGTCGCATCCAGCGGATACTACACCTTCCCCGATGCCTCTGCGCATCCACAACCGTGTATCCCGGCATCTCAAGGGGCGCGCTACGGGACAGCTCCATAGTGATCGTCGTTTCTTTCGCCGTCGCTAGCATTGTTACGGGGTCCATGTACCTCAAGAACGGACTCAGAGCCATCCGGAACCCCTTTGTCATAGGTTTCGGCATCGCCAACCCATTACTTTGCTGTAGCATTGTGTGGATCGCCTTGGCAATCAGTAAACCGTCGCTGTTTGGTTTTGACTGCAACATCGACGGTTCACCTCCGGATCCGGAGGAGGAGAGCCAATCTTCTTATATATGAGATCTCGATCAAATGGACGATACGTAGTTGCGTGCGCTTCTGAGGGATATCTGGTCGCCTTCTGATCTTCTTTAACCGTTACGGGCTCTAGCGTCTAACGACGTACGTATAGAAAGTTCATTAGAAACTCGTGTCTGCTATTCCATTTATATCAGACTATCAGCAATTTACGTACTACCGGTAACTGGCCAGTGGCAACAAGCATTCCTGCTAAGTTACTAATGTGGGTTTATTTAGATTGACGATACCTGAGATTTACCCTGCGGCCGAAAAGACAACTGCCTTGAATAAAGGACGGTGGGGCTTGTGGATAGAATGACTGATGACGCTTGCTTAGGGAGATGATGTTCCGCCGATTGCATGGTCTTATTCGATTCTAATGCAGCGAAACGAATTGGCAATTTCAATGTTCACGCCTCCTCTCAGTACGCGCTGACTGAGAGGATTCAAGTTTGAATTGATTTCCTTGATTGCTACCTGGCCAGAGTACTAAGGAGTGGCAGAGAGATCTTCTCTATACATCTAGGTCCTATGTAACTTGTTACATGAGGCCTGGTTGATAATACTGAATAATCCAGCTCGGTCCTGGCTGAATAATAGGACTTGGGATTATAGGACCTGGGCAGCTTAGTACCGGCTGAATAATGGCGGCTTAGAAATAGCTGTTTGACACCTCCCTTCACTGGCCATGTATCTCTCTGCTTGTGGCCGTAAGCATTAGGGCAGTAATGCTGTTGAAGCTCACGATCGCTCCTTGAGGAGAATAAAGCCCTCCCTTCCCACGTTGAAGCGGCGGGAAAACATCGGGAACTGGAGGGATGACAGGGGCGCACCCATCCGTGCTCCGTTATAACTTCTGGGTGGTCGCCAGGTTCGTTTTCACCGTCTCAGCCTTTTTCCCAAGTGAATGCATAGCCGTCCGCTAACTTGGTCATTATTGGATTGTTGCCCCCTCATGTGCTTTTGACGGTGTTCGCACGACCTTGATCATCACACACAGGCTGGATACCTCTGCAGCGATGGAGATCCAGTCACGGATTACAGCGTATTGGCACTTTGTGCCTGCTCTAGTCGTCACGTACTTGATAATCCTGATTTCCTACCGCTTGTCCCTTCATCCGCTCGCGCGATTCCCAGGCCCGAAGCTGGCTGCCATTACGCGATACTATGAAGCGTACTACGATGTGGTTCAGAATGGACAGTATACATTCAGAATCGCGGAAATGCATAAGAAATATGGTAACTCCATGCTCGTGTTCAATCCCTTGCTTCTTACAGCGACTGAAGTTTTGCTTGGCTTCTTGTGGTAGCGCCTCGATGTTAACATAGCCCCCTGCACAGGTCCAATCGTACGCATTAGTCCGTTCGAACTGCACGTCAGCGACCCGGCTTACTTCGACCAAATATATCGCCAAGAGGGAATTTGGCATAAGTACGCATGGAATGTCGATGCGTTCACCGCTCAAGGCTCTACGATTTTTGTGGCTGATCATGCCGTCCATAAAGCCCGTCGCCAGCCCCTGAGCCCATTTTTCTCCAAGGCCAAAGTAGCTAGCCGACAGGATCTGCTCCAAAGGCACGTGAGGAAGTTACTTGTTCAAATCTCCAAGTTTTCGGGACAGCAGGAGGCCATCAATCTCGGCGCAGCCATCAATGCATTCACTCAGGATGTCGCGAATGAGTTCATCCTGGAGAAGGATTACAACAGTCTGGGTAGCCAGGACTTTGGCGCTGCTGTGTCGCGCCACCAAGAGAGCTCTGGGCACATCTGGCGGATCACAAAACATGTGCGATGGTTCGGACCCTTCTTAAGATCGATCCCAAGTAGTCTTATACTGAAGACGGCGGACAAAAGAACGAAGTCGTTCTTCAAATTCATAGGAGTACGTTATGCGGCTCGGATACGGCTGCGGCTCGACGGACTCGGTACTAACGGCCTTACAGGAAACCTTACAAGACACTAAAGATCTTATGGAGACTGTTGATACATTTGAACCGAGCGGCAAGCCACCAAAGACGATAGTTCACGCCATCATGTCTTCGAAACTCCCGCCTCGTGAGAAGGAGCTTATTCGCGTCTTCGAAGACCTCTCTACTGTTGTAAGGGCAGGAACCGGGGCGACTGCAGGTGCCTTGAATCTCATCCTCTTCAATGTCTTCAGTAACGCGAACATACTCAGGCGCCTTCGTGCCGAGCTTGCTGCCCTGGGCAACACAAACGTTACTTCGGCCGATGCTGAGGCAATCAAGTTTCCTGACATCAAGTCTCTTGAGCAACTGCCATTCCTAACCGCGGTGCTGATGGAAGGACTGCGCCTGAGTCCCGCCATTGCCTCGCGCATGGCAAGGGTTGCCCCGGATCGAGATCTTTTCTACGGTAGTTGGAGGATCCCTGCCGGAACGCCTGTCGGTATGACGACAATATTAATGCACACAGATGAGACCATCTATCCCAATCCCAACAAGTTCGATCCCGACCGGTGGACAAATCTTGAGCAACGAAGAGGGCTTGAAAAATACTTCGCGCCTTTCTCAAAGGGAACTCGAAATTGTGTGGGCATGCAGTGAGTTGTCATGTGTCTATTGAGACCTGTTCTATGTCCCTGTTGACACTAACATTCTTCGCAGCCTTGCGTGGGCCGAGATGTACCTGATCGTAGCCGTCCTGGCTCTACGATATGGATTCGTAATGGAGGCCAAGGCAGAGGACTTCCTATGCAGCAGCGACCAATTTGCCATCGGTACGAATAGTAGGGGTTTCCTGAAGGCTTTCGTTACTGCCCGCCCAGAATGAAAACACGCGTGTGATCTTTCTGTACTGAGAAGTACATCTACTGGCAACGGTGGGGATAGGCTCGTGAGCAATGCCGTAAAAGCAATCAACCCATCAATCAAACCTCCCATTATCCCGTTGCATCATTAAGGGGGAATTCTACTGAGTAGCCGGTATATCTGCCGCTAGTGGTCTCGTTCTTTGGGGCTTGGATTGGCACGATATCAGGAAAAAGAACAACGTAAATGACGTGGCGGCTCAGATCGAACAAGATGACGAAACCAGAGAGAAATCAGGACCACAGAGCAAAGACAAAGCACACCCGGGCGACGGCGACCATCCAGAGGCTAGAGCAAGACGGGCCGAGGAATTACGGGTAGGGCGTCAGAATTGTGGAAAATGCCTAGAGAGTGGCCACAGGATGTGTTTCGTCAATGCTGTCGTATCGCCATCTAGGAAATGGACTGTAGGTGCCGTAGCGGGTTTGGCACCGAAGGCGGTACCTTACAACCGGGAGGACATAGGGACTCAAGAAGATGGCGGCCTCGACAAAACCCTTTTCGACATTAATCGACTTCTCGCAATCGAATCCTAAATCTACTGGGTTAACTTGTCCTTCCTACGAAGGCGCAAGTGGCCCAGCCTAAACTTAGGACCCGTCGTTGCTGCAACCAAGGTCGTCATAGCGCGGGCATCGTCAATGGTCACTGACACAGCTCACGATTTATGAGGGCTACACTCCGCTGAGCAATCTTATGTCCCTGCGGGACCTACACCAAGGAAGGCCTATATTAAGGAAGGCATGTCAATGAAGCTGTCCTCAGCGTCTACGTGCCATGGGATTGTACCGCTGCCGAAGTTCCGAACTACCTAAGGCAAATAGCTTGGTAGTCCGTTGCTGATTTGTAAATGGATAAAATCGGTACCCCCGCCGACCACTCCGTCGGGGCATCAACAGCTGTCTTACGTCAACTAATCAAATCCTATTGAGGACGCAAGCAGGAGGGAGCCTGGGCGTAATCGGTCGCTCCCACAGCCGTCAAAACGAGCAAGCACCCACCGCAACTATGAGAATTTAGCGGCCGTCGTTGGCACAATGTCACATTGCTTTCTGCACAACGTCCAGAGTAGGTATTCCGGGTGTAGTCAGATGAGCTGAACGTAACCACCAGCCCCGGTCTAGCCATTTACAACGAGGAGGTTACGCTCGCGAAGAGCGTAAAGTTTTAGGCCCTCCCACTGTCGGGAGGGCAGCTATCACAGAGGATAGCAAGAGGGCTGCTTGAAGGCTAGTATCATCTGCTGCCAGTCTGCATATCATATCATTTCGGTGATTTCTGAATATTCCGATACCGTGGCCCGTGGGAGCATCCCAACCAGGACAGAGCGAAGACTCTGAGCATCCCGAGCAAGGGCGACGAGCAGTCATGTGATTAGTAACTACGGACGTACAAAAGTCAAGATTGAAGTGGTATCTTCTTGGCTGCCCAAAGACACCACTTCGGTAACTGACCGCGTGGTAATGTAAAGCAAGTGACCGAGTTAGTGTCTTCGGGCAGTCAAAAAGATAACAGAAATGCACATCGGTCCATCCGGTTACCTACCTAGCTCAGTTCCTGTTATTGACCGGATGGCCGTTAGTATTAATGAAGCACCGCTAGAGTTTCGTCTGAGATCACTCAAGTTGACGCAAACCCAGTAGATAAGTGGTCAATTCTTTGTATTTTAACCGAAAGAACAATCGTACATAGGATTCGGGGTCTAACTATATAAGCCCACGCACATCGTGGAGTTAGCACGTACGACCACAGCCGCCAAGAAACTCGGGATCCCGTCCGCTCTCCCATAGATATGGAAGGTTCTTTTCCTCCGCCACTGGCCGGCGCTTTGTCTATTTGCCAACTGTAATGGACGTGAGTGTTTAGCCCTCTGCCGATGCCAATGGGAAAAGATCACGTACGGATTGCCAATTATTGTGTTTAGCTTCTTCTGCCCTTAAATTACTCGCCTTTTTTGCCGCACTTCTGCGGTCCACATTCCCGCGACTGCTATGTACCGAGCCTGGCCCGAAAGAAGGCCTGTGTCAGGACATCCACGGAGGCATGCACTTACGGCCGTCCGATCCCCAGCTGCCGACACCTGTCCCCGATTGGCACAGCTGTCAACAGCTGCCACACAGACTAGCTCATATATACCTAACCTTAGGACATCCAGTAGCTAGCTCCTATCCTCTTGAAAGGACATCCATGAATACAACACACATTGCACTGCTTCTGCAGATAGATGTCATTACAAATTGGTAGCTAGCGACCAAGATCATTTCGACAGCTTCCGAGTCTAGACATTACCATCCTGGAATTTTTCCAGCCACCCCTTACCCATACCCACCCGTGCACGCACCGCACCAGGTCTTGACATCCCCCCAGGCACTGGAGGCGTCCATCCTCCAAGGCCGCCGACATCTTTCATGTCCGGACATCCCTGTCCGAGGGACCGCCTTCAAGCCAGACAATTGCTCCGATTTGCCACTTCAGGGTCAGCTATAGCCGAGGAGATCACAGAGCCAGACCTCGTCCTAGCACAGCTCCTCAGCCCAGACCCAACCCACACGGACGACCAGTTTGAGGACGTCTTCCCCATACGTTGGGCAGAATCCCCCGCCATTTTCAGAGCGTTCCTGTACCGCTGGAGACGACTACACCTCCATTTCCAGCAGAACAATTACTTCCAGCCTGACTCGTCCACCACCGACGAGGACGGCGGCACCCAGTCATCCCAAAACCCCCTCCACTCGTCCTCACAACAGGACGACGGGCTCCTGCTAAATCCAATACTCCCTGCACCGGACCCGCCCCAACTACGTCGGCCTCGCTCCTGCCAACCTTACTAGCTCATTTAGGACTCGTCGACCCCGCACCAGGTCCTGACGTCATCACAGGAAGGTCAGACGACCACGACTCACGTGACAACGATCGCCACTCACGTGACCATTTGGCACCCGGAGATTACCCATCCACCCAATCCCAGGATTCCGAGCCACACCAGGACAGCCACTCGGACAGCCACACCATGGGTGACCACCCGCTGACGGCCGAAGCCGCCAGACGTATGATTGATGATGCCTTGCGCGCTCAATCGGAACAGCAAATCAGGGATATGGCTCAGCTCCTGGCTGCAGCCAGGGCACAAGCCAACGGTGACAATCACTCTGTACCGGGACAGTCATCGCTGCGGGCACCGGACGTCGGATATTTCGACCCGTCCGCAAAGGACCCCGCCTTCATTGAGATGGTCACAGATGGCAAAGTCAGTAAATACACGGACGTCTATGTGTTCTGCACCCGGTTGGAGCACTTAGCCATCCAACACGGCGAACCCGCGGTCAAGTCTGTCTGGATGCAGTGCTTGCTGGGGCCGGCACTGCTCTGGCATTCCCAAGCCCTTACGGATGCCGACAGGAGACTACTGCAGGACGGTTCCATCGCGGCAGTCACGGCCAAACTCATCGAACGTTTCAAACCTTCATGGAGCGACTCGATGGCGAGGTTACAACATCACAGGTTTACCCTTGACGACGTCTATGAGGGCAACGACATATTCGCCCACTTACAGCGCGTCATTCACGACGCCAAAGAGTGTAACCTGGACAGCGCCAACCAAATCAGGATGGCCTTCGAATCCTTGGACGCCTCAATCCAAGCTCAGCTAGACATACCGCACGACAAGACATCCTTGGACGACTTGATAGCAGACATCCGTACGCACCTAGGCGTTGAAGCGTCACCCCAAGATGATCCCCGTATATAGAGAAGAGAGAGGACCCGACCTGGGTGCGCACCCGGGAGACTGGGTTGGTTACCAGCACGTCCCGGGGTTTGAATTGACGACGAAGGCGAAAATGGAAGCTGAGATGACTTTCTATGGGGGCAACCAACAGATCGTGAAGGTCTGAATACAGTAGAATAGAAATGGACTGGCAAAACGAGTGTATGAAGTTGGTCAAAAAATGAGCGTGCGGTCGACTATGTTGATTAAGTTGTCTGGCCTGACGAACCAACGAACGAACGACGATGAATATATACACGATTTCCCGTTCCAGTTCTTGCTATCCCTTATGTCGCAATGCGACAACTATCCCTTATTACACCTCCTTGCGTTCTGATCGACTGAAACAATAAGTAAAACATCGCCGACTACTAAAACAACAAAAACAACGCGTGAGACCTTGGAAATAGGGGCGGATTCCAGATCGGACTAAGGACAATAAGGTGAGATATGTCTCCCATTGCCGGAATGCCCCGCTTCAGTCCTCCCTTAGACGGGTGGTAGGGTCTCCCACCACTCGTCTTAACAATAAGGGGCATTAAGCGGCAATCAGTATGTTGAATAAGTTGGCGATACTTAGTAACGCGATGGAGCAAATATAATGACAGAGAGTAGATAGGGCCGGTGGTACCAAGATAGGTAAAGGAAAGTTGCGAAGTGGTAAATCAGAAATTCAAACAGAATATAAAAGCAAATGAGTAAGCGATAATCAGAAAAGGCAGATGATAAAGGATAGGCAAGCTGGTAAGCGGACGGACAGGCTGACGAACGAGAAGTGGTAGGGCCGAAGATAGCTTAATTGATATGTGTCCCTTGGTGTATAACCCCCGTGGCAGTAACACTGTTGTAATGCGGAATCACCCCGTGAGAAGGCGGGCATTCTCCCGATCAGCAAAATCGTAGTAAGATGCAAGTGACCGGAGGTTGCTCCGATACGTGGTCGCAAAGTTAATATTTTCCAGGTCACCGTCGATGTCTTCGGGCTGAGGTTGGGCTAGACAGAAGCTGAGCAGCAGCGAGATCGTAACATACTAAGGCGTAAGATAGCGTAATAACGGGATCGTAGCATCAGTAGCATGAAAGCGGGCGGGCAGGTGTGCAGGCAGGCAAGCAAGCAAGCGGGCAGGCAGGCGGGCAAAAAAAACTGGCTCTTGTGAAGCCGTACTTTCAAGGTTGTCGGCCTCCCTTGGACTAAAGCTGAGCAGAAGCCAGGCAATAACAAGATCGCGATATACCAGAGCCAAAAACAGCCTAATTATTCTGCTTCCCTTGGTATGTGCCTCCCGGCAGCACTTTGTGATGCAGTGCTACGACTGGAGAAGGCAGGCAAATGATCAATAAACCAAGTCGGAAGAGTGGCTGGCAGTCAGACAACCAAGCACTAGCAAGTAGCGACAAGCTTGCAAAGTTAGGTGAAAAGCTGGGCAACAGTAGGATCGCGGCATACTAGGGCCCGATTGTGAAGTCGAAAAATTTTTGACCGGGCTGCCATCATCTTGAGTCCCTATTCCTCCCTTGGTGTAGGGCCACCGCCCTCGGTGCCATACAACAACACTAAAGTCAACGGTCTCGGCGCATACAATACGCGTGGCCAGAGTATGCCTCCCTTGGTGCGTACAGTCTCGGCGCATTCTTGTAAAGTGGTATTCTTGAAACGGCGGGCACTCGTATGATCGTTCTGGAGCCGGAAGTAGTTGGCAAGTGTTGTCTTGTCTCCCAGTACGTAGAACCCCAGCGGCATTCTTGCAATGCGGCGCCACCACTTGAGAAGGCGGGCACTTGCGCGATCGTAGCCCAAGGACCCAGGATAAACTAGTTCCGCAGTTGCATGTGCGGTTAGGTTACGCCCCCTTTGGTGCGTACGACCTAAGCAAAATCACGCCGGGGACCTTGCGCTTTGCTGTGCGCCGACCGAATACCTCTTTGAGCCCTGGAATGCCGAGTCCACTTGACCAAATAACCATAGCGCGCGACGAATTCCGCCGACCACACAAGAAATAAGGGGTTCCTGGGGTCTCTACCGGTCGGAAAATACATCGTTGTAATTGGCCTGACGCGGAGAACGCAATGGTGGTGGTACCCGGCATATACGGGTACATTCCGGGCCAAAAGAACGCGGATTTCGACAATAGGAGACCCCCGCCGGTCGGGAAATACACCGTTCTGATCGCTTCAACGTGGCGAACGCGGTGGCGCAATGCGGAAAGCAATCAGCCTTTCGCGACAGAGAGACCTATGGCGACTGGAAAATAGACCTTTTTGACCGTCTCGGCGTAGCGAACGCAGCGGCGCAATCCGTTTTCACGTAGCTTGGTTTCCCGCGGAGATACCCCAGGAAATAAGTAGCACGATGGAGAATTCCGTCGGTTATTCACGAAACGGCCGGCGATTCTGGAGGCAGAGAGGCCCTGACCGGGCGTAAAATACGCCGTTTTGACCGGCTTGGCCTGACGAACGCAGCTGCGCAATCCGTTTGTCCGTATCTTGAATATTCGCGGAGATATCTTAGGAAACAACGCGTGTGATAAAAGAATCCCGGGCGGCGCAAGGTGTTTCCGGGCTGGCAGAGGGCTTCTGGCAACCGGAAAATACACTGCCGTGATCGGGTTGACGCCAGGAACGTGGTGGCGCAATCCGTTCCTTGATAGGACGAACACCCATTGCGATATCACTGAAAGCAAGGTGTTGACTCGAGCACGACGAAAGATTCTGGCCCGATTCTTGATAACGGAGAGGCTTCGCCAGCAGGAGGATATACCGTTTTGATTGCCTTGGCGCCAGAAACGTGACGGCGCCACCCGTTTCTTCATAGCTTGATTTCTCGTGGAGAAATCACAGGAAATACAGTCAGTAACTCGCGCGGCGAAGAATTCCGGGGCGATTAACCACGGGACGGCCGTCGATTCTGGAGGCAAGAGAGACCTTTACCGGGCGAAAAATACACCCTTTTGACCGGCTCAATGCGGCGAACGCAACGGCGCAATCCGTTTCCTTGTATCTTCAAAATCCGCGGAGATATCTCGGGAAACAAGCTGATAACTCGAGCGTGAATGTGCGACGAACGATTCCGGGGCTGCGCGAGGCCGTTTTGGACTGCGGAATGTGTATATCAAGCCGGTTTGAACTGGAGGGCACTCTGGGTGCGTGACGATATTCTGGGACGCAATAAGGCTTCTGGACCGAACGGGGACATGGTTCGAGCTGTGAGGGCTTTCTGGGCTGCGCAAGGATATTCCGGTCACATAAGGGTATTCTGGACTGGCCGAGGGCATTCTTGACTGTGAAAATGTGTACACCAAGCTGGGGATCGACGGGCGCAGACGTGGCAAGTATTCCGGGCCGGGCAAAAGGTATCTCAGCTACGCTAGGGTAATTCCGAACACACGCGAGCAGGGCTGCTTGCAACAATAGGGCCTAACAAGATCGGCGACCCGGGCATCTTCCCGATCATATAACAAAGGAAAATAAATGATAGTTATTGACAGCCTATATCCAGGTAGGCTTGCCAACAGTCTCGCAATCCTGGTACCGCGGAGGGACAGTAATATCTGGAGGACGTCGGTCTGCAGCCCGACTCCGTTGATTCTTGGGCCGGTGTCAAGTCTCGGTTATCCGGTGTCTGGCTTGCATACTGATTTTCCCGCGTTGCCTCAATATTCCGGTGTCGGTCTCGGTTATCCGGGTGTCTAGTCTCGAATACTGGGCCGGTGTCAAGTCTCGGTTTTCCGGTATCTTGCATGCGTACTTGAATTGCCTTGCGTTGCCTCTATACTCTGGTGTCCCTAGTGTCTCTGGTGTTTCTATTCATCTTTTGGGTGATCGGCCCTCAATGCTTCGCCGACTGCCTTGGTACCGGGCCTGGGCAATCGACAGATCTCGAGTCATAACACGTAAAACAGCCAGCTAGGGCTCGTCGCACACTTGGTGTCGTAAAGAGGGAAGAAGACCACATTATCGGAAAAGGCGCGAAGTCCAGCATCGCCAATCCCTGTGGTAAACAAGTAAAGGAGCCATCCAGGGCTCCGCTTGAGTCGTATAATACAGGCACATTGCGCTGCAATGTGTCGTGGTGCGTGAGGCCTACCAGGGCCGATCTCGAAGCAAGTAAAGGAGCCAGCCAGGACTCCGCCATAGTCGTACATAAGGCCTACCAGGGCCGTACTCGTAGATGTAAGGAAATCAAGCCGCACCACGATGCTTGCTGCCAGTGAGGCCTACCGGGGCCGTTTCTCGAGTGTAAATGAGTGGACAAGCAGGCCGGCCGCTTTAGGAAAAAGACAAGTATATGGGCAGGCTAGCTACTAGAGTAAGACTGTATCCAAGTTTTCAAGGGTATCCTGATCGGTTGATTGCCCGCCTTGGTGTTGCTATCGTAGATGGACATTCTGAGGTCGTATAAGTTGGTTTGGGACTCCGGTCTTCGTAATTGGCCTGCGGTCTTCGTAATTGACCTGCGGTCTTCGTAATTGACCTGCGGTCTTTGTAATTGATCTGGCTACATCAGGTAGCTCTGGTTTTCAGCGTGATGGCGTATTGGACTGTAAATCTAGATACCGGACTTCGCTGGCTTGCGTAACTGGCACAGCTTTGGAGTGTAGACCCGGACCTTGGACTGGTAAATCCACACTATGAGTCACACTCGGGAGACCAATGAAGCGACACCCCAAGATGATCCCCGTATATAGAGAAGAGAGAGGACCCGACCTGGGTGCGCACCCGGGAGACTGGGTTGGTTACCAGCACGTCCCGGGGTTTGAATTGACGACGAAGGCGAAAATGGAAGCTGAGATGACTTTCTATGGGGGCAACCAACAGATCGTGAAGGTCTGAATACAGTAGAATAGAAATGGACTGGCAAAACGAGTGTATGAAGTTGGTCAAAAAACGAGCGTGCGGTCGACTATGTTGATTAAGTTGTCTGGCCTGACGAACCAACGAACGAACGACGATGAATATATACACGATTTCCCGTTCCAGTTCTTGCTATCCCTTATGTCGCAATGCGACAACTATCCCTTATTACACCTCCTTGCGTTCTGATCGACTGAAACAATAAGTAAAACATCGCCGACTACTAAAACAACAAAAACAACGCGTGAGACCTTGGAAATAGGGGCGGATTCCAGATCGGACTAAGGACAATAAGGTGAGATATGTCTCCCATTGCCGGAATGCCCCGCTTCAGCGTTATAAAGAACTTGGCAAAGAACACGCCCCCATATATCAGAAACTACCAAAGCCAGGCTCACACAAGCACTCGGCCCAACTTCAACGCAACACCATCCCGCTTCCCATACCAAAACCGTCCCAACTTTGGCCAGACGTCGTACAGAGGTGGCAATCAAGGACAACAAAGGTTTCTCAATCAGCAGCGTT